>LPNX010402826.1:299630-317986 GCA_001517045.1 Pseudotsuga menziesii | reverse complement strand
TATATATTTGTTAGACAGATCACTAGTTGAAAAAAAAAATCAACTTTGAAATGTGAGCAAGCCCTTTAATTGTGTTACACATGCTACACATACAACCCTAAGTGTGACTAATGGAGCTGTCCATTTCAATGATTTTCAAAATTTAATAGATTCATGATTATCTAATCAATCCAACTGTTATTAGAGAAAACCGTGTGTTACAATGATTTTGATAGCTTTTATTTTTTTTGGTTCTTGTATTTTTATTTTTTTATGAGTTCTTCTAGGTGCATCAATAGATCCAACTATAAAAACTTTGATATAATTAAGATGATGTATTGGAAGCTGATATATATATTTCATTACTTCCACTTCAATATGGTTTAACAAAGACAGAAGATAATAATCAAAAGGTGAAATGCAAATAAAGATACAATAAAAAATGTAGATGAAGAAATGAGACATGTTTCTAAGTAGAATTATTGTTTTTGGTGAAAGGGTGGTATGCTTCACTTACAAGATAAAATTGTACTACTTGATGTGATTTAGGACACAAATATTGCAACGAAAGGTTGTGTAAGAGAGAAAAATATGAGTTGAGAGGTTGTAAAATTAAAAAGGTTGACAAATCTATTGCATTTTGTGTTATTTTATTTTTATTACACTTAATTACCCATGCATTTTTGTTTTACATGATGGAATACTTGGTGATTATTAATTTCATCGTATGGTTATCATGGATAGTTGAGACAAAAAATAGTTTATTATGGAGTTCAACTAATTTATTATAAGTAGAGTGGACATATACAAATTCATGCACATGAAGATGAAAGAAAACATCTATTCGTTTATCCCACAATAATAAAAGTGGGGGTTGGTGAATCAATATTGTATTTTTCTTTAAAAAAAAATTAAAACACGTAATGAATCAAATAGGTTAAGACACAAATTTTATCATGGAAAATTCAAAAAGAAACCCACAAATTCAAACTCATTAATAAGATGAATTTACAAAATCGATTTATCTCATGCCACATATAGGATGCAATAACACCCTAGGTTTCTGCCTTCTACAACATATGAGGATTCTCCAAAACACCGGGTTTCTTCCTTCTACAATAGACAAGGATGCTACACCACCCTTTGTAGACTTATAGCCTGCCCTAGCACCACCCTGCCACCATGGACTGATTTTTATTAGATGTTATTCACTTCTTGGACTCTGTCATTCGCAATCATAGAGATGATTTCTTTCCTTCAATTATTCTGTTAAGAAATACCTTCACGCTTCCTGTAGACGCGTCTCTTCACCCTTGTGCCATTTCATTCTTTGATCGTTCCTATTAGAAACAACTAAGATAATTCCCTATTAATCAATTTGTTGTTTAATCTTCCAGTAGTGACCTTCCACATTCTCCATCTCAGTAACCATCCTAATTCGTTGATCTTATATCGAGATTTTTCTTTACCATAGATCTAAGATAAGATGCACTATGTGGTTTTTGTAACTATGACATTTCTCAAAATCTCTTTTCGCACTTAGATTTATGCCTCAACCATTCCACACAATTGATCTCCTTCAATATTTTTGTGGTCGTCGATATTAGGTGGAAATCGGATATCAGATATGTGACTTTTTCCAAATATAATTTCTCGATTTATTCTTTTCGAACAAATATTTCTGCACCATTGATCTTTTACGGATGTGTCCTGACCATCAATCTTTCGGATCATTGGATGCGGAATGCGGGTTCTCAAAAACTTAAACATTTCTTTCGTAACTCTCCACCTTTCATTTTCCACACTAATATTTCTGCACCGTCGATTTTTCATGGATGTCTTTCTAATTGTCGATATTCTGGATCACGGGTTACAAAATGCAGAATTGTGACATTTCTCACAATCATTTTGCAATTCTCCTCCTTCCTTTTTTCTCCTTCCTCTTTCCTTATGAACCATTGATTTCTTTGTGGTTTCAGTCCTAGCTTTCTATCTATGATCCAATGTGGATTGCGAATCCTCACTTTTCTTTATGTGGAAATTATTCACCACCATAGATTTTCTGAAAATCAGGTTCCACATTTGTCTCGATTGATCTGGACCGTCCACATTGTCAATCGTTTCTTAACAAAATTTCACTCGCATTGGCTCGTGTTAACCTCTAGGAACTTCACCCATTGAAATGACTTTACCACCGTCGAATCAGGGTCACCACCATTAAACGTTGGACTTTAAATGTACTAAACTTGTTTGAATTAAAATTCCGCACCCATCCCAGCAGTTAACTCACCTGCTAGTTGAATCTGCAAAATCCATGAGGTCCGTCAGATATCGATCGATGATGTACTCCAAATATCATAAAGTGGATTTAAAGGAAATTGTGTGCGTATCAAATTTTTTCCAAACTATTCAACTCCACCCTTTGAAATCACTGTGGACTATCGATCTATTTTAATGATTGATCTAAAACGTTGATCTTGATCTCATATCCCAGCGATCATATTTGATTTCGCAAACTTGTACCTTCTTTATATTTCATGTATTTTATCTAGTGGAATCCTTCCTCAACCATTGATACTCTCCACCTTTAATCTCCATCGTACAATCTCTATTTATATGTGGAATTGGTTTAGGCTTATCCCAGGCGTTCTTTCACTTGGAAAATTTCATTCTACCCATAGATCTATACATAGTCTTTAAAATATCCATTCCACACCAATTATATGTCTAATATATAATCGATTCTTCAAATATATGGTTGATATGATCATTCAAATGATCAAGTCCTTCCTACAATGCTCTTCACAAAAAATTTCGATCTCCCACAATCTCTGCACTTTCCACTCCACACTCACTCTTCACTCATACACTCAACCTTTTCCTTTCTCATTTATTAACTCATTCTCCTACCATATCTAGTCATTATTCCTTTTTCATATCTGAAACCCTTTAACATCAATGAAAACTTATATTCTCAACCATCTCCCCCTTTGGAATTGATGGAAATATCTAAACCTTCTCCCCCTTTGACAACAATGACAAAGGATAACTTGTTAAGCCATTTAGGACTTCATTTCCTTCATCTTTTTGACAACTTTCCCTATCATCATATCTCCCCCCGAGATTGTGCTTCCTCCTCTACAAATTTTGAAAAGGGATCACTCCCATCTTCTGTCTAAGATGCTCAAAGGATTCGTTAGGTAGTGGCTTGGTGAAAATGTTATCAAATTCTTCTTTTGTGTCAACATACTCTAGTTTGACAAGATTTTGACTCTTGAGATACTTGTTCTCTTAGGAAGTGATATTTTATTGGTATCTGTTTTGTCTTGGAGTGAATGATTGGGGTTTTTAACATGTTTATGGCACTTGTATTATCGCAATTTATTATTATTGGGTGCTCATACTTCATAAGTAATTCTTATATTGTCAGCTTCATCCCAATGACCTAGGTGAAACATGATGTAGGAGCAATATATTAAGCCTATGTTGTGGTGAGTTAAATGGAATCTTGTTTTTCACTTAACCATGTGTTAGATTTTTTACATTAAGCTATATGATCTTAGGATCTTATCTGAGAGAATAAAAAGCACAAGAATCAAACACAAGAGATAATGAACACACAGATTTTCCTCGGGGAAACCATAAAGGAGAAAACCCTGCAGCTTCCTCAAAGATAGAATCATCACCAAAAGTAAAACCCAAAGACAGTAAGATGATCTCCCAACAATAGTAGTGTCTCTCTCTCTTGTCCCTGCTTATTCTTTCTCTCTCGGTTATGCGCTACAACTAAGTGTGAGTGAATGTGTGTTCAATAGATAGGCTCCCTCTCTATTTATACTAATTCCCCACTTGACAATAAATCACTAGGGATGAATTATCTAAGAGAGTCTAATAGCCCTAAGGCCCCACAACTACAGGGAATTTGACCCTTGATCAATAAGGAGGGTTACACTCTATGAATTTACATGAGTTGTTTACATTATTGAACTCCAGATAGGAACATCGAGGTATGACATGACTCAATTACATTATAAATACTTCCTAAAATAAACATTGGGGTACAATACATATGATACACAAGTGAATACATTCTGAAGTTACAAATACATTAACACTCCCTCTTAACTAGGAAGGTATTCTCTCAACACAATTTATTAGCACAAGTCTTGTTATCTATATCATCTGGATCATCATTAAGTCATCTTCATCTTCAATTCTGGATCATCACTGGATTAGGATAATCACTAGATATGGATTGTCACTGGATCCGAATCATCATTGGATCTACATCATCACTAGATCTGGGTCATCACTGGATCTGGATCATCACTACTAGATAATCACTGGGTCATCATCACTCGTGCTATCTCAATTCTACTCATCACAGGAAGTTCTATAGAGCCAACCCTTTTTCATGTTGGTTTTACTCCTAGCCTCCAAGTAGGTCTTCATATTCTTCAACACTTATATCTAACCCAGTCAGAAATGCGTACCCAACACTTACATATGACCATGGGATGAACAAATAAACCATGTCAGAAAGGCACTCCCAACACTCACATCTGACCATGGGATAGACACATCAACCATGTCATAAATTCCTAGAACGCACATATGACCATGGGATGAACACATCAACCATGTCAAAAAGGCCCAACACTTATATATTACCATGGGATGAATGCATCAACCATGTAAAAAAGGCTCAACACTTATATCTTACCATGGGATGAACACATCAACCATGTAAGGAAGGATCAGCACTTATATCTGACCATGGGATGAAGATATCAACCATGTCAGAAGGGCTCAACACTTATATCTTACCATGGGATGAACACATCAACCATGTTAGAAGGGCTCAACATTTATATCTTACCATGGGATGAACACATCAACCATGTAAGAAAGGCTCAGCACTTATATCTTACCATGCGATGAACACATCAACCATGTAAGAAATGTGTTGCACTTATATTTGATCATGTGGGATGAACACATCACATAGTCACATCATAATGGCTCTACACTTATATCTGATCATGTGGGATGAACACATCCTGCAGTCACATAAGAATGGATCTCAGACTCATCACTTCCCTTTGGAGGGAACATGGATAATTTTAGGGGCAAATTTCATCCCATTGGGCTATTTTTCCATGTTTTTCTCCAAAAAAAGATTCACCATTTTTCATTTTTTGAAGCCTTGTTTCGCCCAATTTTGATGGGGTAAAATTTTTGCCCCCTAAAAATTGCCAAATTATTATATAAACGATATAAAATCCTTGGAAGTTAAAATATTTTTTGAAAAATATCGCCAATCATTTTATAGTTTGTGTTTTAAGAATTGGTAATATTCGCCAACATTTATACACTTTTAAATAAGTATGGTTCCTTAAAATCATCTCTAGGATGGAACCTCAATCTGGAGAACACTAAGATTCTCCCTGAAGTACTCAAACTTCACTCTAGCTAATGGTTTAGTTAACACATCAACTATCTGCTCATCCGTTGTAACATACTGGAGCTTCACTGCTCCTCTCTACACCATATACCTATTATAGAGATATTTGATCTTGATATACTTTGACTTGTCATGGAACACTGGGTTATCCGAAAACTTCACACAACTGTGTTTGTCGCAATATATACAAGTAGCATCCAACTCGAGATGAAACAAATCAGATAGTAGCTTCCTAAGCCACACTACCTCACAGCTAGCCAAACAAGCTGCAACATACTTTGCTTCGGCTATACTCAGTGCCACATAGGATTTCTTCCTACTAAACTATGAGCTCATACCTAATCCCATACTGAAGCAGCACCCTAAAGTGCTCTTTCTATCAATGGCACTACCTTCCCAATATGATTCTACATAACCTTCCAGGTTAATCTTTTGATTTGCCTCATACTTAAGCCCATAATCAACTGTACCCTTTAGGTACCTCAGAATATGCTCTGCAACAATCAAGTGAAAATGTATTGGATCTGTCAGGAACTAGCTCAATGTGTTCATAGCAAAGAAAATATCTGGTCTCGTATTTGTCAGGTACATCAAGGACCCAATCATGTGACGATACATTGTAGAATCAACCAATTCTGATGAAGCATCACCTAATAGCTTCAGGTCCAATGCCATAGGTGTGGTCATGGCCTTGCATTCCATCATTCCGAACCTCTTCATGATATCTAATGCATACTTCCCTTGTCCCAGGGAAATTCCATTAGAATTATGCCAAACCTCCATGCCTATAAAGTAATGCATCATACCTAATTCCTTCATTTTGAACTCAGCAGCAAGCTTCCTCTTCGTATCGGCAATCAACCCATCCTCACCTATCACAAAAAGATCATCTACATATAGTAGGAGTGTCATTGGGTTCCCCTTTTCAACCTTGTAATAAAGGTTGGAATCTGCTTTACTCTTAGTAGAGCCCAAACTCGATAGGAAGCTATTAATTCTATTGTACCATGTCCTGGGTGGCTGTTTTAAACCGTACATGGCTTTCTTCAATTTACACACATGAGTCTCACTGTCATGTGTCCCAAAACCGAGTGGCTACTCCACATACACTTCCTCTTCTACTACACCATTCACATTAGAGGAAATTTTGGGTCTCAAATGGGCCTTATAAGAAAACGTGCCAAAAATAAATTTTGTGAGTTGGAATTCAAGAACCAATAGAATTTCAATAAAATGAGTCAACCATAATGGTTGAATTGACATATTTGTCATAAAAGAAAACTAATTTTTTTGTTCATATTTTCAACATATCTCCATGTGGTTTTACTCAAATTTCAAGTGGGAGAGCTCCTTGGATGCAGAACTTAATTATGCATCCAACGAGTACCCACACTACATACTTTTGACGGACCCCTCTACCCCAAAAACAATAAATACCTAAAAAAGCGTGATGATGATGTCATCATCACGCCTTTTCAAGTATTTCTTGTTTTTGGGGTAGAGAGGTCCATCAAAAGTATGTAGTGTGGGAACTCATTGTATTTGGAATTAAATTCCACATCCAATGAGCTCTCCCACTCGGAATTTGAGTAAAAACACAGGGAGATATGTCGAAAATATGAACAAAAAAGTAGTTTTTTTCATTCTTTCTCCAAAATTAATAACTATTATTGTATTATTTTCTTGAGGAGGCCCATTTTAGACCTCAAATTTCCTCTAATGCGAATGAAATATTGACATCCCTCTTATGTATCTTCCATTTCATTACTGCATCCAGAGCAAGTACTTGTCTGATGGAAGTGTATCTGGCTATAGGTCCAAAAGTCTCTTCATAATCTATTCCTTCTTTCTAGGAGAAGCCATGAGCCACAAATATTGCTTTATATTTCTCTATGCTACCATCTGCAGCATGCATGATCTTGTAGATCCACTCGGAAGTTACAATAGACTTCCCTTCTGGTCTTGGGATAACATCCCAAACATCATTCTTCATGATTAATTGATACTCCTCGATCATAGAATCCTTCCATTGTTTCTTTTCTACCACTTCTTCATATTTGGAAGGTTTTTTTATTATCAATGAAGTCACATAATAGGCCTACATAACCAGAGCAAGACCTGGTTCTTTTCCTTTCTCTGTGTATCTCTTCTGGAGCCCCGTATCTTTCTGCACCTTGGATAACCTCTAATACCCATGCAGGTTTCCTCTTGTGAGGATTCTTCTATTCAGGTGGATCTATTGGTTCTTGAGGTTCTTCCATTTATTGATATTTTTTTGGAGTTGCTTCGTTCATAGTTGTATTACGGATTGTAGGTACTTTTGATTCTTTAGAGTCTTCAATAGGTCCTTTTTTTTTTTTTATATATATATTTTCTGGATTTGATGTAAGCCGAGTCTTCATAAAATGTTACATCTCTGCAGATGTCAATCTTCTTGAATCCTTGCAAGTATATTCTATAAGCCTTCGAGATCTTAGAGTATCCCATAAATATACCCTTCTTTCCTGAAGGATCTAACTTTGTCCTCTTTTCTTTTGGAATGTGTATGTATACTAGACGACCAAATATTCTGAGATGATTGAATTTTGGTTTCTTTCAAGAAAATACTTCTTTAGGTGTCTTGTTCTCAAGTACTCTATGTGGAGTATGGTTCTATACATACACAACTGTTCTAACAACTTTTTCCCATAGATGCATAGGAAGGTCTTGATCATGAAGCATTTCCCTTGCTGCTTCCATGATTTTTCTATTCTTTCTTTCCACAACCTCATTCTGTTGTGGATTATATGGAGTGGTAAACTCCCTCTTAATCCATGAATCTCTACATAGTTCTTTGAATTCATTTGATGTGAATTCTACACCATTACTTGATCAAAAGATCTTTATCTTCTTCTCTGTGTGGTTCTCGATCAAGGCTTTGAATTCTTTGAATTTTCTGAATACTTCATCCTTGTTCTTCATGAAGTATATCCATGTTATCCTATAAAAATCATCAATGAAAGAAACATAATATACATACCCGCTTAGAGATTTGGATGACATGGACCACATACATTGGAGTGGATGATTTCCAAGATTCCTTTTGCCTTGCTTTCGCTACTTGGAAATGTCTTCTTTGGGTTCTTTCCTTTTGCACATCCTTTGCATACACCTTCATTTTTTGCCTGCATTTCTGGAAGGAATTCAATATCTTTGCTTGCAAGTGGCAGTGCCTTGTAGTGTACATGTGCAAGCCTTCTATGCCATAGTTCATTTTGTTCTAGTGAGTCATGAACCAAATCTTGTTTTGGTTATCCCTCTGATTTGTACATTCCTCCCTCTTGTTCTCCAATTACTACTGCATCATCAATAGTCTTTCATTTTTTCCACATGAGGACTTGGCCATCTGTAAATGAAACCCTCATGCCTTTTGCATCCAATGCAGAGATAGAGAGAAGGTTCTTCTTTAGTCCTAGTACAAATAGGACATCCTTCATTTTCATAGACTTTCCAGAGTCTAATTTGTAGGAGGATTCTCCACTACCTTTTATTGGATACTAGTAGTCATCCCCAAGTTTTACCTTGTGGGGTCATTCATGTTCTCATAGTTTCACAAATGATTCTTTGAATCCTGTCATGTGTTTGGAATGCCCACTGTCTCTAAGCCAATCATTGCTTCCATGTGTGATGTTTCCAGTGAGAGTGTAAATCAAAACATATTATTCATCACTTGAAGAATCATCACTCTCTTGTTTGATTCTCTTATTGGAAGGCTCATCATCTTCTGCAGCATGAGCATGATGTATTTTCTTGTTTCCCTTCTTCTTGTGAGAGCCATTTTTGTTCCTAGGACAATATCTAGCATAGTGTCCTCTTTCATCACATGTAAACCATTTGAATTTAGGTAGCTTCTTGTTAGATATTCTAAGATGAGAGTCCTTACCTTGGTGATGGTCTGTTTTGCTCTTCTTGGATCAAGCTATGAGAGCTTGATCTTCATTTCCCATCTTTTCTTATCGAGATGCTATTTGATCTTCTTCTTGTGAGAATTCTTCCCATAGTCTGCTAAACTTGACTAGCTTCTTTCTGGCATGGATCCCTTGAATGAAAGAATCACATGCCCTACGGAGGCCATTCAAGGTGGTCATCACAATTTCTGCATTCTCTACTTCTTCATCTACCGCTTCAAGTTGTTCCTTGATCGAAGAGACCCTTGGAAAGTAATACTAGATGGTCTTTGCATTATTAATCAATGCCATCTTTACATTCTTCAATTGATTTCTCAAAATCATCTTCCAATTTATGTTATTCCCTTCAAACAACTTGATTAGGGAATCAAATATCTATTTAGGTGTCTTTAGTGAGGACCCCTTTGGTATGAGGCAATCCTTGATTGAATCAGCAAAAATCCTCTTAGCCATGACCAATTTCTTCTTGTGTAAGGACTTATCCTCATCCCCCTTTGGAACTGGAACCTCTTCATTGATGTAAAAGTCCAACTCATTTTCTAGGGAGATCATATACTTCCAAGCTCGAAAGTTATCAGCTCCCTCAAGATTTTCATCAATCTTGGTATGATGAGACACCTTAACAAAGAACCTCAAATGGAAATGAAAAATATTTAGATCTTACCAGGTTAAGATGTCGGAACTAGATCTGGAGTTGAATTTCTATAGAGATGGTTTTCTGGTTCAGGAGCACATTAGGGTTTGACTTTCCTAGAGTTCTACCCAACCAAAAGCTTTGATATTGATCTCTAAACTTCTATTTTGGGGAGGATATCAATCCAGGCTCGGGCTCACTCAAAAATTCTAGTTTTGTGGAAATCCCTAATTTCTCGTAGTAGTTTTAGGTCAAAAAATAAAAATGCTCATAATCATATCCTGCTTCGACAGAAAGATGATCCCTATGGAGGAGAGTCAGCCCAACCTCGTTTTGATGAAAATCTATGGAGAGAGATCCAAAAAGTAGGAATCCTTAGCTTCTGCAGCTGCATAGTGTCTTCTTCTTAGGTTAGCTTTGATACCATTGTAGATTTTAACATTTAAGATATATGATCTTAGGATCTTATTTGAGTGAATAACAAGCAAACCAATCAAACACAGGGGACAATGAAAACAAATATTTTCCTCAGGGAAACCATAAAGGAGAAAACCCACAACTTCATCAGAGATAGAATCAACACTCAAAGTAAAACCCAAAGATAGTAAGATGATCTCCTGACAGCAGTAGTCTCTCTCTCTCTTGTCCCAGCTTCTTCTTTCTCTCTTAGTTATGTGCTACAACTGAGTGTGAGTGAATGTGTGTTAAATAGAGAGGCTCCCTCTCTATTTATACTAATTCCCAAGTTGACAATAACTCACTACGGCTGACTTATATAAGAGAGTCTAATAACCCTAGGGCCCGACAATTGCGGGGACTTTAACCCTTGATCAATAAGGATGGTTACACTCTATGACTTTACATTACTTGTTTACTTTATTTAATCTCCCAATAGGAAGATCGAGGTATGACATGACTTAATTACATTAAAAATACTTCCCGGAATAAACATCAGGGTACAATACATAAGATATATAAGTGAATATATTCCGAAGTTATAAGATATATTACTTTTAGTGACCTATCTCTTAAATCCTTGTTGTTTTGAATAGATTTTTATCCTTGAAAACCAGGCCCTTAGAGCTTGTTTGAGACCATAGAGTGGATTTTTTAGTTTGCAAACATAATCTTTGTTTTCTGATAATAGAAAACCTTTAGGTTGTTCAATATAAACCTCTTATTCTATTTTTCCATTAAAAAACACAGATTTAACATCCGTTTGATACACTTTAAATTTTTTATGGCATGAGAATGCTAGAAACATTCTGATTGAGTTAAGTCTTTCCACCAGAGCATAAGTTTCTTCCAAATCAATCCCTTCTACCTGAGCATATCCTTTACATAATAATATTTCCTTTTTCCTTATCACTTGACCATCTTGATTGAATTTGTTCTTGAAAACCCATTTGTTCCCTATAACATTCTCATATTTAGGTCTTGGGACAAGTTCCCATGTCTCATTTTTCTCAATATGATCTAATTATTCATTCATGGATTTGATCCATTCATTATTCTTGTTTGCTTTTGTAAAATTCTTAGGTTCCACTATTGATAGTAGGGCTTGTTCATTAAATGCCAGATGTCCTGAATACAACATTTTCTACACCTATGATCTATGTTTCTGGATGATTCTTTTTTATCCTTCTAGATGAAGTTTTTGTATCAGGTCTTCAGTAGTCTTCTTCACTTTCCTGTGTATCTTCATTTTCTATTCCTTCTTCTTCATCACGAGTACTTTCATTTTCTTGAAACTCTTTGTTTTATTCCTTATGTGTATCTTCAACACTCTCGTGAATTATTTCTCTTCTTGTTTTTATATCATCTACTCTTACATCTATAGTTTCTACAATCTTGTGTAATGTTTTATTACAACATCTATATGCCTTCTTGGTGGATGAATATCCTAGAAATATTCCTTCATCAGTCCTAGAGTCAAACTTTCCAAGGTCATCCTCGTTCCTTTTAATGTAACAATTACTGCCAAATACTATGAAATATTTGACTAAGGATGGTCTCCCATACCATAGTTCATAAGGGGTCTTGTCCTTATTCACCTTGAGTTTTCCTCTATTAAGTATATAAATAGTTGGGTATACTACTTCTTTCTAAAATTCATATAACAAATTTGCTTCATTTAGCATTGTTCTGGAGGCCTCTTGCACTGTTCTATTTTTCCTTTCAACAACATTGTTCTATTGAGGAGTTTTTGTGGCTGAAAATTATGTCTTAGTTCCATGTGCCTCAAAAAACTCATTGAACTCATTTTAGGTAAACTCTCCCCCATTTTTGGATCTAAGACATTTGATTTTCACATGTGTCTCATTTTCAACCATTGCTTTGAATATTTTGAACTTCTTAAAGTCTTCTGATTTCTCTTTGAGAAATATCACTCAATTGTTCCTTGTGCAATCATCAAAGAGAAGCATGAAATATTATCCACCCTGCGGTATTTTAGTTTGTTAGAGTAATCAACCCATAGTTACCCATATTTGACATTAATTAAATCATTTTTTTCTTATTCCTGGATTCCTAGATTCCCTCTCTATGCTAGTTGAATTCTACATGTTCCTAGAAGTCAATACTTGCTAAACTGGGTCATGGAGCACTTTGGAATCATCCTAGAAACATATTTATCTTGTCTACTTTATTTTAGGTTCCTTAAAGTGCATATGTGCTTTTTCTGAAATATGTGTTGCTTTATGGCAGTTTCAAGGCATAAAGGAAAAGCTAGTATAGGAGAACTTGCCTTGTTTTTTGACCACATCATACTCCTTCCTTTTATCCATAAAAAATAATGAAAAATTTGTCTTTCCACCACTTATTTTCTTTCCCACTTTATTTAGCTAATTCGTGAGGATCTTCATGGATTTGGAAAGTCCTTTTTGCACCTATGGGGTATTTGACTTGATTTAGTAAGCCCTCTTTTTGACCAATTTGAATAGAAGCCTAGTTCTTTCAAATATCTCATGTAATTATATATTTGAGAAGCCTATTACTTCATATGGTTGGATTACGTAAACTTGTTCAATACATGATTAATTTATGCTCCAATTTCAGTCTCCTTTTGTGTGAATTTTGCATGTTTGATTAGTAATTTTGTGAGTGTACTTGATCTATCTCTTGGGTTAAATTTACACATGGTATTATATCCTTTGTATATCAATTTCTCTCCTTCAAAATTTTTATTTCAGGTTTGACATCACTGAATGGGAGCGCATTCTACTGACCGAAGGGCACATGAGCTAAGATATGAGCCAATCTCAAAGGATCATCTTGACTCCATTAAATTTATTCGAATGGAAAGATGAGATGAAGATATTGTTGAGAGAGAAAGGTATCTACAAGGTTCCCATGGATGCTGAGGCAGATCTGAATGCAGCTGCAGAGAAAATCAAATGGAACAACATGAGGGATAAGGCTATGGTCTTTTTTTTTGAAGTCTTTCAAGAGACCTCCTCTTTCATCTTGATTCATTGACATCTCCTAATGAGGTGTGGGAGAATCTTGAAGATATTTTTGGAAATAAATATGATATGATAGGACGTCAAATCAAGAATGAATTGATCTCCTTGAGTCCTAGTAGCTTTGAATTATTGCAACTTTATTTTACCAATTTTAAGGCCCTTGTTTTGCATTTAAAACAATGTGGGATCAAAAAGAAGGAGGAGCAACTAATTTTGACCATTATCTCAAATCTTCATCCTCACTATTCAATGTTTGTTTTGACCTTATATCCCACTAAATTGACATCTTGAACCTGGGAGATGCCTATCCTTTTTGAGTTCATGGAATCCCTCACTTAGGAGAAAGATAAATTGGTGATGATGGGCACCATCAAACCTTCCAAATAACAAGCTTTGGGCTATCATCCTTAGAGATCTTTTATGAAAAATAAAATTAACACATTGAACCAAATCATTGAGAAGAACAACATCTCTGTTCCTGATTGTTCAAATAAGAGGGAAGGAGGATCAAATTTAGAAGACAAGGAGAGAGTACATTCCTTGGTTGCTGGCACCTCAAGCTCACCTATTTTCTTCATTGATTCTAGAGCTTCCAGACACATAGTTTTGACAAGAGATATATTTTCTTCTCATGACATGTCGAAAGGTCCACCAATAGTTCTGGGAGATAAATATCTGACTGACAGTATGGGAAAGGGTAGGATTGATCTTGACCATGGTAATTTCAATAATGTGTTGTATGTTCCAGGTCTTTCCTCTGATCTCTTCTTAGTGTATAAGATGACTCACACTGGGTCTTGGAATAAATTAATCTTCTCCCCCAATGAATTTTAAATCACTGAGATTTCAAATGGTAAAGTCATAGAAAAAGGTGTTGTTTATCACACTTCAAAGGTATACAAGTTTTACCATTTTATACCCTACTCAAACCCCTCTTCTCTTCTTAATCATGTTAATGAAGCAAGCAATATTTTGCATGAAATATTTGGCCATATTAACTACAAGTATATTTATGATTTGAGTGACAAAGACATGGTCATAGGGTTACCAAAGATCAATTTTTCTAAGGGAGTATGTCATGGTTGTATCCTAGGAAAACACCTAGAGCACAAGTATGAGAGAGCTAGTCATGAGAGAACCTATGCACCTCTTGAGTTGATCCACAGTGACATCACCATTCCATTCCCTCATATGTCCATGAGTCACACCAAATATTCACTCACCTTCATAGGTGACCTTTCTAGGTATTGTTGGGTTTACTTCTTAAAGCATAAGTTTGAAGTTTTTGAACTCTTCAAAGTATTTAGAGCCTTGGCTGAAAACAAGTCTGGGAGGAAGCTCAAGATCCTCAGATATGACATTGGTGGTGAGTATGTCATGTCTGAGTTCATCTGGTATTGAAAATATGTAGGTATCCATATGTAGCATTCTATTCCTTACACACCACAACAAAATGGTGTTGCTGAGAGAAAGAACAAATCACTGAAGGAGATGACAACTTGCATGATGGAGGCTAAAAAATTGCCACCAAATTTTTGGGCCAAGACTGTAAACTGTCCATCCTATATCTAGAATAGGGTTCCGCATAAGTATCTTGATGGTATGACTCCTTTAAAATCTTGGAGTGGGCAGAAGAAACATGTGACCCATTTCAATTTTTTTGGCTCAAAGACTTGGGCTAGAATTCCAACTGAAAAGAGAAAGGCATTGCAACCCCAAAGTCAAGAGTTCCTATTTTTTGGGTATTCTAAACATTAAAAAGGGTACAAGCTTATAATCTTGAGAACTAACAAATATTTCATTGAAATAAGTGTTCAGTTCGAAGAAGAGCCTTTAGCAGCAGTTGAAGTTGGAGAGTTCTCTTCACCACCACATCCATTGATTGTAAGTGAAGAGACAAATGAGTTGTTGATGAACATATAACTTCAGAATGTATTATTCTATGTATCTTATGTATTGTAATCCGATGTTTATTCCGGGATGTTTCTATTATGTATTTGAGTCATGTTGTCATGCCCCGATGTTCCGATCGAGAGGATTAATAATGTAAACAAGTCTTGTCAAGTCATTAGGTAAGTCCCCATAGTTTTGGGGCACTTGAGTTATTATACACTAATTAAGGTGTAGGCTCGAGTAAGTAATTGTTGGTTGAGCCTACATGTGAAAATGCACTTCAAGTGAAAGGAAGAATATAAATAGAGAGTAAGAGTCTCTCTATTTATCATGTGCATAACACATCACTTTCTCTCTCAAGTGTGGCGCACTAGTGGAGAAGGAAATATACTGGGACTAGAAGACTACTGCTGTCGGGAGTGCATCTTACTGTTTTGGGGCCTTACATCTTGTGGTGATTCTATCTTTAAGGATTTTGTGTGGTTTTCTCCATTTATGGTTTCCCCGATCAAAAATCTTTGTGTCTCTTGTCTCTTGTGATGTGCTTATGTTTTATTGATGTGCTTGTTATTCTCTCAGTGAAAAGATCCTAACATAATGCTAGCTTAAATGTTGAAAAACTAACATGGTATGAGAGCTAACCTGAGAAGAAGACACTGTGCAGCTGTTGGAAATAGGGATTCCTAGTTTTTGGACCTTCCTCCACATATTTTCAGCAAAAGTAAGGTGGAACAACTCTCCTCCTTAGGGCGCATCTTTCTGTCGAAGCGAAATTTGATTTCGAGCATTTTCAGTCTTCGATGCGGAAATTAGGGATTTCTTTAGAAGAGGAATTTCTAAGTGAGACCTGCATAGGATTTTTATCCTCATAAAAACTAAATTTTAGAGACCTATATCAATAAATTTGGTTGGGTGAAACTTCAGGAAAGTCAAACCCTAGTTTGACCCTGAGCTAGAAAAAACCATAATACTAAAACTGCTAAGTTTTCATACAGTCGCTATATTCTGATTTTGGAGAGGTATCAGAAGCAAAAAATTGCAAGGCCTGACGATACAATACTTATTAAAACTATGTCCAAAAATCACCCTCATATTCGCTATATTCTAGGAGATATGATCCCTCCAAGTTAGGGTTCCAGCCTCTTCCAGAATTCATCCATAAACATGACATTTGGGGAGAATTGCAATATCTTGGGATATAGAGGTCCAAATGGAATTACTGAAGATGTTACAGAAAGGAAACATAATTTAATTTTGGTTTTCCAAAGATCATTCTTAGAATATGAACCAGTGACACGTGGCATTCCGTACAACTTCGCTGTTCTGAACAGTCCTATAACAGGTCACCTTGGAAAAAAGGCTCATAATTCCCAAATGGTGAAAGCAATTCTAATGAAACCTATGGTTTTGGATCAGGGACATGTGAGGTTACCTCAGTGAGAAATTTCAAACACATAGGAGTAGTGATTTCGGAGATATCATAGAAACAGTAACAGTCATTTCTGCAGAAGAAATTGGAAATCTAGGGCTTCCTGTTCCGGGAGCTTCCCTCCACTGTTTTCAGAAAAGGAGTACATTGGACAACTCCATTTGAAGAGATATATATGTCTATAAAATAATATCATAAATAGTCCAAGTTTTTAAAATTATGGTTTCTATGAAAAACCGTAGATCATCCAACTCCGGAACGAAGACGGACACCTCAAATTGGTAAGATCTAATCCTTTGCTATTTTCATTTGAGGTTCTCATTTCAAAGTGATCTATCACATCAGCTTGATGATAAGCTTGGTGAAGTTGACAACTTCCAAGCATAGAAGTATTTGATCTCTCTGAAGAAAATGGATTGGACACCTACATGAGTATAGAGGTTCCAGTTTCAGAGGGAGACGAGGTTAGAAGCCTTTCACAAGAAGAACTTGGTCAAGGCCAAAGAAGACATCATGCTCATGCTATAGAGGATGATGAACCATCCAGAAAGAGATCCAGATATGAAAGTGAAGATTCTTCAAGCGAGGATGAATATTTTCTGATATCAGCTCTCACAGGTAACATTACTCATGGAAGTGATGATTGGCTTATAGACAGTGGTGCTCCCAAACATATGACGGGATTCAAGGAATCTTTTGTAAGACTGTCAAAACATGAATCACCTCACAAGGTGAAACTAGGAGATGACTACCAATATCCAATAAAAGATAGTGGGGAATCTTCATACAAGCTAGACTCTAGTAAGTCTCTAACAATGAAAGAAGTGTTGTTTGTGCCAGGACTGAAGAATAACCTTCTATCCATTTCAGCATTAGAAGCAAAAGGAATGCAGGTGGCATTCATAGATGGTCAAGTAATCATGTGGCCTAAAGGGAAGACTATCGATGATGCGGTAGTAATTGGAGAACAAGAAGGAGGCTTGTACAAATTGAAGGGCCATCTAGAACAAGCCTTAATCCATGAAACAGTAGAGCCAAATGAGCTTTGGCATAGAAGGCTTGCACGTGTGCATTACAGAGCACTACCTATTGAAAGCAAAGCTGTTGAAGGTCTTCCAGAATTTCAAGCTATTTGAAGGGAAGAACAAAAATCAGAATATGACCTAAAGAAACCAGTTGAAGAATGTGAAGATCCAGAATACAGAGACCATGCAGTCGTAAGAGTCTTTCAAATCAAGAACAACTTGAAGCAGTAAAAGAAGAAGTGAAGAATGCAGAAGTGGTGATAACCACCTTTAATAGCCTCCCAGGATCGTGGAATTCATTCATTCAAGGAATGTGTTCTAGAAGGAAGTGATTACTTTCAGTACACTCCGAGAAGAAGAAGAAGCTCGACTCATAACAATAGAAGAGAAGATGGGAGCAATTGAAGATCAAGCTCTTACCATCCAAAGAAGATCCCTCAAGTAATGAGGAATATGAAGAACTCAAGTCTTGAAGAACTTCTTATCCATCCTAGCATTTGGATAAGAAATGATGCTATCAT
>LPNX010402826.1:258891-299293 GCA_001517045.1 Pseudotsuga menziesii | reverse complement strand
TAAATATTCCTTATGAAATGTTTCTAACCATACAATTTCATTTGACTTGTAGGAAAGACCGCATACATAATCGCCTACAAGCAAAGAAGAATGAAGACCTGTTCTGAAGAGCAAGTGATGACATTTCAAAATGAAGAATAATATGACGAGTGCAGTGACATCATTGATGCAGAACCTTCCAGCCACCAAGAAGAAAGGGAAGACCAGCTCAAGAAGAATAATGTCAGGGCGTAGTATCGAGACCTGAAGAGAAGTTCATAGTTCCATCATGCAGTAGATGGAAACATCGTGGGATACAAAGAAAGATTCATAGCATGAGGCTTCTCATGAAAGGAAGGCCTAGACTACGAAGAGACATTTGCAACCAGCAAGAGTTGAAACACATACATGATGAGATTGATGAAGATCTTAACCTTTGCTACAAGGTTGAAGATGCAACTCTATACATTAGATGGTCACATAGAATATTAGTAGCATAGGAAGCTACTTGTCACTCCGGTACAGAATGCTTTTAGTGCATAGAGCACAGAAGACATAGGGAGTATGATGCTTCACCTCAGAGGGAGTGACTATAGAATATCTTGAGGTTCGACATGGTACTATAGGATGGGCAGATTACTGATGAATCTAGGCTTTACCAAGAGTAAAGTGGATTCCAACCTTTGCTTCAAGGTTGAAGGCGGAAGACCAGTGATGCTCCTGTTATGTGTTGATGCACTATTTTCTAGGTATGGAGGTGTGGCAGAGTGTATATGGAATCTTCCTTGGAAAAGGGAAGTATGTAGTAGAGATCCTGAAGAGGTTTAGGATTATGGACTGCATGACCACACCTATGGCATCAAACATGAATCTATTCAGTGATGCTTCATCAGATTCGGTTGATGCTACAATGTATCGTCAAATGATTGGGTCATTGATGTACCTGACGAACACAATACCAGAAATTTGCTTTGCTGTGAACACCTTGAGCCAGTACTTGACATATCTGAGGAGTGTTCACTTGATAGCTGCAAAGCATATTCTGAGGTACCTGAAGGGTACAGTTGACTATGGGCTCAAGTATGATGCAAACCAGAAGATCAACCTGGAGGGTTATGTTGATTCAGATTGGGTAGGCAGTGCCATCGATAGAAAAAAGTACTTCAAGATGTTGCTTCAGTATGGGATTAGGTGTGATTGCTTGGTTTAGCAGGAAGCAATCCTGTGTGGCATTGAGTACAGTTGAAGCAGAGTATGTCGCAGCTTGTTCATCTAGTTATGAGGCAGTATGGATACGGAAGCTACTATCTGATTTATTTGATCTCCAGTTGGATGGTACTTGTATACATTGTGACAACCAGAGTTGCGTGAAGTTGTCAGAGAATCCAGTGTTCCATGACAAGTCGAAGCATATCGAGATCAAGTATCACTATATCATGGATATGGTGTAGAGAGGAGCAGTGAAGGTCCAGTATGTTGTGATGGAGGAACAAATATCTGATGTATTGATGAAGCCATTGTCTAGGATGTAGTTCGAGTACTTCAGAGAGAGACTTGGTGTTCTCCAGATCGAGGTTCCTTCCAAGAGAAAGTGATGAGACCCATAGCCATTCTGACATGGTGAGAGGATTGGTTCCTTCCATGGTTAGATGTAAGGGCTAAGCCATTCTGTCATGGTGAGAGGATTCAGTTCCTTCCATGTCAGATATGGGTGCTAGAGATCCAAAGCCATTCTGACGAGTAGGTCAGATGTAAGGGCTGAGCCATTCTATCAAGGTGAGAGGATTTGGTTCCTTCCATGTCAGATATGAGTGTTGATTGCCATTCTAGGAATGGAGGCACCTGGTTAGTTACCAGGAACATTCAGTCAAGGAATGAGAGAGCCATTCTAACGAGCAGGTCAGATGTAAGGGCTGAGACATTCTGTTCATGGCTAAAGGATTAAGTTCCTTCCATGGTAGATGTGAGTGCTGGCCATTCTGTTGAGTAGGACAAATGTAAGGGAAACTACCACTCTCAGGGAGTGTGGAGGCAGCTGGTCCATTACCAGGTAGATCAGTCAGGGACTGGGGGCCATTCTGACAAGGGTGTAGGATTCAGTTCCTACCAGGTCAGATATGAGTGCACAAATCTCTCGTCACTGTTGTAGGAGGGGCTCCGGCCTGGGTGAGAGTCTTTCATCATTGTGGTAGGATGTGTTTTGGCCTGAGTGAATGTGTGAAAATATTTCATCACTGTGGTAGGAGGGGCTCTGGCTTAGGTGAAATTCATTCATCACTGTGGTAGGATGTGTTCCCGCCTGGATGGATGTGCCATTATGACGACTAGGTCAGATATAAGTGCAGAGCCATTTCACATATGTTAGTGATGTGATGTCCTATCATGCTGGTGAATGTGAGTGCTGGGCCTTTCTGATGTGATTGTAGTTTACTACATGATCAGATGTGAGTGCTGGGTGTGCCTTTTTTATGAGCAAGTCAGATGTAAGTGCTGGGCGAAGACCTACCTAGTGGCTAGGCCTACAACCAGCATTAAAAAGGGATGGCTCTGTAGAACTTCCTATAATGAGAGAGTACACACATGATGATGACCAGAGGAGATCCAGATTGAGCTATGATCTAGATCCAGTTATGATGACTCCGAGAGATCCAGATCGAGTGATGATCCAGATACAGCAGCGATGATCCAGATCGAGTGATGATCCAGATCTAGCAGCGATGATCCAGATCGAGTGATGATCCAGATCCAGTCCAGTGATGATGATCCAGATCCAGTGATGATCTAGATCCAGTGATGGTGTTCTATGATGATCCAGATCGAGTGATGATCCAGATCCAGTTCTATGATGATCCAGATCAAGAGATGATCCAGATCCAGATGACTTGAAGTTGAAGAAGACTTGAAGACGAAGATGACTTGAAGATGAATATGTTCCATTTGATACAGAGAAGAAGACCAGTGTTGAAAATCGTGTTGAAAGAATACCTTCCTAGTTAAGAGGGAGTGTTGATGTACATATAGCTTCGGAATGTATTCTTCTATGTATCTTATGTATTGTAACCCTATGCTTATTCCGGGATGTTTCTATTATGTATTTTAGTCATGTTGTCATGCCCCAATGTTCTGATCAAGAGGATTAATAATGTAAACAAGTCTTGTCAAGTCATTAGGTAAGTCCCCACAGTTTTGGGGCACTTGAGTTATTATACACTAATTAAGGTGTAGGCTCGAGTAAGTAATTGTTGGTTGAGCCTACATGTGAAAATGCACTTCAAGTGAACAGAAGAATATAAATAGAGAGTGAGATTCTCTCTATTTATCACTTGCATAACACATCACTTTCTCTCTCAAGTGTGGCGCACTGGTGGAGAAGGAAATATACTGGGACTAGAAGACTACTGCTGTCGGGAGTGCATCTTACTGTTTTGGGGTCTTACATCTTGTGGTGATTCTTTCTTTGAGGAATTTGCGGGTTTTTCTCCATTTATGGTTTCCCCAATCAAAAATATTTGTGTCTCTTGTCTCTTGTGATGTGCTTATGTTTTATTGCTGTGCTTGTTATTCTCTCAGTGAAAAGATCCTAACATAATGCTAGCTTAAATGTTGAAAAACTAACATGAGTTGGATGATTCTGATATGTCTGATAATTATGAATTAATTCCAGATCTTAGCATCCATAAAATATCAAATTTTGAATAAAGGACCATTCATACAGCTGGGGAACTAGCTGGAAATCCTAATGACACTAGGAGGACTACATCTCAATTTGAGAGTGCCCTTTGCATGAAAGATACACTCTTTGATGATAATTTTTATTTTATGATAGATTCTCATCCATAGACATATGAATGTTTAGCACATGATCCAATATGGAAAAAATCCATGAAAGAATAATTCAGCTCGCTCCAGAAGAACAACACATGGGAACTAGTTGACCTCCCCCTAAGGAGAGAGTTAGTGAAGTGTAAGTGGGTATTTAAAACTAAGTTTTCTTCTGATTGTTGACCTTTGAAATATATGGAAATATTGGTATCTAAGGGCTACTATCAATTACATGGTATTGATTACAATGAGACCTTTTCACCAGTGGCAAAGATGGACTCCATAAGGCTTGCTCTAGCCATTGCATCTTCAAAGCAATGGGAGGTACATCTCATGGATGTAATGTGTGCCATTTTGAATGGATATATGAATGAATAGATTCATACTTAGCAACTAGAAGGCTTTGTATCTAATCTATCTTTATTTTTCAGGTTAAAGAAATCATTGTATGGGCTCAAGCAAGCCCCTAGGGCTTGGCATGCCAAGATTGATGGCTTTCTGCTATCACTGAGTTTTGTTCGATGCAAGTCTGATCCTAATGTTTATTTGAAGCTGATTCATGGTTATTTAATTATTATTATTTTCTATGTGTATGACCTACTATTTACAAGAAGTTCAAAGAAATATATTTCCTCCTTAAAGGATGCAATGAACCATGCCTTTTCTATGATAGATTTGGGATTGTTGAGCCAATTCTTGGGTTTCGAAATAGCTCAATCAAAAAATCGAATCAAGGGTCATCAATCAAATTATAATTCATATTTTCTCACCAAGTTTAGCATGAAAGATCGCAATCCAAGCAAGACTCCATTCCTTTCAAGAGTTAAGCTTGAAGAAGCAGGTTCTTCTTCTGTGGTAAATAATACACTGTATAGGTAGTTGATTGGGTGTTTTCTTTATCTTTCACATAATCAACATGACTTATATTATGTAGTTAGTGTGGCTTTGAGATACATGGATCAGACTCATCAGACTCCATTGGAGATAATCCAAGAGGATCCTAAAATTTGTTCAAGGAACAAGGACTGATGGGATTTTCTACAAAGCAAAATATGACTTACAACTAGTTGGATTTACTGACAGTGATTGGGTAGGTGAAAACACAGATCGAAATTCTACCTTAGGATCTGTTTTCATGCTTACAGAAGGACCAATTAGCTAGTCAAGTAATAAGCATAGTGCCATAGCACTCTCATCTACAAAGGCTGAGTATAGAGGTGTAATGTCCCCGGGTTTGACCCCGTTTGTATGATGTATGTATACCTAGCGTGGAGCTCAAGGCCAAGGCCCCGCTAGTGTATGTTCGTATTTTATTTAAAAGGGCAAAGCATTGGACCTGATGTTACCCATGTGCTATTTAGCCATGGAACATTGTAAAAATGATGTAAATAAACATCAAGCAAAAAAATACCAAAACTGACTATGGAGGCAACGAATGAGGAAGGGCCATGTGTATCCACTAGGGAGAGGTGAAGGGGTTGTGGGATTGAACCATAAGCTGCCATATGTCATTGTGATAACCCATTTGACTTTTCTTGTTGACATTTAATTCTGTTGTAAGGAAGTGGTTGAAGAAAACAATCCATGGCTTTAATGGAGCATGGGCAGCCCAGAAATTCGTATGGCAGAGTATGGGATCTGTTTTCTTGTACCACAAGTCACTCTACCTCTTGGGGGATTGCTTCTTCCTCATCCCCATTCCATTGTGAAAAGACGAGCATCATTTTCCATCCAAAAACGAGCTCCCAGCAGGGTGAAAAGCCAGAAATCGCAATTGTGCAAAAACCCACGTTTTGAAGAGCCAAAAAATGCCCAGATTCGGTATTGGACAGTAAAATCCAATGGGGAATCCATAGGTATGAACTTTAGGGCNCGCAACTGTGCAAAAACCCACGTTTTGAAGAGCCAAAAAACGCCCAGATTCGGTATTGGACAGTAAAATCCAATGGGGAATCCATAGGTATGAACCTTAGGGTGAATTTGGGAGCATTAGCTACCCCGAAATACATGAGAAATCCCAGTTTTTGCAGCCCAGAAAATCAGTGACGGATTTCAGTTATTCGTTGACAGAATGGTGAGAAATCCAAGTGCGGATGTTGGAACAGAGGTTGGGTTTGCTTGATAAACCCAGTGAAGGATGAAATCTCAGGAAGCTAGCAACTGGACCTTCCTATGCCCATCCTAAAGAGAACTGGAGGGAAGAGTTTCCTGAGGGACTGTGTAGCAGAGAAGGGGACCTTCCTTGTGTGGGATGTGCATGACCATTTGAGTGAACCCATGGCTGTGAGTGAGCCCATCTAGTTCGTCCTTAGTGGATACACAGCCCAGCTCGGGGGTGATCTCTCAGCTGAAAGAATAGAGGCTGGACAGAGATCTATGGTTGGGTGGAACGTTGCTCTCACATAGCCAGTTGTTGGACAGCTTCATCTCAAAGATAAGTAATCTTGTGCATTTTACCTCTGCAATTCTATATTTACTGTAATGAAAATGAAATGAACATAATAAATGCATGATGAGTGAATGCTGGCTTAAACGTGTGATGTTTCCACTGTGTATGATGATTAAATCGCATCTGTGAATGATTAATAATTCTGCATGCATATTCTAGTTCAAATTCTTTTCCAGCATTCTGTTTTAGGCAATTTTTAAGCCTATACATGTCCATGGGGTGCTTAGCCCGGTAGTTTGAAGCATTGGTCACGTCCTCTTTTCCGGTCGGAGGCATGGGGATGTGACAAGAGGAGCTCTAAATGCAGCTACTCAATGTTTATGGTTGTAGGGGATACTTGGAGAATGTGGTTTCAAATTAGAGTTTTCAACAGTCATATATTGTGAAAATCTAAGAACCGTTTAAATTTCCACTAATCCATTTCAAATACAAAGAACCAAGCACATTGAGATCCATATGCACTATATCAGGGAGCTTGTGCATGATGGTACCATTTCTCTACTCTACTACACATCTTCAGAATGAGTAGCAGATATATTCACCAAAGTATTATGTGAGAAGACCTTTAGTAACCTCAAATCATTGCTAGGGATTGCTGATAATGTGGTGAAGAATGATTGATAACCTTATTTCCAAAATTTTGTTTCCTATCCATGTTTAAGGAGGATTTCCCCATTGGGTTTTTGCCTCTTTCCTTTGTTGTATGGACATGCAATATGTAAAAGGGTGACTAAGCCGTGTTGTCATGCCCTATAATTTTATGATATTTACTCATAAAGTAAGGCTTAAGGGGGGGGGGGGGGGGTGTTAGAATAATAAACCCATAGTTACCTATATTTTACATTAATTAAATCATTTTTGTCTTATTCCTAGATTCATAGATTCCCTTTCTATGCTAGTTGACTGAACTACATGTTCCTAGAAGTCAATACTTGCTAAGCTGGGTCATGGAGGACTTTGGAATCATCATGGAAACATAATTAGCATGTTTCATTTATTCCTAGTTCCTTAAAGCACATATCTTCTTTTTTGTAAAAGCATCCTTCCTTTACAACAGTTTTAAGGCATAAAGAGAAAAGCTAGTCTAGGGGAACTTGCCTTGTTTTTTTACCACATCATCCTCCTTCCTTTTCTCCATACAAAAGCATGAATGAGTTTTATTTCTACCACTTATTATATTTCCCACTTGCTTAATCTAATTCGTGATGATCTTCATGGATTTGGAAAGTCCTTTTTGCACCTATGGGGGTTTTGACTTGATTTAGTAAGCCTACTTTTTTACCAATTAGAAAAGCAATCTAGTGATTTTGAATATCTCATGTAATTATATATTTGAGTAGCCTACTAATTCATATGGTTGGATTATGTACACTTATCCAATATAGGATTAAGTTATGCCCCAATATCAATATCCTTTTGTGTGAATTTTGCATGTTTGATTAGCAATTTTGTGAGTGTAATTGATCTTTCTCTTGGGTTCAATTTCCACATATTTCTTATTGGTCCACGATGATATTTTTTCACTATTTCTACAGTATTTGAGTTCATTGTTCTTTTTTTTTAAATTGGTTCTAGTTTGCTTCCCATGTTGACAATGTTTACAAACTGTGTTAAGAGGTTTTACAATTTTAGGCAAGTCTCTTACAAATTCCTTTTGAGTTATTCTAACAATATTGCCAAAATTTAAATGTCCCAACCTTCTAATCCATAACCAACTTTCATAAACCATACTTAAGTAACACTGATCTTCATTTTCTAGGATGTACACATTGTTTGAATTTATTACAGCCATGCCAACAACTCTTCCTGAGTCCCTTTTCTTGATTTCACATTTATCCGAGTAAAAAACACAGATGTTCCCATGATCACATGTTTAACATACAAAGAGTAGATTGGGCTTGATATTTTCTACCAGTAATACATTTTCTGCCTAGATCTTGTTATTAACAACAACTGTTCCTTTCCCAATTATATTGGAAGACGAATTGTCTCCAAAAGTGACTTTACCCTTATTATCTTTTAGTGTTATGATTTTTTTTGGGTCACTGGTCATATTTTTTGAACACCCACAGTCCAAGTGCCATAGGTTTTGATTTTCTGTTGCACATAGAGCAATCATGGAACTTTCCTTTTCTTCCTTTTCCCTCCAATACTTCTTTTGTTTTGTGTCTTGAGACTTAATTGCAACAATCTTCTTTGTAGGAGTCATTACTTTACAATCTCTTGCCATATATCCATGGTTATTACAATTGTAACATTCTATGTCCTATTTGTGAAGAAGTATAAAAATATTATGATTTCCTTTCGGCTTATTACTTGATAACTTCTTGGATTCAGGAACCTTCCCATTAGCTTTGCAATTTAAGGATTTATGACCAAAGTTATTACAGGAGTAAAAATGACCTAAAAGTGTTTGCAGATATCTATTTGACCTCTTATGAAGCATATTACTTCTATTTTTATCGTGCGAGTTTGGGCTAGTTCTCTTTCTCTCTTCCTTTTACACTAGACTCTTTAATGCTTCAGCATAAATTTTCTTGTTTCCTCCTTTATTAGTGAAAGAGGAGCATTCTGGTTTCTTTTCATTGTTAAAACCCAAGTGAGATATATCACTTGAGGCTCTTTCGCTATTCAAGATGTCATCTAGAATCCTTGAGCTATTTTCAAACTTTTATTTGATAGATCCTTCACTAATCTCTTTCTTGAATTGTATGATACCTTCTTCAAGTTTCTCTAATTCTTGTATTATTCTTTTGATTTTCAAGTTTATATCCTCCTCAATTCTTTTGGAATCTAGAATTTGATCTTCCAACTCACTAATGATATGACTTGACTGTTTGTTCTTTTTCCGGCTGCTTTTCTCAATTTATTCAAGAGTGCAAACAAGTTCATCTCTTAAGTCTACTTCTCCTTCTTCATCCGAGTCACCATTTGAATCTTGAGTATCCAGACCCATGAATAGAATGTCAGTTTCATCATCTTCACTTATATCTGCATCTTCACTATCTTCCATGGTATAGACAATTATCTTTTTTTCATAAGATTTCTTCGTGTTTCCAGCTTTACCCTTTTTTTAATTTTGAGGTTTCTCTCTCATGATTATCATCTTGTTTAGGGTAAGCGCATTTTGAAGCAAAGTATTGAATTCTTCCACAGTTAAAAAATTTTAGGGGTAACTTTCCGTTAGATTTTCCAGTAGCCTTCTCAAGTTTTTTTAATAAAAAGAGATTGGTCATCATCTAGGATCTCAGTTTGATATTTGGATGAGGGTTTAAATTCTTCTTCTTTTCGTGAAGATTCATTTAGTCTCATTCTCATCTCATATGCAGTGAAGATTTCGTGCAGTTCATTGGAAATGTTCTTAGTACCTTTCTCACAACTTATTTCTCTCTTAATTTTCCTCCAAGACATCTAATGGAATTTACAGCCTCATCTAATCTTAGAAGGTATTCCCTAAAATTTGATTCTTATTTCATTTTAAGGCTCTCAAACTTCCCTTTACATGTCTAAATCTTGGATTCTTTGACTTTAGATGCTCCTTCATAGATAATTTTTAACTTATTCCAATATTATTTGGCAGTCTTGCATCACATATATTTTGTAAATATAGAGTTTGTCAACCCACTCAAGATTGCATTTAGGGGTTTGACAATACCTTCATATTGGACTAGTTCCATACTATTTGTAGGTGCTTGTTCATCTATTTTATATTTCTTTACACTTGCATCCCAAAACTTCCATCCAAGAGACATCATATGTCACTTCATTATCACACTCTAGTAAGCATGATTTTCTCCTGTGAACAATGGATTTTTTTTGGTGGCTAAACCTTCTTGTTGATCCATAGTGGTTTTAAATAAAATATAAATTCTAATGGTTAAACTATGATGAAGGAACACGCTCTGATACCAATTTTTGGTTTATCCCACAATGCTAAGATGGGGGGTGAATCTGTATTGCATTTTTCTTTTTTAAAAATAAAAACACACAATGAATCAAACAGGTTAAGACAAAAATTTTATCATGGAAATGAAAAAAGGAAAACCACCAATTCAAACTCGTTAATAAGATGAATCTACAAAATTTCTTGATCTTTTGCCTTAAAAAGGATGCAACAACACCTTGGGTTTCTATTTTCTACAACATAAAAGGTTGCTCCAACAGCTTGGGTTTCTTCTTGCTAAAATAGACAAGGATGCTCCATCACCCTGGGTTTCTGCCTGCTACAATAGGAAAGGATGCTACAACACCCTTTATAGGATTCTATCCTACGCTAGCACTACCCTACCACCCTGGACTAATTTTTATCAGTCTGCTATTCACTTCTAGGACTTTTTCATTCGCAATTACAGATACAAGTTCTTTGCTTCAATTATTTTGTTAGTAAATACCTTCACGCTTCATGTACACACATCTCTTCACCATTGCACCATTTCATTCTTTAATCGTGCCTCTTCAAAACAATTAAGCTAATTCCCTGTTAATCAATTTGTTTTTTAATCTTCTAGTCATGACCTTCCGCATTCTCCATCTCCACAACCATCTTGAGCCATTGTACTTATATTCCGATTCTTCCTAACCATATATCTAAGATACGATGTGGTATGCATATTTCCTAACTATGACATTTATCAAAATGTCTTTCTGCACTTAGATTTTCACCTCAACCATTCCGCACCATTGATATCCTTCAATCTTTTCGTGACCGTCAATATGAGGTGGAAATTAGATATTGGATATGTGACTTTTTCCAAATATCATTTCCTAATTTCCACTTTCGAACCAAATGTATGCATAATTGATATTTTACAAATGTCTCCGGACTGTCGATATTCTGGATCACGGGATGCAGTATGAGGGTTCTCAAAAAATCAAAACTTGCTTTCACAATTCTATGCCTTTTATTTTATGCACTAATGTATCAGCACCATCGATCTTTCACATATATCTTTTGGATTGTCGATCTTTCAGATCGTGGGATGCAGAATTCAGAACTGTGAGATTTCCCACATTTTTTTCATGATTATCTGGATTCTGATTTTCTCCTTCCTCTTTCCTTATGAACAATTTATTTATTTGTGGGTTCATTCCTAGCTGTCGAGCTACAATATAATGTGGATTGTAGATCCTCACTTTTCTTTATGTGGAAATCATTCACCACCATAGATTTCCTCAAAATCGGCTTCTGTATTTATCTTGATTGATCTGGACCATCCACGTTTTCAATCATTTCTTAAAATTTCACTCACATTGTCCAGTGTTAACATCCCATCACTTCACCCAATGAAATGAATTTATCACGATTGGATCAAGGTCCCCACCAATCAACGATGGACTTCAAATGTATTAAACTTGTTTGAATTAAACTTTGCACCCATCTCAGTAGTTAACTCACTTGCTATTTGAATCTACAAAATCCATGAGGACTGTCAGATCTAGATCAATAGTGGACTCCAAATATCATACAATGTATTTTAATGAAATTTTGCAAACATTAAATTTTTTCCAAGCCACACAACTTCACCCAGTGAAATCATTGTGCATTGTCAATCTATTTTAATTATCTATCTCATCCGTTGATCTCGATCTCATCTTCCATCATTCATCTTCGATTTCAAAAGAGCATCCCTTCTTTATCTTCCACATATTTTATCTAGTGGAATCCTTCTTTAGGAATTGATACTCTCAACCTCTAATCTCCACTGTTCGATCTCTTATCATATGTGCAATTGGTTTAGGTTTATCCTGGGCCTTATTTCACATGGAGAAATTGATTCCATTCATAGATCTATACATAGTATTTAAACTCTCCATTCAGAATGGTTGATCTATCTAAGATACAATCGATTCTTAAAATCTATGGTTGAATTAATTAGTCGAACGATCAATTCCTTCCTGCAATGCTCTTCACAGTCAATTTTGATCTCACATAGTCTCTGCACTTTCCACTGAACTCTCTCTCTTCACTCACACACTCATACACTCAATATTTTCCTTTGTCATTGCTGAACTCATCCTACTACCATATCTGCTGGTTATTCCTTTGTCATATGTGAAACCCTTTAAAATCAATGACCACTTATATTCTCAACACTATCAGACTTGGGTACTCCTGAAACTTGTAAGCCTAACAAGATTGACAACATTGATTGACCAGAGTAATCTAAATGTTAATTGATAAGTCTCTTTGTTCTTGTTTAATATTTTTTTAGTAATACTTTGTGGATAGAAAAACTATTTATGTTTAAAATAGACCTATAATTTTGTTTTAGTATAGTTATCCTTGCTAACTCCATGTAAAAATATTGTACTCTTGTAAATGTTATGCTATTGTAATAGTGAAAATAAAAAGAATGACATGGAATAATGAATTAATTTTTTTGTATAATCTCTTTTAAAGACCTAAGGTTAAGAAAACTATTCCAAGACCAACAATATCTCCAATTACTTGATATTTTCCTTGATAGGGACTTCCCTACTTAACGAGTTTTATCTTCCCTTGTTTTAGTTGTAGTGATTAGTGTGGAACATTTTAAAATAAATTCATATAAAGTAACAACACTCTAGGGTAAGTTGTGCAAGTGAAAATCTATCTGTAATATTAAAGTATCCAAGAACAAAAGTGTTGATGTAATTGTAACTTTAGAATGTATTCATCTATATTTCTTATGTATTGTAACCCGATGTTTATTATGGGATGTATTGTAATGTAATTTAGTCATGTCATACCCCAATGTTTATTCTGGGAAGTTTCTATAATGAAAAATTCATGTCAAGTCATTGTGGGTAACCCTCCTATTGGTTAAGGGTTAAAGTCCCCATAGTTGTGGGGTCCTTGGGTTATTAGACTATCCTAGTGAAGTCGACCCTATGTGAGTCATTGTAAGTCGGGGAAATAGTCCCCTCCATTGTGTTACCCTCTTATTGGTCGGAGGAGGCAAAGTCCCCACAAGTGGTGGGGCACTAGAGTTATTAGACACTCCTAGAGATGTCGGATCTAGTAAGTAATTGTTAAGTGAGGACGACATGTTATAGTGCACTTCAAGTGAATGAAAGAATATAAATAGAGAGTGAGCCTCTCTATTTATCTCACTTTCAATATACACACTCACTCATTGGAGCGCATGAGTGAGAGAGGAGAAGCTCTCTTAGTGAGAGAGAGAGAGACTGCTGCTGTCGGGAGTGCATCTTACTGTTTTGGGGTCTTACCATTTTGTACTGATTCTATCTCTGAGGAAGTTGTGGGGTTTTCTCCTTTATGGTTTCCCCAAGGAAAAATCTTTGTGTCTCTTGTTTCTTGTTTTGTGCTTATGTTTTATTGCTGTGCTTGTTATTCTCTCAGTGAAAATATCCTAAGAGCATAATGCTAGCTTGAATGATGAAAAACTAACATGGTATCAGAGCTAACTTGAGAAGAAGAAATTGTGTAGCTACAGAATCTAGGGATTCTTACATTTTGGGTCTCTCTCCATAATCCATCAGCAAAAGTATGCTAGGCTGACTCTCCATTGAAGGGCACATCTTTCTGTCAAAGCGGAATTTGATTCCGAGCATTTTCAGTTTTTCGGTGTGGAAATAAGGGCTTTGTATAGAAGAGGAATTTTTGAGTGACACTAGCATAGGATTGTTCTGCTCATCAAAAATGAAGTTTAGAGAAATGGATCAAGAATTTTGGTTGGGTGAAACTCCGGGAAAGTCAAGCCCTAGTTTGACCCCGAGCTAGAAAAACCCTAAATACTAAAACTGCTATGTTTTAGTACATTCGATATATCCCAAAATTGGCCATGGCTCAAGTACTAAAAATTGTAGGGGCCGAATATACAATCCTGATGGACACTGTGTTCAAATTTCAGCCTCAGATTCTCTATATTATAGGATATATGATTTCTCCAAGTTAGGATTCCATCCTCTTCCAGAATTCATCCCTAAAAAGAACACCTAGGGAGAATTGCAATATCATGGGCTACAGAGGTCCAAATGGAATTGCCGAAGATGTTCTAGAAAGGGGACATACTTTTATTTCTTTTTTCCGAAGAGAAGACTCAGAAGATGAGCCAGTGACATGTGTCATTTCATACAACTTCACTATTTTGAACAGTTCTGTAACAGGTCACCTTGGGAAAAGAATCATAAATCCCAAATTGTGAAACAAATTATGATGAAAACTATGGTGTTGGATCAGGAACATGTGATATTATCTCAGTGAGAAATTTCAGACACATAGGAGTAGTAATTTCGGAGATATCATAGAAACAGTAACAAACATTTCTGTAAAAGGAATTGGAAAACTAGGGATTCCTGTTCCGGGAGCTTCCCTCCACTATTTTCAGAAAAGGAGTACATTGGACAGCTCCATTTGAAGAGATATATTTGTCTATCCAATCAGATCTAAAATATTCCTAGTTTTTTAAAATTAGGGTTTCTGTAACAAACCCTAGATCAGCCAGCTCCGGAACCAGGATAGACACCTCAAATCGGTAACATCTATTCTTTTGCTATTTTCATTTGAGATTCTCATTTCAAAGTGATCTATCACATCAACTTGATGATGAGATTGGTGAAGTTGAAAAATTCCAAGTATGGAAGTATATGATCTCTTTGAAGAAAATGAATTGGACACCTACATGAGTAGAGAGGTTCCAGTTATAGAGGGAGATGAGGCTAGAAGCCTTTCACAAGAAGAACTTGGTCAAGGCCCAGAAGATCATTGCTAATTTAGTCACGAATCAACTTGTACTACAAGTGTCCTCCATAAAGACACCGAAGATGTTTGATTCCTTGACAAAGCTATTTAAAGGGAAGAATAGGAATCAGAATATGATCTTAAGAAACCAGTTGAAGAATGTGAAGATCCAGAATGAAGAGACCATGCAATCATAAAGGTATCTCAAATCAAAGAACAACTTGAAGCGGAAGTGAAGAATGCAGAAGTGGTGATAGCCACCTTAAATGGCCTCCCAGGATCATGGGATTCATTCATTTGAGGAATGTGTACTAGAAGGAAGTGGTTACTTTCAGTAGACTCCAAGATGACAATGAAGCTGAAGACTCAAAAAGGAGTATACCCACGAAACAAATAAAGATAAGTATTCAATTGTCATTTCATTGTTTTGTTATGCATTTGTTTATATTCAGTTAATGTATTATGCATGATAGAATGTTTGCATTAATTACAGTATACTACTAATATGCATGTTATGGGTAAGTAGCTCATGGTGCTATACAACTCTCCATTGCTACTTATGTAGAATGAAACCTCTTTGCTGACATATTCGATTAGTGCACAATCTCAATGTTGTCCTGGTAGAGATGGAAGGAATCTATAAAGTTTCAGTGAGATATGGATGAATGTTGTATTGACTAAAGTAGTTGCATGATCATATATTTATGCATAAGAACTTGTAAGTATAAATGTTCCTTATGAAATGTCCTAACCATACAAATGCATTTGACTTGGAGGAAAGATCGCATACAAGCAAAGAAGAATGGGACTTGTTCTGAAGAACAAGTGATGACATTTCAAAATGAAGAATAATATGGTGAATACAGTGACATCATTGATGCAGAACCTTCCAGCCACTAAGAAGAAAGGGAAGACCAGTTCAAGAAGAATGATGTCAGGGTGCAGTATTGAGACCTGAATAGAAGTTCATAGTTTCATCATGCAGTAGATGGAAACATCATGGGATACAAAGCAAGATTGGTAGCACGAGGCTTCTCATGAAAATAAGGCCTAGACTATGAAGAGACATTTGAAGCCAGTAAGAATTGAAACACATACATTATGAGCTTGATTAATATCTTAACCTTTGCTACAAGGTTGATAAAGGATGACAAGCTCACAAATGGATGTGAGAAGAACTTTTGAAAAAGTTCAAGATAGAGGATCTTAGTATCAAATGATCCTAGATGGATACTACTTGTCACTCCAATACATAATGTTTCAATGCATAGAGTATGGAAGACAGAGGGAGTATGATGCTCGGCTTCAGAGGGAGTGACTACATAATATCTTGACGTTCGACATGGTACAACAGGATGGATAGATTACTGATGACTCTAGGAATTACTGAGAGTAAAGTGGATTCCAACCTTTGCTTCAAGGTTGAAGGCAGAAGACCAGTGATGCTCCTGTTATGTGTCGATGCACTATTTTATAGGCATGGATGTGTGAATAAGGGAAGTATGTAGTAGAGATCCTGAATAGGTTCAGGATGATGGACTACATGACCACACCTATGGCATCGAACCTGAAGCTATTATGTGATGCTTCATCAAAGACGGTTGATGTTACGATGTGTCGTCAGATGATTGGATCCTTGATGTACGTGACAAACATGAGACTAGATATTCGCTTTGCTGTGAACACCTTGAGCCAGTTCCTGACAAATCCGAGACATGTTCACTTGATTCCTGCAAAGCATATTTTGAGGTACTTGAGGGGTACAGTTGATTATGGACTCAAGTACGATGTGAATCAGAAGATTAACCTACAAGGTTATGTTGATTCAGATTGGGCAGGTAGTGGCATCAATAGGAAGAGAACTTCAGGATGTTGCTTCAGTATGGGATCAGGTGTGATCTCTTGGTTTAGCAGGAAGCAATCCTGTGTGGCACTGAGTACAACTGAAGCAGAGTATGTCGCAGCTTGTTCAGCTAGTTGTGAGGTAGTATGGCTGTGGAAGCTATTGTCTGATTTATTTGATCTCCAGATGGATGCTACTTGTATACATTGTGACAAACAGAGTTGTGTGAAGTTGTCAAAGAATCCATTGTTCCATGACAAGTCAAAGCATATCGAGATCAAGTATCACTATATCAGGGATATGGTGCGGAGGGGAGCAGTGAAGATCTAGTATGTTGCGACGGAGGAACATATAGTTGATGTGTTGACGAAACCATTAGCCAAAGTGAAGTTTGAGTACTTTAGGGAGAAGCTTCATGTTCTCCAGATCAATGTTTCCTCCAAGGGAAATTTTGTGAGTCCCATAGCCATTCTGACAAGGTCAGAGGATTGGTTCCTTCCATGGTCAGATGTAAGGGCTGAGCCATTCTATTATGGCTAAGGGATTAAGTTCCTCCCATGACAGATGTGAGAGATGGCCATTCTGTCGAGTAAGACAGATGTAAGGGCTATCGCCATTCTGACAAGTAGGTCAGAAGGAAGGGCAGAGCCATTCTATTCATTGCTAAAGGATTTGGTTCCTCCCATGAAAGATGTGAAAGCTAGCCATTCTGTTGAGTAGGACAGATGTAAGGGCTACCGCCATTCTGATGAGTAGGTCATATTTAAGGGCAGAGCCATTCTGTTCATGGCTAAAGGATTTGGTTCCTCCCATGTCAGATGTGAGTGCTGGCCATTCTATCGAGTAGGACATATGTAAGGGCTACTGCCATTCTAACGAGCAGTTCAGATGTAAGGGAAGAGCCATTATGACAAGTAGGTCAGATGTGAGTGCTAGCCATTCTGATGTAGGATGAGTTCCTACATAGATATAAGGGTTACCTCCTTTCTAACGAGTCGGTCAGATGTGAGTGCTGGTCATTCTGATGTGACTGTAGGATTAGGTATTATATGATTAGATATAAGGGCTACCACCTTTCTGATGAGCTAGTTAGATGTGAGTACTGGCCATTCTGACGAGTAGGTCAGATATAAGGGCTACCAAATACCTACGAGGAGGTCGGCATACACCCAGCATGAAAGAAGGATAGCTCTGTAGAACTTCCTATGACGAGATAGCACACATGATGATGACCAAGTGAGATCCAGATCGAGCTATGATCCCGATACAATTATGATAACTCCAAGAGATCCAGATCGAGCTACGATCCAGATACAGTTATGATAACTCCAAGAGATCCAGATCGAGTGATGATCTAGATCGAGTAGTGATGATGATCTAGATCGAGTGATGATCTAGATTCAGTGATGACGATCCAGATCGAGTGATGATCCAGATCCAGTCCAGTAGTGATGATCTAGATCGAGTGATGATCCAGATCCAGTCTAGTAATGATGATCCATATCAAGAGATGATCCAGATCCAGCGATGATGATCCAGATCGAGTGATGATCCAAATCCAGTGATGTTCCAGATCGAGTATGATCTAGTGACAATGTTCCAGATCGAGTATGATCCAGTGATGATGATCCAGATTGAGAGATGATCCAGATCTAGATGAAAGATGACTAAAGATGAAGATGACGAGAATTTGATGATGATTCATATGATACAGAGAAGAATACTTGTGCTAATAAATTGTGTCGAGAGAATACCTTCCCAGTTAAGAGGGAGTGTTGATGTAATTGTAAATTTGGAATGTATTCATCTGTATTTCTTATGTATTGTAACCCAATGTTTATTCCGGGATGTATTGTAATGTAATTGAATCATGTCACACCCCAATGTTTATTCTGGGAAGTTTCTATAATGAGAAATTCATGTCAAGTCATTGTGGGTAACCCTCCTATTGGTCAAGGGTTAAAGTCCCCACAGTTGTGGGGCCCTTGGGTTATTAGAATATCCTAGGGAAGTCGACCCTAAGTGAGTCATTGTAAGTCAGGGAAATAGTACCCTCCATTGGGTTACCCTCTTATTGGTCGAAGGAGGAAAAGGCCCCACAAGTGGTGGGGCACTAGGGTTATTAGACACTCCTAGAGATGTCAGCTCTAGTAAGTAATTGTTAAGTGAGACTGACATGTTGGAGTGCACTTCAAGTGAACAAAAGAATATAAATAGAGAGTGAGCCTCTCTATTTATCTCACTTGCAATATAAACACTCACTCATTGGAGCGCATGAGTAAGAGAGGAGAAGCTCTCTCAGTGAGAGAGAGAGAGACTGTTGCTGTCGGGAGTGCATCTTACCATTTTGGGGTCTTACCATTTTGTACTGATTCTATCTCTGAGGAAGTTGTGGGTTTTTCTCCTTTATGGCTTCCCTGAGGAAAACTCTTTGTGTCTCTTTTCTCTTATGTTGTGCTTATGTTTTATTGATGTGCTTGTTATTCTCTCAGTGAAAATATCCTAAGAGCATAATGCTAGCTTGAATGATAAAAAACTAACAAAAAGTTGTCACCTTGACTGTTGCAAATTAAATATCATGACTAAACACGATAGTATTCTTGTAACCCACCTAGAACTTAATTTTTTATTTATTTTTGAGAATACATTACTTTAAATGTTATTGTAAAGTTTTATGTTGTTGACCAAGGATGGTAAAAAATGACTGTAATTGAATATTTTATTTATTTAAATAATTAAAAGAAGAGAGACCTATCCAAAGAATACCATTGAAGAGCATTCACTAACCCACTAGAAGGAATGATATGATGTAGAAGGACAAAATGACAAGTAGCAACAATATCATTCACTTTCTAGTTGTTGCAGGAGGCAACATCCCTATAATTGTGGTCATGTTCCCTAAAAAGAGGAATTGAGTAGGTGGCTCACTTAATTGAAAAGATGACACAAAAACCAAGGAAAGCTTACATATACTATTGAATGAGAAGGAGGGTCACTACATACTATGTGATTAGATTCTTGTGGTTTTCTAGAAACTGAAAAGTAAGTAACATAAGTGAATTTCGATGAGGGGAAAGCTAGACTAAATTGCTAAGAGTTAATTCTACAAGTGTGATTGCTAAGTTATAGAGTACTGTGTAGGATTTTACACAATAACTTGGTCTCGGTTGTTTAGTGAACAGGGTCACGGTCAAGGATCTTCTTTGGTTGTTTTTCCCCTTCAACATTTAACATGTTCTAAGTGTTTTGGTATTTAAAATTAATTTCATTTTATGTTTATATATATAGAATTTTATGGATGTTAAAGTTTACAAAAACTATTATCTTCTTTCTATAATAAGTAGGATTTTATTTCTATTTCCTTAAAATTTATCAGTTCATGAATGCTACTATATACACAGGGTTTTTTAATGAAATTTGTAGGTTATCATATTTAGAATAGTATCATATTCCTTTTTATAATTTTCCTCTGACTTATGTGAAATACATAGATAAATAGTAATTAGAAATAATTAGATTATTTTAAAAGCCTTGCATATTGTGGAAATTGAACCCAAGTGATAGAACAATTGCACTCACAAAAATTGCTAATCAACCATGCAAAATTACAAACAAAGGAGACTGAAGTTGGAGCATAACACTAACCTATATTGAATAAGTATACAATAGCCAAAATTATGAAGTCATAGGCTGCTGCAATATATAATTACATGAGATTTAGAATGCATAAGGATTCCATTCAAAATAGTCAAAAAGTAGGCTTACGAAATGTAGTAAAATCCCCCATAGGTGCATAAAGCAGTTTCCAAATCTAGCAAGAGGCTCATGAATTGGCAAAGTTAAGTAGGCAAGATAATAAGTGATGGAAATAAAAATCATACATGCTTTTATTAGGAGAAAAGAATGGAGGATGATGAGGTAAAAAAACAAGTCAACTACACCTAGTCTTACTTTCCCTTTTGCCATAAATCTCAATAAAGTAGGCAACTTAGCAGAAAAAGCAGATATGCACTAGGGAGGATCTGGAATAAAGAAGATATGTGAAATATGGATTTCAGGAGTTTTACCAAGCACTCCATAACTTAGTTTTATCAATTTTTACTTCTATGGCACGTGGAAGACAACTTGCATTCAGTGGAATATTGGAAACTAGGAAAATAAGACAAGAATGGATTAATTAATGTCTAAGGTAGGTAAATATGGGTTGGTTATTCTAAAACCCCCCCTTAATCCTGACTTTATGATTAAATTTCAGAAAACTATAGGGCCTAGCAAGAAGGCTTAGTCACCCTTTACATACTGCATGTCCATTTAACCAAGGAAAGAGGTAAAAACCCAGTGGGAAAATCCTCCCTTAAACATGGACAATAAAACAAAATTTGAAAATGTTGTCATCAATCATGTTTCATAGCATGATCAATGACCCCCAACAGTGATTTGAGAATGCTAAATGTCTTCTCACAAAACACTTTGGTGAAGATGTCTTCTACTTGTTCTGAAGGTGCATAGAAGAGTAGGTGAATGGTGCCATCATGCACACGCTCTCTGATGTAGTGCATATGGATCTCAATATGTTTGGTTCTCTATCTCTGAACTGGATCATTGCAGATTCGAATGGTTCTTTTATTATCACAATAGATATTAGTTGAAAACTTTGATTCAAAGCCACACTCACCAAGTATCCCCTGCAACCATAAACATTGAGTTGTTGCATTTACAACTCCTATGTACTCTGCTTCTATAGATGAGAGTGCCATGGCACTATGTTTCTTTCTTGACCAGCTGATTGGTCCTTTAGCAAGCATGAACACATATCCCTATGTTGAATTCTGATCTGTGTTGTCACCTTCCCAATCACTGTCAGTAAACCCAATCAAATCAAGATCAGATTTAGCTTTGTAGAAGATCCCATGAGTTCTTGTTCCCTGAACAAAGTTAAGGATCCTTTTGGCTGCTCTCCAATGGATCTCATGAGTCTGTTCCATGTATCTTGAAGCCACACTTACTGCATAAGAAATATCAGGTCAAGTGTGTGTAAGGTAAAGCAAACACCCAATCAACTACCTATACAGTATATTATTTACCATAGGAGAAGAACCTGCTTCTTCAAGCTTAACTCTTGAATGGAAGGGAGTCTTGCTTGGCTTGCAATATTTCATGTTGAACTTGTTCATCAAATGTAAAGCATACTTGGACTGATTTAATTTCATTCCATGTTGGGATTGAGAAATTTAGAGACCCAATAATTGGCTCAACAACCCCAAATCAGTCATAGAAAATGCATGGTTCATTGCATCATTCAAAGAGGCAATCTCTTTCTTTGAACTTCCTGTAATTAGAAGGTCATACAAATACAAGACAATAATCATCAAAGAACAATGAATCAGCTTCAAATAAACATTCGGATCAGACTTGCATTCAACAAAACTCAATGACAGCAGAAAGCCATCAGTCTTGGCATACCAAGCCCTGGGGGCTTGCTAAATCCCATAGAATGATTTTTTTAGCTTGCACACAAAAGATTGATTAATAACAAAAAATTTAGGTTGATACATGTAAATATCTTTATTTAAATCTCCATTTAGGAAAGCACACTTCACATCCATGTGATCTACCTCCCACTGCTTCAAAGCTGTAATGGCTAAGGCTAGCCTAGTAGAGTCCATCTTTGCCACTGGTGCAAAGGTTTCATTGTAGTCAATACCATGTACCTGTGAGTATCCCTTGGATACAAATATGGAATTATATTTCAAAGGTGAACCATCAGTGGAAAACTTAGTTTTGGAAACCCACTTACATTGAACTAGCTTCCTCCTTGGGGGAATATCAACCAGTTCCCAAGTGTTGTTCTTCTGGAGTGAGATGAATTCTTCTTTCATGGATGTTTACCATATTGGATCATATGATACATATTCATATGTATGTGGGTCTGATTCAACCATCATATAGCACTTCTCTGCAAACAAAGGGTCTTTCATACAGAGGGCACTCTCAAATTGAGATCTAGCCCTCCTAGGATCACTAGGATTTCGAGTTAGTTCCCCAGCTGCATGAATGGTTTTTATTGCCCATTTTAGTATTGTATGAATATCAATATATGCAATTAAATCATCATTATCAGACATATCAGAATCAAAAAACTCATTTGTCTCTTCACTTACATTCAATGGCTCTGGTGGTGAAGAAGACTCTCCAACTTCAACTGCTGCTAAAGGCTCTTCTTGGAACTGAACACTCCTTTCAATGAAGGATTTTTTTGTGCTCAAGTTTATAAACTTGTACCCTTTTGAATCTCCAAAGTACCCAACAAATATACACTCTTGGCTTTGGGGCTGCAAATCCTTCCTCTTTTTTGTTGGAATTCTATCCCAAGCCTTTGAGCCAAAAATACTGAAATGGGTTACATCTATTTTGTGCCAACTCCGAGCTTCGAAAGGAGTCATACCATAAAGCTGTTTATGAGGAACCCTATTCTATATATAGGATGCATAGTTTATATCCTCAGCCAAAAAATTTGGTGGCAAAGTCTTAGCCTCCATCATACAGGTTGCCATCCCCTTCAGTGATCTATTCTTTCTCTCAGCAACACCATTTTGTTGTGGTGTATAAGGCATTGAATGCTGAATCTGAATACCTAGATATTCACAATATTGAATGAACTCAGACTTGACATACTCACCACTATTGTCAGATATGAGGATCTTGAGTCTCCTCCTAGACTGGTTTTCAACCAAAGCCTTAAAGACTTTGAAGAGGGAAAAAGCTTCAGACTTATGCTTCAGGAAGTAAACCCAACAATACCTGGAAAATTCATCTATGAAGGTCAATGCATAATTGGATTGACTCATTAACATATGAGGAAATTGACCAGAAACATCACTATGGATCAACTCAATAGGTGCAAATGTTCTCTCATGACTAGCTCTCTCAAATTTATGCTCTGGGTGTTTTCCTAGGATACAACCTTGATATACTCCCTTGGAAAACTTAATATTTGGTAACCCTATGACCATTTATTTTTCACTTAGATCAGAAGGATACTTATAGTTAGTATGGCCAAATCTTCCATGCCAAATATTGATTGACTCATTAGCATGAATTAGAAGATCAGATGGGTTTGAGTAGGGTATAAAATGTGAAAACATGTATACCTTCGAAGTTTGATCTACAAATCCTTTCGCAATGACTTTACCATTCAAGATCTATGTGATCTCAACATCATCAGGGGAGAATATGACCTTATTTGGAGACCCTGTGTGGGTGATTTGATACACTCACAAGAGGTTAGAGGCAAGACCTGGAACATACAATACATTATTGAAATTACCATGTTCAAGATCAATCCTTCCTTTCCCCAATCTGTCAGTGATAGAGTCATCTCCCAGCACTATTGGTGGACCTTTTGACGTGTCAATAGAGGAGAATTACTCCTTGGTCAAAACCATATGTCTTGAAGCTCCAAAGTCTATGATGAAGATAGGTGAGCTTAATGTTCCAGCAACCAAAGCATGTACTCTCTCTCTGTCCTCTGAATTTGATCCTCCTTCCCTCTTCTTTGAGTAATCAAGAAGGGACATGTTATTATTCTCCAATATTTGGGTCAACATGTCAATTTGATTCTTCATGCAGGATATTTCAGGATGATATCACTTACTGCAGTATGCGCACTTGCTCATTTCTCCTTTGGTGTTCTTCTTCTGGAAGTTCTTCTTGGAGCATTGGGGATCCTCTTGAGACTTGTTATTGTATCTCTTTTGCTCAAGTGGCTTCTTAGATTTCTTCTTTCCTATTGAATCCACCCTCAAATATCCAGCAACCAAATCCTGGTCTTTGGAAGGTTTGATGGTGCCCATCATCACCAGTTTATCTCGTTCTTGTGTAAGGGATTCCATGAACTTTGTAAGCTTAGGAATCTTCCAGGATTGAGCTATCAACTTTGTGGCATGGAAGTTCAAAACAAACACTGAATAGTACGGGCCAAGATTCAAGAGTATGGCCAAAACAAGTTGGTATTCCTTCTTTTCAATTCCACACTGTTTTAGCTACAAAACAAGGGCTTTAAACTTGGAAAAGTAGAGTTGCAGGGATTCAAAGCTGTTGGGACTCAAAGAGATCAATTCATTCTCCATTTTATGTCCTCTCATATCATCTGTCTTACCAAAAAAAATCTACAAGCTTCTCCACACTTCATTAGGTGATGTCAATCCATCGAGATGGAAAAGGAGTCTCTAGATATGCTCAGACAGAGAAGGCCATAAGCCTCATCCCTCCTGTTGTGCCATTTAATTTTATTTGTAGCTGCATTGGGATCTGCCCCAATTTCCACGGTCACCCTATAGAGACCCTTCACTATCAATAGTATCTCCATCTCTACTTTCCATTCAAAGAAATTAAATGGAGTCAAGATGAACTTCTGAGATTGATCCATAACTCTGAATTGTGCCCTTCAACCAACAGAATGTGCTCCTAGTCAAGATGTTGAACCTGGAATAGCAATATGGAAGAAGAGAAATCGATCTACAAAGGATCTGATACCATGTAGAAAATGAACCCAAGTGATAGAACAATTGCACTCACAAAAATTGCTAATCAACCATGCAAAATTACAAACAAAGAAGACTGAAATTGGAGCATAACACTAATTTGTATTGAATAAGTGTACAATATCCAACCTTATGAAGTCATAGGCTACTGTAATATATAATTACATGAGAGATTCAAATGCATAAGGATTCCATTCGAAATAGTCAAAAAGTAGGCTTACTAAATCTACTCAAATTCCCCATAGGTGCATAAAGCAGTTTCCAAAACTACCTAGAGGCTCATGAATTGGCAAAGTCAAGTAGGCAAGATAATAGGTGATGGAAAGACAACTCATACATGCTTTTATTAGGAGAAAATAATGGAGGATGACGAGGGAGAAAAACAAGTCAACTACACCTAGTCTTACTTTCCCTTTTGCCATAAATCTCAATAAGGTTGGCAATTTAGCAAAAAAAATAGATATGAGCTAGGGAGGATATGGACTAAAGAAGATATGCTAAATAGGTATTTCGGGAGGTTTCCCAAGTGCTCCATGACTCAATTTTAGAAATTTTGACTTCTATGGCATGTGGAAGGCAACTTGCATAGAGTGGAATATTGGAAACTAGGCGAATAAGACAAAAATGGATTAATTAATGTCTAAGGTAGGTAACTATGGGTTGATTATTCTAATGCAGATTAGCCAAAGGGTTAAATGAGAGTTATTCTTGTTTAAATTCATCTTTTATAGACGAGGCTTTTTCTTTTTCTTGTGAAAATAGTACATCTCGTAGACACAAAAATTATATATTTAACAGTAGAATTATAAACTAAAACACATGTTTATGCCAAACAATAGATCTAGGTTCAAAAATTATTAAATAATAAAGTTCATATATATATGTAATATCCAAAATTTTGGACCTAACACCTATGGGCATGAGTCCCATTGATTATGATGATACCCTAATGTTTTGTTTTGATATACTGGGTCAAAGACCCAAAGCGTATGAATATGATGATTTGTTTAATATATTGGGTGTAAGCCAATTGCATATGATAAATACATGTTTGCTTCTGTTAGGAGTAGACCCCAAAGAACATGGTTGATGAGATGTTTTGTGTTGAGCAAGAAGATATGGAGCACATGAGTACTTATAACTGTGTTGAGCGAGAAGCTCTGGAGCACATGATTTTTGAGACATTTGTCTAGAGAATGAAGCTCTGGAACACATGAAAAGAAAATTTGGAAGTGTTGGACATAATCCCTGGAGCCTTCTATGTTGATGGTGAGCATAAGCCTTGGAACATCAGATCCTCGGCCATTGTATCCCTAGGTGTATCCTACAAGTACATCTTAGCATTAGTGTTGAGTGAGGAGGTATGGAATTGCACTAAGTTTGTAAATACCTATTTATAGCATTGAGTATAGGCTCTGGATAAGCGCAAGGAGTTACTGAAAAGAATTAATGATTCTCGAGTGAAAATGACTCAAGTAAAATATTGATCTCATATGACTTATTTATAAGTGATTAAATGAAATCTCGAATATCTGTATCTCATCAGGCACTGAAGAACTACCATGTTATACGAGGGAATCCAACATGCAAGGATGTTTAGAGTTTCCTGGCCTGGTAGACCTAACTCCCTACCTAATGACCTTAATGAAGAAAGTGTCATAAGTTTATGGATCATAATATATGATACCCAAAGACAAATTTTAACAAATAATATATTTTTATACATGGTATGTATAAAGAGTAACCATAGTAATAATATTAATAATGTAAGGAAGAAGAAAAATCTCCATCTATTATTATTATTACTAAAATAAAATTAAATATTATAATACCTAGAAAAGTCCAATTAGGAACTAGTTAAAAGTTCATGTAATGTCCCTAAAAATTGAAAATAAAATAAAATTGTATTAGGGTAGTACAAAATACCTATGCTAGACATTATTGAACTTGCAGAATATAGCGTACACTGAATGTACCACTATTTGGTCCTAAGCTGTTCTTACATTCTATCATCTTACTTTCAGTTATGAATATTACTGTGCTTTACTTACGATGTCATAATTTTTTTTACTACATTATTCTTATGGTTATACATGGTTGTTTATGTGTACTTATTTCTACATATGTTTACTTGTTATTTATATGGTTCTAACGTAACTTTGTTTTTGGAACTAAAGCGGGTGGAGTGGCGGGACTAGTTCTCCCATGTGACTATCTAAGAGGTAAAGCTTCTACTTGTCTAGTGGGACTACTTAGTTCAGTTTGAACTAAGGAACTCTTAACTTGTTTACATGCAGCTATACTACACCTGCTGCTAGTAACACCTAGTTATCACTATTACGGTTTCGTACAGACTCAGATTGATAGCAAGGTAATTACTATGTTTATTATTTATATAACATAGATTACCTATGTGATAACTATTATTCATTATTATTTACGGATCCACTTTTCATTTATATTTCATGTTTATTACATTAGGACTATTAACATGTATTTGTGTTGTTCTTGGAAGGTTTTATAACTTGGGTTAGAAACCCAATTCTTAATTTTATTCTTAACAATATTTCCATGGCATATTTCATATGCCATGGTTTCTAAGCTTAATGCTTAGGGAAAATAGATATGCAATGGTTTAAGTCTTAAGCCTAATGTACACAATGCATATAATATGCTATTCCCTACATTATACTTTGGGGTAGAGGGTATATACCATGGTATATGTTACACATTGGGGGTTTTAATACTATGTAAATCGGAAAAGGTGGCAATGATAATGTCTCATTTACAAACTATAGGGATGTGGGTTTTAGCATTTGATAATTGACACCGGGATGGTGCCATTAATGCACCTTGGAGTTCATGGAAACCTGAGCTTAGGGCTTGGCTCACAGTGAACTTTGGTCATTTGCTCTGTTTGTTAGTTGCTTGGTCTGAACTCTGTGCAGTGGGTGAAGGAGACTTCAAAGGTAACAGAGGTATGGAAGTCATTGTGGTTTTTACATCCTTGTGGTTTGTTTGTTTTCTTACTGTAGCTTCCATACTTCTCATTCTTCATTTCTTGAGCTGTTGTTGCAGGTGATAGGGTGTGAGGAGATGAGGGATTTATAGTATGACTGTGAGCCATGGGTTGGAATTACCATTACAGTAATCCTGCTAAATAGTGCTCGCTAGCTCTTGCCTTTAAAACTGGGTTGTAACTTGTTGTTTTTTGGAGTTTTAAGATATTGGGGTTTGATTTTCCTTTGGCCTGGGTTTATAGAGATTGAGTTTGTAAATAATGGTGATGTTAGCAATGATGGGACCTTGGGAATTTTAACAGGCTCGATGTGTTTTTGTATCAATCATTTTTTATTTAAGATTTTTAATCTTAGAAAGCATCATTGTTTGCAATGGTGCTACGGCCCTTGGCGTGACTGTGTAAATTTTGTTAGTGTAATGAAGTTTGGGGATTGCGAAAATACATGTTGCATTTATGTTTTGAAAAGGTTATTAAAGATACTATGTAAATAGATTTATGTTGCATTATTGTTTGTTGAACTTGGGTTCCATGTGGCCTCTACCTTCGTGGACATATGTGTATATTTACTTCCATTACTTGTATTGGTAGTGAGAATGTAAATGTTGACAGTGTGTGGTTGAATCCTTGCCGTGAATGGCATGATATTTATTCGATGATTGCTATGATAGCTTAGAGGGTTTCGACCTATGGTTGGTGTTTATGATGTGTGAAGGAAACATATGGTAGACTGTTTGTTCATTATATAAGTGTAATTTAGAATATTAAGATGGGTGTGGGTGTAAACCCTGAGTAGCAATCATTTGTCAAGGTGGATTCATTGACAGGGATTGACTCATTAATTATACTATTATGAAGTTTATTTATAAGTTGTGGCTTATGTAAATGCTGCGCATAGCTTAGTAGAGGTCTGACGACCTTTGTGTAATGATTTTCGTTTTGATTTATAGCCTATGTGTAGAAGGTTGAGGGTCTCACGACCTCGATGTAGTAATTTTATTTAAATTTTATAGCCTGCATACACTGTATGTATAGTGTGTCCTTGATAAATGTAGAACGACTCTACAAGATTCCCATCCTGGTCGTTGTTGATTCAATGAGTTGTAATAAATGGGTAATTGCGATTTGGGGATTAAGTGCCACAGTATTTGATTCCCGCCCTCTATTGTATATTTACTTGGACTATTTGTAAGATTATGATGGGGTTTATACTTTAGTTCCTATGTATTAATGTTTGCTGTAGATTTTAATAGTAGGGCATCATAGTTATGTAAGTGAAATAGAAATGGTTGTCTACAGGATTCGTTACTGCGACCTTAATGTGACTACATGGTTTTAATTGTTTATATTGTAATGTTATTTGTTTAACTATTAACCGATGGCTGTGAGTTGATATTAGATGGTGCTATTCGATTTATGGAAGACGATTTGATTATGTAGATTTATAATATTAGGTGTTGATCCTAGATTTGTTATCATTTTTGGCAATTAAGTTACTCATTTAAACATATGTTTTATTATCTTTTTGTATATTTTATGTCACACAGATCATCATTTATCCTAAGGTATGTATAAATTTAAGGTTTATATAAAATCAATTTATTATTATCATTTTATCATTTTATTAATTAAAATTGACATTATTAAAGAACATTTGATATATTAATTAATTTATATATATTTTTGCAGATTATATCATATTTTTGGGCCAAATTAATAACAAGTACGCATTCATCCTTGTGCACAACATGTCCAACTCGACATTCAATTTGTCATCCAGCTCATTGCGCAAAACTCATTGGTGGTTTTCCAGATGTTAAAACATGTTGTTGTAGACTGTAGTCCTAAAGCACACCAGAAAACAAACACTCTGTTTGCCCTAGATCTGCGGCCAACATATCCAGCTCATGGTCCAGCTTGTTGTTTAGCTTTCTATCTAGATCGCTAACCAGACTGTGCACTATTGATGATTGATATTAGGAATTAAAATGTGAAACATCCTACAAATGACTTGCTATCCATGCGTCTAGGTAATGGAGCTTGTGTTCTAGATAATCCGTCAGCTTGCAGCCTCTTCTGTCGACACCTCACCTACTGACCACATGTTGGGTTGCTGTATTAACCCACGTTATAGAAAGTTCATTGTGCATTATCCTCTGTTTGCCACCAGTTCACTTCTGCAACAAGGAAGGATCCATGCACCACCTCTAAAGACCATTTATGTTGAAGAAGGAACCTGTGCGTACCCTGTCCAATGAAGAAGATCAGAACCATGCCGAAGAAGGGAAGATCCTGTGTGTTAGCCTACGATCTGTTATATGCCTTTATAGTCAACTAGATTTAGAGATCTATCGACCACTAAAGTGTCGACTTGCTCATCCTTGTAAATGTTGTATATAAACACCTTCTTGTGTAGAGTTAGGGGTTGATCATTTTTTACTTGTTAGATAGTTATTTTTGGAGAAGAACATTGTATTTATGTTCCATCATTTGAATAAAGGATGTATTCTTTGCTGCTAAAGATTCCATTTGAGTAGAAGTTAACCAAGCACCACCCCTAATTGCTGAGAGGGACCCTCATCAACTAGAGGCTTCTTTCCTTTTTCTTGTTTATTTTTTTTATCTTTTCTGTTGTAGCTAGTTTAATTTACAGTTTGTTTTATCAGTTCATTTTCCTGTAATGCATTTTATTTCTAAAAATAGATAACTGCATGCATAGTTTTCTTTTGAATATATTTTCAGTCAGTTTATTTCAAAGCGAATAGAATAGATTACTTTTAAATTAAGTTCTATCTATTTTATGTTATAAGTTATAAGTTATGCAATTTAAATTTCAATGTGTTTATTAACATGAAACATTGTCGTTATGTTCATGAATTTGTTTAAGGTTATTTCATTGTTAAATTTACTTAATAAGTAGGTTTACTTATTGTCTTTATGTATTAGATCTACATTTGCACGAATTCAACTAAAGATTGGATCATTTAGGTTAATTTTTATTATTTTAACTCTGCAGACTGTCATTCAAGTAGCTTGTTTAAACTGTCATTCAACCACCCCTTTCAGACCCATAGTTTAGTCTGCCATTCAACCCTTAGTTTCATTTTTAGTGTTTTTAATGTATTTTAAGATTGTTTTCAGTTCTGTTTTGTTAATGCTTGAAGTATGTTTTGATTGAGATAGTTTGATAATAGTTTTATTTAACATTGAAGTTAAAGTTAGAGTGTTTTAGCTTATGTATTAAAGTTTTATCATTTTCTTTATTTCTTTTCACTTTGAACATGTGTTAAGCTATGTTATGTTTTGTTTCTTGAATTTGTTTCTGATTTCTTTACTGATGTATTGTTTTGTGTTTATGATTTTATATTGATTTATTCCTTTTCATATAAATTCAATATTATATGTGTTATCCTTAGTATGTTTTTTTAGGTTGTTTATTTTTCATTGTGTGATTATTGAATGAGACTTGTAGGACATAATTCAAAGACATTCCTATTAAGTTTTCTACTTGTTTCTTTCTATTTAGTTTTCTTTATTAAGTTTTCTACTTTCTTATTAATTAGGTTTACTTTCATATTAGTTTCCAATTTAAATATTAGTTGTTAATAATATCATTTCCATTTTAATAAATTATCAATTATTTAGTTTAATATTTTGTCCCAGTTTAATTAACTTAATAGTTGAATTCTTAGGAGTTTGACTTGGTTTTTCATTTTGAAAGAAGTTTCAATATTTTGTTTGTTAAGATATGTCCATGACACCATAGGATCCACTCTACCTTTAGATATATTTTGTATCAAATCTAATCCTACCAACCCTGGTTGAGAATTAAAGATTACGTGAATTAATTTAGAAATTATAACACCCAACACTTATGGCATTGTTTCTAGGGAGTTTTTCTGTAAGGTAGAGAAGAATTCCGTATGAATCTTAGCAATAAGTTGGTGGCAGGGGAGTGGTAAGATGAGAGGTATGAACCTACGCACCTTTCATAACAGGCGCCCTCAAATCCAACAACAATAGTAACATAGATTTTCTTTCGTTTAAATTTTTTCATGCACAGACTTAGAGATCCTCAGGGTATATTTGTTAAGACAAGAAAACATATCACAATCCCTACTAACTACCATAGGGGATGTAATTCCCCAATCACTAACTCAGCAGAAAGAAAGGATAATTTTAGGGGAAAAAATTATCTCATGGGATATTTTTAGGGGTTTATCTCCCAAAAAAGATTCACCATTTTGCATTTTTTGATGGGGAAAACTTTTTTCACCATAAAAATCGTCAAATTATTATATAAGCGATATAAAATCCTTGGAAATTAAAATATTTTTTGAAAAATATCGTGAAACATTTTATATTTGGCATTTTAAGAATTGGTAAGATTTTCCAACATTTATACACTTTTAAACAAGTATGGTTCCTTAAAACCATCCCTGGTAGAAATGTATCAAAAGACGCCTATAAGAAGTAGTTCTACCAAGAAACCTAAGGAGACTCTCTCAGGAGATCTTACTGGGGAAGCCATAAAAGGAGAAGGAGACTTAGAAGGAGGTCCTAAGGGCCTCATTCCTAAGGAAATTCAATAGGATCACACATTAGAAATATCCACCCCTCGATTAGTTTTGAATCCAATTAATACAACTTTTTCACTAGTAGGAAATCCGAATTTCGTTGACTTTGTTGATCCTTCCCAAGTAAAATATCTCTTTGGATCCTTAGTAAATTGAGTCATTTCACAAATTGAAACTTATACAATAGAACCTACTGTCCCTGTAGGATTCAATAAAAATAAGGTTGACCAGAGGAATATCTCTCCCGCAAAAGAACATTGGGATGCCCCATTGTCACCTCGAAAGGAGTCTCCTAAGTATATCTACGTTAAGAATCTAGCTTATATAGAGAGATGGGGAGAAAAAAAAGATCGTCATGAAGTTAGAAATGAAGAAGGAGAAGGAGAAAATTGAACTGAGACTACCTTCGACTTCCCTATTTTAGATACAATGCAGGATGTAACTATGAAAAACATCCCTCCTTCCTCCTTACCTACTTTCTATGGAAAAATTAATGAGGACCTGTTGTAGTTGCAACCTTTTTCCCAAATTTGTAAAATTTTGGACCCTCCTTTGGATTTTATCTAGCCCAGGTGTGTTTAATTTATTTGAATCTATCCTGGAAGTCCAGTTTTCTCTGCTTAAGAAATCGATCGTCAGAAGCCCAGTCAACTTTTTTTTTTCTGCTGTTTTGGAGGTTAAACGAGCTAATGCTACTGCATTCTTCACCAACACCATGGAACCATGGAGTATTTGTTTATTTGAAAATTTAACTTTTGAGTTTTTGATGACTTGGTTTTTCCCTATCTGAATGTTGTTTGACTAGCGGTCAGAAGTTTAGTTCTCTATGACACTGTCGTTTCAGAGGGATTGTCATTTGAAGCGCCAACACTGCGGAGTATATTGTATCTTGAAGTTCTGATGTGTTAGTGATTAGTTTTCCAATTGATGACGCATAACTATCGGAAGAGTTTATCTTTGCATTGTCGAAACTGCAGAAGTCTTTGGGTTTAAATCATCGATGCCTAATGCTTACAGCTTTCGATCACCGATTATTTTTTTTATGACGGAACCTGTAGTCTATTTGTTGCCTTCTGTTGCAGCTGCTTAGTGAACTATCCACCCGATAGTTAGTGCTTCCACTTGCTGATAAGGATTTTCCCGCTGATGAAGGTTTTTCCCGCCGATATCTTTTACCAATGGATTTTATACGATGAGGAGCACAGTACAGAGTCTGGTGTTTTGGAGATTAGTAGTAAAGGAATTATGGTTCATCCTTTCATCGTAGGATTTTGAGTTAGCTCAGATACGGCGTAGATCAAGAGGAGGAGTCTGTTCTACTGGGGTTGTGATTTTAATTATAGACGGTGGACTTAGAGGATTTTAAGACACAAACTTGCAGGATTTTCTTTGCCTTGTCATTCTTTCTTTTCATGCATTAATACTGTGTATAGTTTATTTTACAGAATGCATATGGAGGAGGTAAATAGATTGATACATTTTTTTATTTTATTTTGGTAAAAGCTAAATGGTCTAAGAACATGCTATGTTTATGACAAGGTGATTGCTGTAAAGAACATATGTTTAAAAGACAAAAGTAGAGGAGGCAGCAAGGAAGGAAGAGAAAGAGAATTGAAGAAGCATAGATAAAGAAAAGAGAATAAGAAAGTGAGGGTCTGATCTCAAAAAGACCAACAGATTACTGAGCAGATCGATAATAACAGAGGCCCAGGCTTGGAAAAAGTTCACCAGTGACCAAGCTGGTCCATCTTCATAAAGTGCTCTTAATTTTTAATTTAAAATGTAATATATTGTATAAATTATGGGCACATACCAGAAGACAAAATTTTGGAATTGAAAGGTTGAGGAAGCCCAAAGGTCATCGAGGGGTAGCCCAAAGGTTTTTCTTTTTGTATAAATTTAGGAGAGTTTAGATGTAATGAAGGTGTGGCTTTCGCAAGAAATTTCTTGAGAGATATTCTAAGAAGAACTAATTCCTTTTGTAATAAAGAATTACAAGTTTCTGTTGGAGAGAGTTTGGTGGAATGTTTCAAATTCTTTGCTATGGATCAGTTGAATGTGAACTATTTTGTTTCTATCTTATGTCCATTAACTGTAATATCGTTCTAACTCATTGCATTTCTATTATGTTATGAATGTATTATAGTTTATTCTGTGAAGTTTCCACTGTGAGTAATGAAGGTTATCATAAACAATAATCTATCTTGTTGTTCATATTATTTATTAACGTTCATGTGTTCTGAAATAAGTAACAGCTATCTATAATTGTTCATAATACATGTGCAGAAATACATTACTCATTGTCAACTGTTAATTTTGCTCCCTAGGGATAGGTTAGTTAGTTGTAGTTATTTTTTTGTTTCTTTGTGATTTAGATGCAATAGAGTTAAGACGAGAGGTAAGAACCTGCGCATCACATTGTGACACTCCTCATTATCTCTATCAATTTGCATTTTTATCTAGGCACTTGCACATCATAACTTTAACAAAAAAAACTAAAAATATACATGGTGGACCGGGCCATAACCGGTAAAACCTTTTAATTTGTTAATTGACCTACGGTAGCCAGACCGTAAACCAGATAGATTCCCCATACCAAACAGTAGAGGGGTAGTTGGGAACGTTTATTGGGAAGAATCCCTAACTATTGTTACTTGTGATTTTCCAGTCCTCAACAATTTTTGGCGCTAGAAGGAGGGCATCATGTGCATGGCTGGCCGAGGAAACTCACTTCCTTGAAATTACTCCACCAGTGACAGTTTTGAAAGTAGTTTGTTTCACAAATCCACTCCTGAAGATAAAGAGAAAGGGTATCTGTATCCTGTAGATAATGAAGTGGTTAGTGATTTAAGCAGAATCTGTAGGGAATATGTGAAAAATATTGGAGGATTACCTATCATTTCTGTAATACCTAGAAGAGAGTATCAAAATAAATATTTCTCTAAATTAGAAGACTCGGTGTTGGTAGAAGATATTGAAGAACTGGTAGAAGTAGCCTTACAAGAAGTTGACCAACCTTTGAATCAGTTGAACCTAGATTCACCTTGTCGGACCCTTTTTTAGTCACCAACTCATCCTCCACTCAGAATCATGGCTCATGTAAATGTAAACCAACCACCTCCACTACCTGCTTGGAAGTCTAGGTCACCTTTAAACCTGAGCCCTCCCTTGCATGATTTGCCTCAAGCTTTTGACAAAATGTTAACCAAGTTTGAACCCGGTGAAGGAATTTTGGTATATGATCATTTACAAAGTTTTTACCTAGGTATAGAAGGATTATGAGCTAGGGAGCATGAAGATGTAGTGTGTAGTGTGTAGATTGTTTCCCCACACTTTGAAAGGTAAAGCAACCTCATTGTATTTTGCACTTCCTGCAAATTCAATCACTGATTGGAACACATTTGAGAGAATGTTTAGAAGCAAATATACAGTTCAAAAAACTCATGCAGCCTTAATGAATGGGTTATGTGCTCTAAAGAAAGAAAGAAAATAAAAAGTACATGATTTCACTCAAATATTTGCTGCTTACCTAAACAATTTTACTACATTAAATAAGCCATCTGAAAATTCTCTAATAGAATACTATACATCATCCCTTGGGCTTGATCTAGCCATGTTTTCCAAGAGATCAGTGAGACCTACATTAGAAAAAACTTATGAGGAATCTAAGAAGGTATAGGCTGAGTTGGAAAGCATAGAAAATTATCCTAAGTAGTTGGGAGAAAAGACTTTTGGAAGCAAAAAACTTTATTACTGACTAAGCATGAGCAGTCACAGGATTTTGAATGGATGTTGAAGATGATGCAAAATTTATCCAACAGAGTGATAGATTTAGAGAGGAAAAGAGAGGCTCACAAATCATATAAGCCTTATTGTAACGAAAGGGAAGACAACAATCAACCTAAGCCTCCTCCGCATAGTCTTGCAACAATGAATTTAATTGATGTAGGCATGGATAATGTTTGTATTTTTCATCAACAACCTCATTCTGATAAGAATTGCCCCCAATGGATAAATTCTATGACGTTGGTAATGAATCAATTATTCGATTCCAAACTTACAGAAAGTGGTAAAGAGGACGAAAAAGACAATCAATCTATAGAAAAACAAGGGGAGGATACTCTGGTTTTATCAGACTGTGTCTCAATATTTGATGCAGAAGAGGAAGATTCTCTGAAACAAGAGGAAACATCAAAAACCATTGTGACAACAAGAATTCAAGGTTTATTAGAAGAATACAAGTCAATACTTCCGAATATCAAGAAACTTCAAGAAAATATGAAAAAAATACAGAAGAACACTACAACTGATAAAATGTTCGTTTTTCAACATTTAAGCTAGCATTATGTTAGGATCTTTTCACTGAGAGAATAACAAGCACATCAATAACATAAGCACATCACATGAGACAAGAGAGACAAAGAGTTTTGATAGGGGAAACCATAAATGGAGAAAACCCCTCAACTTCCTCTAAGATAGTATCACCACAAGATGTGAAACCCAAAACAGTAAGATGACCTCCCAACACAATAGCAGCCTTCTGTCTTCTGTCAAGCCAAAGTATTTCCTTCTCCAAAGGTGCGCCACACTTGAGAGAGCAAGTGATGTAATTCACAAGTGATAAATAGAGAGACTCTCACTCTCTATTTATATTCATCCGTTCACTTGAGTTTCCATTTCACACGTAGGCTCAACCTAATAATTACTACTCGAGCCTACACCTTAATTGGTGTATAATAACTCAAGTGCCCCGAAACTGTGGGGACTTACCTAATGACTTGATATGACTTTTTTACATTATTAATCCTCCTGATCGGAACACCGGGGTATGACAACATGACTCAAATGCATAATAGAAACATCCCGAAATAAACATCGGGTTACAATACATGAAATACATAGAAGAATACATTCTGAAGTTACATATACATCAACACTCCCTCTTAACTAGGAAGGTATTCTTTCCACACAATTTTCAGCACTGGTCTTCTTCTCTGCATCAACTGGATCTTCTTCGTCTTCAAGTCATCTTCATCTTCAAGTCATCTGGATCTGGATCATCGTAGTACGTCATCACTTGATCTGGATCATCTCTTGATCTTGATCATCATCACTGGACTGGATCTGGATCATCACTCGATCTGGATCACTACTGCTGGATCTGGATCATCACTCGATCTGGATCTATCGGAGTCATCATAACTGGATCTGGATCATAGCTCGATCTGGATCTCCATTGGTCATCATCATGTGTGTACCATCTCGTCATAGGAATTTCTACAAAGCCAGCCCCTTTTCATGCTGGTTGTAGGCCTACTCTCATGTAGGTCTTCTCCCAACACTTACATCTGACCTGCTCATCAGAAAGGCATGCCCAGCACTCACATCTGGTCATGTAGTAAACTACAATCACATCAGAAAGGCCTAGCACTCACATTCACCAGCATGATAGGACACATCAACTATCATCTGTGAAATGGCTCAGCACTTATATTCACCAGCATGGTAGGACACATCAACTATCATCTGTGAAATGGCTCAGCACTTATATTCACCATCATGGTAGGACACCTCAACTACCATCTGTGAAATGGATCTACACTTATATCTGACCTACTCATCAGAAGGGCACAATCCCATCCAGGCAGGAGCCACCTCCGCCACAATGATGGAAGACTCTCACCCACAATGAGGAGAGATTTCTGCACTTACATCTGACCTACTCGTCAGAAGGGCACAATCCCATCCAGGCAGGAGCCACCTCTGGCACAATGATGGAAGACTCTAACCCACAATGAGGAGATATTTCTGCACTTACATCTGACCTACTCGTCAGAAGGGCACAATCCCATCCAGGCAGGAGCCACCTCCGCCACAATGATGGAAGACTATCACCCACAATGAGGAGAGATTTCGGCACTTACATCTGACATGGAAGGAACTAAATCCTTTAGCCATGAACAGAAAGGCACTGCCCTTACATCTGACCTACTCGTCAGAATGGCACAATCCCATCCAGGCAGGAGCCACCTCCGCCACAATGATGGAAGACTATCACCCATAATGAGGAGAGATTTCTGCACTTACATCTGACATGGAAGGAACTAAATCCTTTAGCCATGAATAGAATGGCACTGCCCTTACATCTTATCTGCTCGTCAGAATGGCACAATCCCATCCAGGCAGGAGCCACCTCCGCCACAATGATGGAAGACTCTCACCCACAATGAGGAGAGATTTCTGCACTTACATCTGACATGGAAGGAACTAAATCCTTTAGCCATGAACAGAATGGCACTACCCTTACATCTGACCTGCTCATCAGAATGGCTCAATCCCATCCAGGCAGGAGCCACCTCCGCCACAATGATGGAAGACTCTCACCCACAATGAGGAGAGATTTCTGCACTTACATCTCACATGGAAGGAACTAAATCCTTTAGCCATGAACAAAATGGCACAGCCCTTACATCTGACCTACTCATCAGAATGGCTCTCAATCTCAGCACTCATATCTAACATGGAAGGAACTGAATCCTCTCACCATGACAGAATGGCTCAGCCCTTACATCTGACCTCCTCGTCAGAATGGATTTGGGACACATCACTGTCTCTGGGAGGAAGCCTCGATCTGGAGAACACCAAGTCTCTCTCTGAAGTACTCAAACTTCAGCCTAGCCAATGGCTTCGTCAATACATCAGCTATCTGTTCCTTCGTCGCAACATACAGGAGCTTCACTTCTCCTCTCTGCACCATATCCCTGATATAGTGATATTTGATCTCAATATGCTTCGACCTGTCATGGAACACTGGATTCTCTAACAACTTCACGCAACTCTAGTTGTCACATTGTATACAAGTAGCATCCAACTGGAGATCAAATATATCAGACAGTAGCTTCCACAGCCATACTGCCTCACAATTAGCTGAACAAGCTGCGACATACTCTGCTTCAGCTGTACTCAGTGCCACACAGGATTGCTTCCTGCTAAACAAAGAGATCACACCTGATCCCATACTAAAGCAACATCCTGAAGTACTCTTCCTGTCGATGGCACTGCCTGCCCAATCTAAATCAACATAACCCTCCAGGTTAATCTTCAGATTCGCATCGTACTTGAGCCCATAATAAAATGCACCCCTGCATGCTTTGCAACCATCAGGTGAACATGTCTCAATGTGTTCACAGCAAAGCAAATATTTGGTCTCAGGTACATCAAGGAGCCAATCATCTGATGATACATCGTAGTATCAACCGTCTCTGAAGAAGCATCACTCAATAGCTTTAGGTTCGATGCCATAGGTGTAGCCATGCATTCCATCATCCTGAACAGGATCTCTACTTCATACTTCCCTTGTCGAAGGAATATTCCATCTATACTCTGCCACACCTCCATACCTAGAACAATAGTGCATTGACACATAATAGGAGCATCACTGGTCTTCCACCTTCAACTTTGGAACAAAGGTTGGAATCCACTTTAAT
>LPNX010402826.1:196661-257430 GCA_001517045.1 Pseudotsuga menziesii | reverse complement strand
GTCAACTTCCGCAAGATTTTAACTAAGCTGATGTGATATATCATATTGAAATGAGAACCTCAAATGGAAATAGCAAAGGATTAGATCTTATCGATTTGAGGTGTCCATCCTTGTCCCGGAGTTCGTTGATCTAGGGTTTGTCACAGAAAACCTAATTTTCAAAACTTGGAATATTTTAGATCTTATTGGATGAACAGTTAGATCTCTTCAAATGGAGCTGTCCAATGTACTCCTTTTCTAAAAACAGTGGAGGGAAACTCCCAGAACAGGAAGCCCTAATTTTCTGATTTCTTATGTAGAAATGCTCGTTACTATTTCTATGATATCTCTGAAATTACTAATCCTCTATGTCTACAATTTCTCACTGAGGTAACCTAGCATGTCCCTGATCCAAAACCACAGGTTTCATCAGAATTGGTTTCACCATTTGGGATGTATGATCCGTTTTCCAAGGTGACCTGTTACAGGACTGTTCAGAACAACGAAGTTTAATGGCATGACACGTGTCACTGGTTCATCTTCTGAGTTTGAACTTCAGAACACAGAAAGTACAGTCCGTGACCTTTCTGAAACATCTTTACGAATTCCATTTGGACCTCTGTAGCCCAATATATTTCAGATCTCCCTAGGTGTCCTCTTTATGGATGATTTCTGGAAGAGGATGGAACCCTAACTTGGAGAGATCATATCTCCCAGAATATAGTGAATCAGAGGCTGAAATTTGGACAAAGTGTTCATTAGGATTTTATCTTCGGCTCCTCCAATCTTTAGCTTCTGAGACTTCGCCAATATTGGAATATAGCGACTGTACCAAAACTTATCAGTTTTAGTATTTAGGGTTTCTCCTAGTTAGGGGTCAAACTAGGGTTTGACTTTCCTGGAGATTTACCCAACCAAATTTCTTGATCCAAGTCTCTAAATTTCGGTTTTGATGAGGAGAAAAATCCTATGCTGGTCTCACCCAAAAATTCCTCTTCTGTAGAAAGCCCTAATTTCCACATCGAAACTGAAAATGATTGAAATTGAATTCCGCATTGACAAAAAGATGCACCCTTCAATGGAGAGTCATCCTAGCATACTTTTTCTGAAAATATGTGGAGGAATATACACAAAATAGGAAGCCCTAGTTTCTGTAGCTGCACAATGTCTTCTTCTCAGGTTAGCTCTGATACCATGTTAGTTTTTCAACATTTAAGCTAGCATTATGTTAGGATCTTTTCACTGAGAGAATAACAAGCACAGCAATAACATAAGCACATCACATGAGACAAGAGACACAAAGAGTTTTGATAGGGGAAACCATAAATGGAGAAAACCCCTCAACTTCCTCTAAGATAGTATCACCACAAGTTGTGAAACCCAAAACAGTAAGATGACCTCCCAACACAACAACAGCCTTCTATCTTCTGTCAAGCGAAAGTATTTCCTTCTCCAAAGGTGCGCCACACTTGAGAGAGAAAGTGATGTAATTCACAAGTGATAAATAGAGAGACTCTCACTCTTTATTTATATTCATCCGTTCACTTGAGTTTCCATTTCACATGTAGGCTCAACCTAATAATTACTACTCGAGCCTACACCTTAATTGGTGTATAATAAATCAAGTGCCGCGAAACTGTGGGGACTTAACTAATGACTTGATATGACTTGTTTACATTATTAATCCTCCCGATCGGAACATCGGGGTAAGACAACATGACTCAAATGCATAATAGAAACATCCCGGAATAAACATCGGGTTACAATACATGAAATACATAGAATAATACATTCCTAAGTTACATATACATCAACATAAAATACCTGAATTTACAATTTCAAGTCAAGATCCTAAGAAAATTAACATGCCTGTTAAGCCTATTGAAGACAAGGTTGATAATGTCAAGAAGAATCCTAAAGCAACTAATATGGGGTATGATATTGTGGAAGACATTAAAAGGGCCAAGGAAAATATTTCATTATTTGAAATGTGTAATGTACCTTAGTAGAAAGAAAAATTGTTAAAAGCACTTGAAGTACGAGAAGAAGAGCTTCCCACTGACAACAAACATGAAGAAGAAGTTGTTGAAGCAAGTGTGGGAGGTAATTCTATGTTTAAAACCCCACCTTTTCTCCTAAATTTTGAGATTTTCAACTATAATGTGCACAACTTTTTAGTAGACTCAGGGGCATTAATCAATGTTAGGCCACTGTCAGTCTGCAAGAGAATTAATGGAAAGCCTAAACCATCCACTTGGCAGGTGGTTCAATTAGACAGGACAGCTGTGAAAGTAACAGGATAAATGGAAGATGTTCTAATCCACTTATCTGTAAATGAGAAGGTATGTCAGTACATCGATATTGTAGTAGCATACATACCTGATGTTTATGAACTTGTTTTGAGTCAAGACTAGTCAGAAAGGATAGATGGATACTTCGCATCAGATTGGTCACATCTGTGGTTGCCTCATAAGGGATGTCCCAATCAGATAAAAATATTAAGAGAGCCTCACATGAAGTACAATGTTACTCAGTTGGAGGGAAAAAATTAACCAGTGAAATCTGTGTTGGGAAATTTCTTCATTGAATTGGAACCGGGAAATTACCTAGCTGAAGAAGCTACCAGTACACCAGACACCCAACCCAATATCCTTCCATTTTCACGGGCTGATGAGATTGACTGTAAAATAGTAGATTTAGTTTTAGATGTAGTTTTTAATTCAAGTTTGGTAGAACTAGATAATGGGTAGGCTCTCAAACTTGATTTTTCTTGATTTTTATTTTTTTTGGTTATCTTGTACATAAATAAACTAATTGGTTTGTTTTATTTTTTATTTATTTTCTTTGTTTAGTTATGGTTTGTTTGATTTTAATAAAAAAGAACAACTTTTGGTTGCATGGAGTTCATCAGAATTCTGGATTAATTAAAATCCTTGATTATAAGACTGTTTACTATTGATTTATTTGAAAGAACTTCTTCTAGTTTAGCAGTTTCCCTAAATGGCTATGAAGACATTGAAGTCGTACTTAACCCTTGTAAAATAACTCAGTATCAAAAGGTTTGGAATACTATTTCGAGGCTCCATCCATCTCACATTTAAAATGTCTTAGAGGGTGACAGCAAAAGGCCCATGGAGAGGAAGCATGGTAAATAGTATATTATATTTAAATAACCTCATGCCAAGAATTGAAATACAAAAGGAAAATAAGAGTCAAAATATCCTAAGAAAATAAATATGTATCAAAACAAAGTACTGAACCATATTAGTACAAGATTGTCAAAGTTCTTCTCTGTCCATGAGATGAAAATTAAATACATCTCTCATACAAAAGGACACTATGGATAGAGGAGCCTAAATAAAAATTTCAGAAAGAAGGCAAAAAGGAGGCCTCAAAAGAAAGGACAAAATTCCAAAAGTAGAAAAGTGCAAAATGGCATGGGAATGAGGAACAAATGAATATTTCTGCTTACGATATGTTACAATCCTATGGTGTCCAAGCTGGGAGCTATCCAAAGGTAGAGGTAAAAAATGAAACTCATATTCCTGGCCTCAAAAAATTTATCTGGACTTTGAAATCTTGGTTTCCATTTTCCCTAAATTAGACTATCATCAATGATTAAAAGTGCATACATCTGTCATTTGGAAATCCATACATCTAGAAGAATTCAACATTTTGGTATTTAGTGTCAAAACAGTCTATTACTCAAAGAAGAAATTGTCCAGAGATCCGTGTGCACCAGGTAGTCCCCAATTGTTGTAGCTGCAACCTTTTTCCCAAATTTGTAAAATTTTGGACCCTCCTTTTGATTTTATCTAGCCCAGGTGTGTTTAATTTCTTTGAATATGTCCTGCAAGTCTAGTTTTGTCTACTTAAGAAATCGATCGTCGGAAGCCCAGTCAACTTTTTTTTCCACCGTTTCAGAGGTTAAATGAAATAATACTACCACCTTCTTTGCCGACATCATGGAACCATGGATTCTTTGTTTTATTTTAAAACTTAACTTTTGATTTTTCGATGACTTGGTTTTCTGCTATCAGAATGTTGTTTAACTAGCGATCAGAAGTTTAGTTCTCTACGACGGTACCATTTCAGAGGGCTTCTCATTTGAAGCGCCAACACTACAGAGTATATTGTGTCTTGAAGTTCTAATGTGTTAGTGATTAGTTTTTCGATCGCCGACGCATAACTATCCGCATATTTTAGCTTTGCATTGCCAACACTGCGAAAGTGTTGGGGTTTAAATCACAGACACATAGTGCTTAGAGATTTCGATCACCGATGATTTTTGTTATCATAGAACCCATAGTTTGTTTGACGCCCGCCGTTATAGCTTCTTAGTGAACTATCCACCCGACGGTTAGTGCTTCCACCCGCCAATAGGTTTTTTCATGCGGATGAAGGTTTTTCCCCCCGATATCTTTCACGAAGGGATTTTATACAATGATGAGCACAGTGTAGAGTTTGGTGTTTTGGAGATTAGAAGTAAAGGTGTTTTGGTTCATGCTTTCATCACAAGATTTCGAGTTAGTTTAGATACGGCTTGGATCAATAGGAGGATTCTGTTCTACTGGGGTTGTGATTTTAATTACAGGCAGTGGAATTAGAGGATTTTAAGACACAAACTTGTAGGATTTTCTTTTCCTTGTCATTCTTTCTTTTCATGCATTAATACTGTGTATAGTTTATTTTATAGAATGCATATGGAGGAGGTAAATAGACTAATACATTTTTTTGTTATTTTGGTAAAAGATAATTGGTCTAAGAACATGGTATGTTTATGACAGGGTGATTGCTATAAAGAAGATATGTCTAAAAGACAAAAGCAGAGGAGGCAGCAAGGAAGGAAGAGAAAGAGAAATGAAGAACCAGAGATAAAGAAAAGAGAAGAAGAAAGTGAGGGTCTAATCTCAAAAATACCAACATATTACTAAGCAGATCGATCACAGCAGAGGCCCAAGCTTGGAAAAATTTCATCAGCGACCAAGCTGGTCCCTCTTCATAAAGTTCTCTTAAATTTTAATTTAAAATGTAACATATTGTATAAATTATGGGCACATACTACAAGACAAAATTTTGGAACTGAAAGATTAAGGAAGCCCAAAGGTCATTGAGGGGTAGCCCAAATGTTTTTCTTTTTGTATAAATATAGGAGAGTTTAAATGTAATGAAGGTGTGGCATTCTCAAGCAATATCTTGAGATATATTGTAAGAAGAACTAATTCCTTTTGCAATAAATAATTACAAGTTTCCGCTGAAGAAAGTTTGGTGGAATGTTTCAAATGCTTTCCTATGGATCAGTTGAATGTGAACTATTTCATTTTTAGCTTATGTCCATTGACTGTGAGATCATTCTAGCTCATTGCATTTGTGTTATGTTATGAATGTATTATAGTTTATTTTGTGAAATTTCCACTATGAGAAATGAAGGTTATCATAAAAAATAAGCTATCTTGTTGGTCATATTCTTTATTAATGTTCATGTGTTCTAAAATAAGTAACAACTATCTCTAATTATTCATAATACATGTGTAGAAATACATTACTCATTGTCAACTGTTAATTTTTCTCCCTAGGGATAGGTTATTTAGTTGTAGTTATTTTTCTATTCATTTGTGATTTAGATGCGAGAGAGTTAAGATGAGAGGTAAGAACCTGTGCATCACATTGTGACACTCCTAGTTATCTCTATCAATTTACATTTTTATCTAGGCACTTGCACATCATAACTTAAACACAAAAAACTAAAAATATACACGGTGGACCGGGCCATAACCAGTAAAACCTTTTAATTTGTTACTTGACCTATGATTGTCGGATCGTAAACTGGATGGATTCCTCATACCAAAAAGTAGCGGGCTAGTTGGGAATGTTTATTGGGGAGAATCCCTAACTGTTTCTACCTACGATTTTCCAGGCTTCAACAGGACCCGGACACAATTATGTTTGACTTTGATATCCTTTATAGGAGCTATAATTATCTACAATATACTCACAAACAAAAACTATTTCCCGCTACATTAAATTATTCTGCCTTGAGATGGTTCATGGGATTAGGAGAAATCACTATCAGGACTTGGGATGATATGAAAAATTCATTCTTGTGAACATATCAAGAGTATTGCAAAACCAAGGACTCTCAACATGATATATTCAAGATACAACAACTTGAAGACGAGAGCCCAAAGGATTATCTCGAAAGGTTCATTTATACATTACATAAATCTAAATATAATGACCTCCAAGAAGATGCATTATGTACACTTTTCCTTAAGGAAATATATGAGGACTTATTAAAAAGTATTAATCTCATGGTAGCTGGCGATATTTCTGATAAAACGTTTGCAAAAATCAGTGAGATCTGTAAAAATTATTCAAGGAGTAGGGGGAAAGTTGTGAAACATTTTCGAGAACCTTTTTGTAGAAACATAAGAGGAAACATTCCTAGTTTAGGTTGATTTATAAGAATAGAGTTAGGAAACTTGTTGGAGAATTTCAAAACTGATATCTTAGGAGAAATGGGTTCTGAACGAGATGCTTTACAAGCCAAGAAGAGGCAGGATGGAGAATGAGAAGCAATGAGTATATTTTGTCCAAGATGTATAACTAAACATCCCCAAATGGAATGTCCATTAAAAACATATATGTATGTGACATATGTATAGAAGAACACCCAATAGATAACTGCCCATCCTTGCCTCGGTTGCAAGCCATCTATAAGAGTGGGGATGTAGCTGAAACATCTAGGAATCCTCCTTGGAAACCTAGAGACCAACAAACATATCAAAACTTTCCATCGTAGCCTCCACTCTATTATCCTTCATATCAACCACCTCAACAGTGGAACAATTCAAGTTGGCATAAATGAACACCATAGTACCCTCCTCCTAAATTTTCGAAACAACAATATTGGTCACAAGGATGGAGAGGAAAACCATATCCTCAGTCACAACCTATCCTTGCACCTAATCATCCTTATCGTTATCATCAAACAAATTTCCAGCAAATGTAGCTTGGATTTGTACCTCTGGGTCCTTTTATCACACAACAACATCGTCCTTTTCAAAACGCAAATACTCCTCGACTGACATTATTAACTATGAAACTGATACCTAGCCCTAATAATAAACCAACTCAAGCTCTTAACAACATTGAGTTGTAAACTCTTCCATTGTACCTTATTTCAACAGTACATATACATGAAATTCAATTACAATCGGGAAGAGTTGTGAATAGTAAACCCAAGTCATCAGTCATCATTCATGAACTGAATGAAGAAGAAGAGGATTCAAATGAACCTGTGAATGATGCTATTTTGGAGGATGTGAAAATTCCAAATTTTCTAGTACAAACCCATCCTCCACAAGAAACTATTCAGGAGTAAATAATTCCTCCATTTCCAAAAATACTAGTAATAGAAAAACATATAGTTCATCCAGATTATAACATTTTAAATGAATTAAAGAATATATGTATTAAGATCCCTCTATTAAAATCTATCAAAGACATACCAATCGATAATAAGGTAATAAACGAGCTATGTATTAAATGCCCAAGAAAGATGCAAAATTACCCTCTCACAATTCATGTTATAGGAGAGATCTCTAAATGTATGATAGGCCAATCCACGATTGCAAAATATACAAATCCAGGAGCCCTAGTAGTGAATGTAATTATAAAAAAAACCACCATAGAAAATACATTGATCAATTTAGGATCTGCTATTAACATGATGACCACCACAGTTTTAGAAGTTTTATAGTTAGGACAATTTTTCTAACCTACTCCTTCCATCCTAGAACTAGCATACTGTACTACGGTAAAACTTGCTGGAGTCCTCAATGACATTGTTGTATCAGTATCTTGATGGGAATACCCTATTGAATTTATGGTCATATAATCAAAGGATCCTTCTAAAGGGAATCCTATTATTTTGGGAAGACCATGGTTAGCTACCGAGAATGCTTTTATAGGTGTAGGGATGGAGAGATGACTATTTCCAATGGGTTTTCCACACAAAGACTTATTTTATAACCCCCATCACAACCAATAAATGAGAATTCATGGTGGTTAAATTGTTGTTTTGGGGATGAAGACTTTTTTGATATCTCCCTTCCTAGTGATTTCTCTTGGGAATTTCAGGAGCAAACCACTAAGATTCTATTAAATCAATTTATTTCTTCATCAACCTATATGGTTTTCCCTTAGTATTTTTCTAAACTCGATCAGATTTTTGGAGATAAGTTTCAAGAAAATATGTCTCTTTAAATGTTTATAGAAACACCTTGTGTCTTCATGATTGAAGAGCATTTAGGACCATATACCATACCTTGTGAGGTTGGCCCTGAAAAATTTCTACATATAAACGCAGGATTAATTGAAAATAAATAAGCATAGTTGCTTAAAGTTATTAAGAAACAAGATGGAGCATTTGTATGGGAATACATCTATATGAAGGGTATACACCTTGACACCTATATTCACCATATTTATATGGATCCAAGCATGTAACCCATAAGGAATCAATAGAGGAGGATGAATCCTGCTCTAAAGGATATAGTAAAACAAGAATTACAAAAACTCCTCACTGTTGGTTTCATCTATCCTATCTCTGATAGTAAATAGGTATCTCCTTTAGTATTAGTCGCAAAGAAAGTTACAAGGAAATGCCGCATTTGTGTTGATTTTAGAGAGCTAAACAAAGCTACACTTAAAGACTACTTTCCTCTACCCTTTATTGATCAAGTGTTAGATACTCTGTCTGGTAAACTGTATTTTTCCTTTCTTGATGGGTATAATGGTTACAACCAGATTTTAATAGAACGTGAAGACCAAGAAAATACCACTTTTACATGCCCTTGTGGAACATACGCTTATCAATTGTTTCCATTTGGATTATGTAATGCACCTTCCACTTTCCAGCGGGCAGTCTTAGGAATATTTTCAGATCTTATACATGACTATGTTGAGGTGTACATGGTTGAATTTATGGCCTATGATAATACTTTTCAAGAAGCCCTTGACAACCTCAATAAGGTATTCATCTGATGTCAAGAAATGAATTTATCCCTTAGTCATGAAAAATGTAAAAATTTACTAACATAAGGTATAGTTTTGGGACACCATGTTTCCTCCCAAGGAATTAAGGTAGACCCTATGAAGATCGAAGTAATTGTTGGCCTTCCCTCTCCTGAAATTCAAAAAGAGGTAAGAATATTTCTTGGTCATCTAGGCTATTACCGTTGTTTTATTGAAAATTTCACTAAAATAGCTATTGTAATGTCACCAAAAATTGAAAAAAAAAATTATAGGCTAGTAGAAAACTACCAAAGAGGATCATTATTACTCATGCGGAATTACATGCATTGCTTAACTTTCAATCTCTTCAAAAACTGCTCATACTATCTTGTTAATCTCTTATCCATTTAGTGAATATTAGTTTGTTTAATTCTTATGTCTTAATTATGTTATTTAAAGTATTTGTACATCTTAGTTATTATTGTCAGTGAGTTAGTGAATTGTATAGTTCATTGATTTACTTCTGCACATGTGTACTCTATTTATTAAGTATAACTAACTTGAATTTTTTAATGGGAATAAAGTTGTGGAGTGGCGGGACTAGTTCTCCCATGACGATCTGAGAGGTAAGGTATTTCTTGGTTATGCAGGCTTACTTAGTTCAATTGAACTAAGGCACCTTTCTATTTTGTTTACACAGTTCATTATTTGTGATGGGATTAGATGTATAGTGTGTTGACAGCCTTGGTCTTTGATAACCTACTGCTAGTTATTACACTTTCGATCGACTTGGTTTTTCAAACTTGGTAAGTGTCGTTATCGTCAATTTAGCCATTACAGATAAATTTCCTATACATTGCTTATTCTTCATTATGGTCTTAAATTTGTCATTTTTAGATGTCATTAATATCTTTTCGTTCTATGTATATTTTACTATAAATTATTTTTAAACATTTCCTATGTTCTTTTATTGGCAGGTTATTTAAGGGTTTGAGAGCAGAGATTTGGATTTGATAAATCGAGAGATTTACATGGCATACTTTGTATGCCATGGTGCTTAAGTATAAATGCCTAAATAATATTGTATTAAACCCTTGGTATTAAACCCTAAGTTCTAAACCTATGTACTAAACCTTGTATACAACCCTAAGCAAGGGTTTTAAACTTTTGAACTAGCGCAACCTATGACTAAGTATTATGTCAATACTAGCATAGTGCAATCCTTATAATAAGTTAATGTTGATATTTAATGTTTGGGTTGACATAGTATATGGTATGGACAATATATTACAAGGTTTAAGCAATGATATGAAGAGTGGTGATATTCGATACAATGTAACAAATCGTGACTATCGGAGTGGGTTTGTTGAAACGATAATGGACTCTAGCCTAGTGCATTTAATGCTCTTCATGAATCATGACAACCTTCCCTTAGGCTTGGCTCACAATAGTTGTGCAATGTATTTGTCATTTGGGGGTTTCGTTGTTTGGCTCTACATAGAGGTTTGGCCATGGAGGTGACCTCCTTCTTATGAAGGTTACACATTAGTTTGGTTTATTTTTTGTTAAGCTGGCGTACTCTTCATCCCCATTTGGTTGTTTCTTACAGGTGCCTAAAGGAATGGAGTGCTATGTGGCTACGAATCTAATGGCTCCATGCATTACAATCATGGCCATGGTAAGCCTGCAAATCAAGCTTATGCTAGATTACCTTCAATCCTGTGTCAGAGCTACATTTTTTCCTGGTTGTTTTGGTTGGGGTTTGATGTTGTAGTGAAATTGATTTCTCCTTCGGAATTGAATATAGAGTTGGTTTATTTCTAAAATTAAGGCATTATGTCATGACTTGATACTTAGGACATTCAGCTCTGTGTAGTGTTTATTTTGGTTATGATCTCATTACAGTTTTTATTTTGGGCTTTTAAAGCCATGGGATACACCATTGTAGGAAATGGTGCCATAGCCCATTGGCGCCTTGTGTAAAACCTTGTCTCAACCTTTAATGGCAACTGTGTACAGACATTTGGAAAATATGTGTAAATAGATGTAAGCATTGGTTTTTATCATTTATAAAGGTTTATTATCTATGCAATTTCCTTCCTGCATTTTTATTTAACTCTGTATTTTAAAATGGGTTTGGGTTTTTAATGGATAGAGGCATTCGCCTTACCAGATGCTCTGTGTGTAAACGCCATTGATTAGTTTGATAAATGTAATAGTTTGATAGTGTGGGTAAAGGTTATTCCATAAATGGCATGAGCCTTCCCACAGTGCTACAATAGCTTGTAATTTCATTGCTTATGGCATCTGGTTCTTATGTGATATTTGGAATGTGTTTTTAAATCATTGCTTGACTTGGCTATGAGCACTGTGTATTAAAATGTTAGTGGGTTTCGTGGAGGCCAGGGTATGTAGGACCTCAATGGAACTCATTGTTTTTAATAACTTGGACTCTATATTAAAATGTTTTAGCGGTCGAGGCTGTACTGTAGCTAGAGTCTTACGACCTCTCGGCTAGCATATGCATTTTAATTATATGGCAATGATGTGATTCATGGCCTGTGTGATTAATACTGTGTGGTTAGATTTGGTGAAAAGGGTCATGGCCAACGACTAAGCATACGACCTTCGTTGTTTTGGGCCACGACGATTTCAAACCATGAAATCTTTTATAAGAAATAATGGAAAAGGTAATAGGAAAATAATTTATGGATTTGGTTATGCATTTGATTATGGTGATGATTTATGTTACGGTTTTTATTGTGGATTTTAATTCTGTTTAAGAAATGAATTTGTAACTTGTGAGGGTCGAATACCACGACCTCTATTTATTAACACAGAGTTGTATGAAATGTTACTTGATGAAACTTTTAGATGGATATTTTAAATGGATATTATATGGGTTTTTAAATATATAAAGTATGTGAATTAGGGTGTTTTAATAAGGATGTTAAGATCATAGGTCTTATAACAGATTCTTGATAAGGACCACATGGATGGTCATGATATCCCTCTAATTATTATTAATGTTTTTTTATTTATGTGGAATATTTTTAATGTAATTTGTTATATGATTACAGACCTTGAAAGGGCTTAGATGGATTAGTTAATTTTGGAAATGAATGCATAGATAGTTTTTGTAGAGATTTAAACCTGATAGTTTATTTATATGTATATATATTTATCTTATAAAAGAATAGCTCTGGTTGTAACTAATACCCTGGGGAATTTATATAGTATTTTTATTTCTTTAAACTTATTCCTATGGTTAAATCTACTATAATATGAAACACATGTCTCTACTGACAAATGTAATATGTCAGTAGAGATATAGTAATAGGCAAACAATTAAATATCAGATCTAGATTTACTTAGTCTACAGTATAAATTTTTTAATATGAAATGAATACAAAACACAAATTTTAAAGATGGGAACCTAGATATAAACAACCTATGATAATATTTCCAATCCTAGGAATATTGAAGAGAGATAAAGACCCTGGAAAAATATAGGTAGAACATCAATTACCTAGGGTTAGTAAAATATATAGAATCTTTTACATAAAGCATCCTACATTTACCCTAGAAATTAATTTTGACATACTAAGAATTCGTACCTTTGATTTATCTTCCTGAATCTCCTTTAATGGCTGAACCTACAAACTTTTCAAATAACCAGCATTAACAATTTCAGATAGATATGACCTCTGATTTTTATGATCAAATCACTTGGGAACTACCACGTTCCTCCCAACCATGACCCGGAACCACTCTTGGTTCTAATCTGGATCCCCCTGAGTTGGACTGCAACATGCAAGTAGCTCAGAGATTCTAAGGCAGGGTTTCCTATCTGGTATTCAGATTCTAAATGAATCCTCTTTTCCTTGTAGGAGAAAGTTCTCCAAGAAAACACTTGAGAGTAAAAATAGTCAGAATAATAATTCTCCTAGAGAAAAATCAGAACCCCCAAGCCTTTGCTTGGCTTGAGTATTTATAGGAAGACTTTTCAATCAAAGGGGAAGTTAAATCAAGAAATCCTTGATTTCTTGATTTAACCCTTTTAAATTTACTAGGGTAATTTTCAATTCTTAACCTATGAAATTTTAACTAGTTCCTAGTAAATATTTCATAGATATTTCAATATTTATAAATCCTTTAATAATAGATAGTAATTGATGGAGCTTCTCTTCTTTCTTCATTAAATTATATAATTAATTATAATTAATTATTTATACATATTATGTATAAAATACATAGTATTAAAATACTTGTTAACATTTTTCTTCGGGCATCATGTATCATGATCCCTAGACTTAACGACACTTCCTTACAAAGGTCAAGTATATATATGGCTTAGGTCTACTAGTCTAGGCAACTCTAAAAATCCTTGCATGTTGGATTTCCCTCGTATAACATGCTAGCTATTTAGTACTTTGATGAGAATACATAAATTTGAAATTTCATTTAATCACTTATAAATAAGTATGATGATGATCAATATTTTTCTCAAGTTGTTTTCACTCGAAAGTTATTAAATTCTTTTTAGTAACCCCTAGTGCTTACCAGAGCCCATACTCAACAACTATAAGAGGGAGTTACAAACATAGTGCAATTCTAGACCATTTTCTCAACACAAAATCCTAGGATGTACTTGTACAATACACCTAGGGATACAATGGCCAAAGATCCGATGCTCTAGAGCTTATTCTCAACATCAACATGGAATGCTTCAGATCTTATGCCCAACATTTCCAATTATATTTTCATGTCTTCCAGAGCTTTATGCTCAACACAAATCTAAATACTCATGTGCTCTAGATGTTGAAATATTGTAACTTCGAAGAATATTCTATATGTATTTCTTTTTGGTCCCCGATGGTCCTACCAGGAGAACCACTTGTATTACTTTGTACCTCAATGCTCCTAATCGAAAGAACTAATAAGATTCATGGAGAAGTCCCCTCTAATTGTAAAGGTGAGTCATTAGCACCCCAGTGTGGTTACTTGAGCCTACATGTGTAACTCGAGCCTACATGATTAACTCGAGCCTACATGACAAATGAGTTAACTTAAGTGAACAGATGAATATAAATAGAGGTGTAGTGCTCCTCATTTCTGACACACACACTCACTTGAGTAGCACACTTGTGGAGGAGAGAAGTGGCTAGAGAAGGAAGAGGATCAGGTTTTTGATCTCCTTGATGGTTTTACCTTTTTACCTTTTTGGGGCATCTATATTGAGGAATCTTTTTCTGGGTTTTTCCCTTTAGGGTTTTCCCACGATAAATATGTGTTGTTCTTGTGATACTGTTTCTTTCATTGATCCTGTTTATATAGTTTTTTTATGGAAATGAAATGAAATACTGATGTTTTTATCTAAGCATATAAAAATTTAACATGGTATCAGAGCCACCCTGAATAGGACAGCTTTCACAAGGCAAAATAGCTCTCCCTCTCTCCCCGAAAGAAATTAGGGCTTCTTGCTAAAGAGGAATTTTTGAGTGATCCTGGCATAGGATTTCTCTCCTCATCAAAATCGAAGTTTAGAGACCTGGATCAAGATTTTTGGTAGGATGAAACTCCATGAAATTCAAACCCTAGTTTGACCCCAAGCTAGAAAAATCCTAAATACTAAAACAACTAAGTTTTCGTAAATTCTCTATATCCCGAGATTGGAGAAGGTTCACGAGCTAAAAATTGCAGAGGCCTAAGATAAACTCCTAATGTACAGTGTTTCCAAAATGAAGCCTCAGATTCACTATATTTTGGGAGATATGATTATATTCAGTTGATGTGTTATGCATGATATATTGTTTGCATTAATGACTGTATACTACTAATATGCATGTGGTGGATAAGTAGCTCATGGTGCTATACAACTCTCCATTGCTACTTATCAAACCTCTTTGCTGACATTTTGGATTAGTGCACAATCTCAATGATGTCATGGTAGAGATGGAAGGCATCTAGAAATTTTATGTGAGATATGGATGAATGTTGTATTGTCTAAATAGTTACATGATGCATAAGAATTTGTCGTTTTATGAAATAGTTCTAACCATACAACTGGTGCATTTGAATTGTAGGAAAGGTCATGTACAACCTCCTACAAGAAAACAAGGATGAGACTTGTTCCAAAGAACAAGTGATGGCGATTCAAGATTCACTCCAATAAACATGAATATGAAGCTCCTAGGGTTAGAGACACCATGAAGGAAGAAAGAGCTTCAGAGAATGGTAGATCCACCTTGAAGGATGAAGACCATTATGGGTACAAGAGATAACTCAAGATGAAGAAAAGAATGCTATGAAAGAAGTAATGATCAAAGAATAATAGTTGATCATGGGGAATGATGTATATGATATGATTTCAAGACATAAAGGGAAGTACATAGTATCTTCCATATGGATCTACAAGAACAAGTGTACAAAGCAAGGTTCGTGATTTGCCTCAGAAAGAATAGACTATGACATGACATACTCTATTGACCAGTATATATCAAGCATAGAACCACCTGTACAGAATGAAGAGGGAAGATGATATTCCACTTCAGGGGGAGTGACTACAGAAAATTATATCTAAGTTCGACATGGTACGGCATGATGGATAGCTTCATGATGGATCAAGACTTTACCAAGAGTAAAGTGGGTTCCAACCTTCAAGGTTGAATGCAGAAGACTAGGATATGTTGATGACCTGAGAAGACAAACTCATAGAAGATGTTATGATACTAGAATGATGTTTGGGATATAGTACTCAAACCAGAAAGCAAGAATGTGGTATATTCCAAATGGATTTGCAAGATAAGATATGTTGCTGATAGAAGTAAGGTAAGACTTGTGGCTAGAGGTTTAATTCTGAAGAGACGCTTACTCCAGGAAGCAAGGTACACTTCCTTCAAAACTATCATGGTAGTTTCTTCCATGATGAAGAAAAGACAGGCCTTCCTTAATGATATGATTAAGGAAGAGTTTTACATTGAATAGTCACAAGGATTTGAAGTTGAAGACAGATGGAATCAAGTATGCAATTTGAAGAAGGCTCTCTATGGCCTAAAGCAAGCTCCCAGAGCTTGGTATGGAAGAATAGATAGCTTCCTGATGAGCATGGGCTTTGCTAAGAGTAAATTCGATCCTAACCTTTCCTACAAGGTTGTAGAAGATGAACCTATCATTATATATGTGGATGAATTATTATTGACAAGGAATGAGAAATAGATCATGGAAAGCAAGAAAAAACTAGCAGAAGAATTTTAGATGAAAGACCTTGGGTTAATGCATTATTTCCTAGGTCTGGAAGTATGGCAAAGTTCAGAAGGAATATTTCTCAACCAGGGAAAGTATGCGATAGAGATATTGAAGAGATTCAATATGTTGGAATGCAAAGTCATGGCCACACCCATGGACTCCAACCAGAAGTTGTTAGCTGATGACTCATTAGAGTTAGTGGATGTGACTCACTACAGACAGATCATTGGGTCATTGATGTACTTAACAAATACCAGACCAGAAATTTGTTTTTCTATGAACACCTTAAGTCAATATCTTGTTCAACCAAGATGGGTTCACCTAGTAGCTGCAAAACATGTGATAAGATATCTGAAAGGGACTATAGATTTTGGTCTATAGTATGATGGTAGCCATGAGTATAGATTGTATGGCTACATAGATGCATATTGGGATGGAAGTATCTTAGATAGGAAAATCACATCAGGTAGATGCTTTTGTTTGAGGTCTGCTATGAGTTCATGGTTTAGCAGGAAATAGTACAATGTTTCTCTTAGCATGATTGAAGCAAAATACATAGCAGATTGGACTACTAAGTTATGAAGCCATATGGCTTTAGAAGCTGATATCAGGTCTCTTTGACCTGAAGATGGATACTACAATGATTCTATGTGATAACCATAGTTGTGATGACAAAGAACCCTGTGTTTCGACGTAACACGTAGAAATACGGTATTTCTACATACAAGATAAGATGCAGATGATGATATTGTAAATGCAGATGATGGTGATTCAGTATTTCTATACTGAATATATAGGTGATGATGATTTCAGTATTCCCATACTGAAGATATAGATGATGATGATTTCAGTATTCCCATACTGAATATATAGATGATATTTCAGTATTCACATACTAGAGATACAGATGGTGATAGTTCAGTATTCACATAGTGAAGATGTAGATGATGATGGTTTGGATGATGATGTGCTAACAAAGCCTCTGCCTCAAGTAGAGTTCGAACACTTTTGAGACAAGCTTGGTTTTGTTCAGAACGACCTTTCTCGAAAGGGGGAGTAGTGATGTTGCAGTGGGATTGTATCATCCAAGGGCATTTTCCCTAAAGTGATCCGGAGGCCTCGGTCCTCAAGAATGAAGAGGGATTGTATCATCCCAGGACAACTGTCCACAATAGATCCAGTGACCTCGGTCCTCGACAACGTGGTGGGATTGTATCATCCCTGGGAACTTTCCCTAAAGTGATCCAGAGACCTTGGTCTTCGAGAATAAATAGGGATTGTATCATCCTGGAACATCTGTCCATAATAGATCCGGTGACCTCGGTCCTTGAGAATGTGGTAGGATTGCATCATCCTTGGACATCGTCCTAAATTGATAGGGATTGATTCTCCCATAATCAATCTGGTGGCTTCGGTCCTCGATAATGTGGTAGGATTGCATCATCCTTGGACATAGTCCTAAATTGATAGGGACTAATTTTCTCGTAATCAATTCGGTGGCTTCGATTCTTGAGAATGTGGTAGGATTGCATCATCCTTGGACATAGTCCTAAAGTGATAGGGACTGATTCTACCATAATCAATCCGGTGGCTTAGGTCCTCAAGAATGTGGTAGGATTGCATCATCCTTGGACATAGTCCTAAAGTGATAGGGACTGATTCTCCTGTAATCAATACGGTGGTTTCGGTCCTTGAGAATGTGGTAGGATTGCATCGTCCTTGGACTTAGTCCTAAAGTGATAGGGACTGATTCTCTAGTGATCAATCTGGTAACTTCGATTGTCAAGAATGTAGTGGGATTGTATCATCCCTGGACTTTAAGTCTAAAAGTGATCCAAAGACTTTTTGTCTTTGAGTTATGGATTGCAGGTTGTTGCTGATGATGATGATGCCGTACTTATCGAAAGATCAGAGTATGATGATGATGACATACTGATCGAAATATCAGAGTATGATGACGTAGTGATAGAAATATCAGAGTATGATGATGACACACTATGATTATGATGTTTCTGATCGAAGGATCAGAGTATGATGATGATGTTTCTGATCAAAATATCAGAGTATGTTGATGATGTTTCTGATCGAAAGATCAGAGTATGATGATGATGTTTCTATGTTGATGATATTTCTAATCGAAATATCAGAGTATGATGATGATGCTGTTGCTGATGATGATTATTTTCTCTGATCGAAAGATCGGAATATGATGATGATGATGTTTCTCTGATCGAAAGATCAAAAGTTGCTGATGATGATGATGTTCTCTTATTGAAAGATTAGAATATGATGATGATGCTGTTGCTGGCGATGATGATGTGCTATGATTGAAAGATTAGAATATGATGATGATGATGTTTCTCTGATCGAAATATCATAAGTTGTTGATGATGATGTTCTCTGATTGAAAGATCAGAATATGATGATGATGATGTTTTCTGATCGGAAGATCAGAAGTTGCTTATGATTATGATGTTGTTGCTGATGATGATGTTTTCTGATCGAAAGATTAGAATGCGATGATGTTGATTATGCTTCTGATTGAAAGATCAAAATGTGATGATGATGAGATCCTGATGATGATGATGTCGTATTATCAAAGTATGATGATGACATGTTGATGTTAGAGTATGATGATGTTCGGTTGATGTTTTTGATCGAAAGATCAGAGGCTGATGATAATGATGATTCTGATTGAAAGAACAAAGTATGATGATGATGATATTTTGATGCTAATATTTTGATGATGATGATGTTGATGTTTTGATAATGTTTTGATGATGTTTTGATGATGATGTTTCTGATAAAAAAATCAGAGTATGATGATGATGTTGTTGCTGATCGAAAGGCCAAAGTGCTGAAGAAGATGTTGCTGATTGAAAGGTCAAAGTGTTGAAGATGATGTTGCTAATCGAAAGGTCAAAGTGTTGGAGATGATGTTGCTAATCGAAAGGTCAAAGTGTTGAAGATGATGTTATTGATCGAAAGGTCAAAGTGCTGAAGATGTTGCTGATTGAAAGGTCAAAGTGCTGAAGATGTTGCTACTGATTGAAGAGTCAAGATGCTGAAGATGTTGTTGATCAAAGAGGTCAAAGTACTAATGATGTTGAAGACTAAAGATTGAACATGAAGACTACATGATGTTGAAAAGATTCCAATGATTTATAGATGTATCACTCTGATGATGATGATGATGTCCTCTATCTCTCTTCTATTATTATTATCGTTGATGTTGTTATAGAATACCCTTCTCATTAAGGGGGAGTGTTGAAATATTGTAACTTCGAAGAATATTCTATATGTATTTATTTTTGGTCCCCGATGGTCCTACCGGGAGAACCACTTGTATTACTTTGTACCTCAATGCTCCTGATCGAAAGAACTAATAAGAGTCATGAGGCAGTCCCCTCTAATTGTAAAGGTGGGTCATTAGCACCCCAGTGTGGTTACTTGAGCCTACATGTGTAACTCGAGCCTACATGATTAACTCAAGCCTACATGATTAACTTGAGCCTACATGACAGAAGAGTTAACTTAAGTGAACAAGGTGAATATAAATAGAGGTGTAGTGCTCCTCATTTGTGACACACACACTCACTTGAGTAGCGCACTTGTGGAGGAGAGAAGTAGTTGGAGAAGGAGGAGGATCAGGTTTTTGATCTCCTTATTGGTTTTACCTTTTTACCTTTTTGGGGCATTTATATTGAGGAAGCTTTTGCTGGGTTTTTCCCTTTAGGGTTCTCCTAGGATAAAGTCTTGTTCTTGTGATACTGTTTCTTTCAGTGATCCTGTTTGTATGCTTTTGTTATGGAAATGAAATGAAATACTGATGTTTTTAGCTAAGCATATAAAAATTTAACACCAGATCCTCTTGTTCAACAAAAAAATCTCATTGATCATGTGCTTCAGGGTCCATTTTAGCTAAGCATATAAAAATTTAACACCAGATCCTCTTGTTCAACAAAAAAATCTCATTGATCATGTGCTTCAGGGTCCATTCCCAACACAAACATATATATATATATATCATCAACAATTGGATTACATCAAAATATACAAAACAAATCATCATGTTTATATGTAGTGGGGTCTTTGACCCAATATAAAATAAAACATCAATATAATTATCATGATCAATAGGCCTATTCCTATAAATGGTAGGTCCAAAATTTGGGACATTGCAGCTGCACCAATGTTTAGGTTGCTTACAAAGGACATAGAATTCTAGTGGATAGAATCTTGTCAAAATGCTTTTGAAATCCTAAAATATAAACTATCAGTGGCACCAATACTTAGGGTTCCCAATTGGTCCCTTCCTTTTCACATATCTATCGTTTCCTGTGACATGGACATAAGAAGAGTCCTCAGCCAAAAACAAGGATAAGCACCTTATGCCATTTACTTTATTAGTAAGAATTTAACTCCTGCCGAACTTAATTATACTATTACTGAAAACAAATTCTTGGCAGTAGTTTATTATTTTAATAAGTTCCATCATTACATTACAGGTTATTAAGTTTTTGTGCATACCGATCACTCTGGCATTATATTTCTAATGAATAAACCAATCACCAATGGTAGAGTGACCCAATGGCTTTTTTTATTGCAAGAAGTTAACATTACCATCATTGGCCGACCTGGTAAAGAAAATCTTGTAGCAGATTTCCTTTCCCGTATTCAACATGAAGATGATACTAAACCAGTTGACGACACTTTTCCTAACGAACATATATTTGTTGTATCTGTCCAAACCCCTTGGTTCATAGATATTGCCAATTATTTAGCAACTAGGAAAATACCAAACCATTTGTCCCCACATGAGAAGCATCGTATTATAGTTTAGAGTTCTAATTATTCTTGCGTTGATAATGATCTCTTCCACACTGGTCCAGATTTTATTATTCGATGATGCGTGTGGGAGGATGAAATGACAGACATCCTCCATGCATGCCATGATGGACCATGTGGAGGACATTTTTCTGATAAGAGGAAAACATACAAAATGTTACATTCTAGTTATTATTGGCCAAGAAATTTTAAATATGCTGCCAAATATGTCAAAGGATGCAATAGTTGCCAAATAATGGTTAGACCTACATCATTTGATCAAATGCCTCTACAACCCTAGGTCATGATTCAACCCTTTGAGAAATAGGCTCTTGATTTTGTAGGACTTCTTTCTCCAATGTCTCGTAAAAGGAAATATATTTTAGTTTTCATAGACTATGTCACCAAATGGGTAGAAGCTAAAGCTTTGTTTAGAGCTATAAAAAATTTAGTGGTAGAATTCATATATGAAGAAATATTCACTAGGTTTTGTGTACCTAGATAAATTGTCACATATCAAGGTACTCAATTTACATCTAAATTAATGAAAGAACTTACTATGAAATGTGGCATCCGACATTGCAAATCTTCACCTTATCACCCTTGGGCTAATGGTCAACTAGAATCAACTAATAAAGTATTAGAAGCCATTTTAACTAAAACATTCACTTACATCATAAGGAATGGGAAAATATACTCCCAAGGGATTTATGGGCCTATAGGATAACATGGAGAAACACTACAGGACATACCCCATATGAGTTAGTGTATGGTAAACAAGTCCTTTCACCGATTGAATTTCAAGTTAAAACTTTCCTATTGTAGCACAATTATGCATGAATTTGGATGAAGCACAAAAACAATGAATATTGCAGATTAATGAGTTAGATGAAATTAGACAAGATGCAATCCAAATAACCATGCTAATACAGAATCAATGAAAGACATGGCATGATAAATATATTCAACAAAAGACGTTTAATATTGGATATTGGGCACTACTATTCGACTCACGGTTTAAAAATTTTAAAGGAAAGTTAACTACCCATTGGATGAGTCCATATGAATTAGTTACAGCTTTTGACAATGGGTCAGTAAAAATTAAAACAATTGATGGATCAGAAGTTTCCTTTGCAGTAAATGGACATAGGCTCAGAATTTATCATCATCCGACATCTAAACAGGATTTTATACATAATGTTTTGCAACAAAATGAAATGGAATTAGTTTAAGGGGAAGTTATTCCTCCTCCTCCTGATCATTGAAAAGCATTTTGGGTTATTATCACTTGTATATATGTAAATATGTCCTTGTTTTTTGAATAAATAAGAGTAATTTCTAATAAATTGTTTACAAGATACTCATTTTCTTTCTATTATGTCTTCATGAATAAATTGAATCATCTAACAAGTGGTTTTACAGTTTGATTACAAGTATTCTATCTCCATAAGTAGCTCACAGAGTGTTACTTGGAAAAGGGATGTATGTTAAAACACTCATTAGGTATCTTAACCTTTCTTGGTGTACTTTTGAAATTTTCACCTTATAGTGACAATTAAAAATTTACAATCCTTTGTATATCATACTTAACCGGCTCTTCTATGATTGATATGGTTTTTGGTGTTTTGATTCAGACATGTATATTTCTGATTTACTCTTTTTAACAGTTGCTTGATAGACCTAATTTCATTATCACATTTTTCACATTCTCATCTTACACCTATGGATTACTAGTTCATATTATGCTTGTTATCAAAACTTGTCTCCCAAGTATTTTGGTGATAATTCAAGAGTAAGTGGAATTTTTGTCTATGGGGAACATTAGTTTTCTTTTACGAGGAAGAAGGACTGTAAGGTTAAAGAACAACTTTAGGTTATTCTCTTTTGACATGATATATGGTTATTTCCATTATGAAAATACTTATAAGTTTATTTTGAAAAAATTGAATTATGTGTTTAGTAGGACTTAACATGCTCTAGTACCAATCGGCTTCCATATATTTAATACCATTATACAAGGCAAACCCACCGGAGTATTGAACAAGCTTGCTGGCAGCGAGTCAATGCTAAGTAAAAAATTCAAAACACGGAAGCTTGATAAATGCAAGTAAACCCGTCGAGGTACTAAATAGGCTTGCTGGCAGCGGGGCAATACCTGGTAAAAGAGATTTGGTTAATGCACTACTATGCACATAGTTTCTAAAACATTGATAATATGAATAATTTTTTTAGAATTTATGAATAAACATGTTACGACCAATTGTTTAACATGTCATTTAAGAATGGCTATAAGTTGGTCTTAACCCTTCCCATCTAATTCAAAATATACCTACAATGTCATTATCCTAGAAATGGGACCTATAGCTGTAAATATCACATACTCTTGGGTACACTTAAATATTTTGTGACGACAGGATATCCTTAAAATGAGGAATATATGACTACTTTTTCCTTTGGAATTCTTTTGGTTCAGTTGTTATCATTCAAGTGGTCTTTCTAAGAACTACTATATTTTTCCTGAATATACATCTTTGAATAATTTCCATTTACTAGTTAGTTAGTTTTTCTTCTTTTCTTTACAACATAATCAACAACATGACAGAACTCTTTAATTTTTATTTTCTAGAACAATCGATTCTTCTCTCTTATATGGCTTGAGGACACACCATATTTTTGGTTTGGGGGGAAGGATTGAGAAAAATTAGATTGTTTTTAGTTTTTATTATTTATGATCGATCTATTTATCTTTGACAACTGACAAGTGTTTTCAGGATAATATAAGCAGTGAAACTTGATTATAGCATGAAGCATTTTTTTTTACAACAAAATCAATATGGAGAACTATATGAAGAATTAAATAAAGGTCCCAATGAAATACCAAATGACAATATGAGTAAAACAATGTAATATTATAGTATTTATAATTAAAATTTGATAACCAAATTTTGTTTTTGGAATTTTTTTTTTTTTACCTTCATGTGGATGCTTAGAAACTCTTCTTATCATTTTATTATTAATAATCCTATCCTTTTACCCAATCATGCATGTAAATTATCAATTGATCAATTTTCTTGATTATAAATGCAATTTATAGTTTTCATGTCATATGTTCAACCTGTCCAAAGTTTTACGTTGGACATGGTAGAATTAATTAAAAAAAACTTATGAATTTACTTACTTATGTATATGCCCATTGCTGGCTCACATCTTAAAATTCACTATGACAGTGTGATCTGTTATCTTTCTTTTTGCTCCGTGGGACCTGGCATTTCTTCAGTTTGGGGGAATGTTAATCCTATATTTGTTATCATTTTTGGCAATTAAATTACTTATTTAAACATATGTTTTATTATCTTTTCATATATTTTATGCCACACAGATCATCATTTAGCCCAATGTATGTATAAATTTGAGGTTTATATAAAATCCATTTATTATTATCATTTTATGATTTTATTATTTAAAATTGACATTAATAAAGCAAATTTGATATATAAATTAATTTATATATTTGTTTGCATATTATATCATCTTTTTTGGACAAATTAATAACAAGTATGCATTCATCCTACCTTGCGCACAACACGTCCCGCTTGAAGTCCAACTTGTCATACAACTAACTACGCGAAAATCATTGGTAGTTAGCCATATGTTAAAATGTGTTGTTGTATACTGTAGGCTAGAAGCACACCACCAAACAGTCACTTCATTCTCCCTAGATCTGTGCCCAACATATCTAGCTCACGGTCCAGCTTACTGTTCACCTTTTCCTCCAGATCGCTAACCAGCCTATGTGTTGTTGAAGATTGATTTCAGGAATAAAACATTGAACAACCTGCAAACATCCTTCTGTCCACAGATCTGGGTAATGGAGTTCATGTTCTAGATAATCCTCCAGCTTCCAGCCTCCTCTATCGACACCTCACCTAATGACCACACATTGGGTTGCTGTATTAACCCATGTTTTAGAAAATTCGTCGTGCGTTCTCCTCTGTTCACCACCAGTTCACTGTTGCACTAGGGAAAGAGCCATACACCACCTTTGAAGACGGTTTATGCTGAAGAAGGATCATGTGCATACCCTGCCAAATGAAGAAGACCAGAACCACGCTAAAGAAGGGAAGATTCTCTGCATTGGCCTACAATCCTTTATATTCCTTTATAGTCGACTAAATTTAGAGAGCACTTGACCACTAAAGGGTCAACTTGCACATCCCTGTGAATTTTGTATATAAATGCCTTCTTGTGTAGAGTTAGGGGTTAATCATTTTTTACTTGTTAGACCGTCCTTTTTGGAGAAGAACATTGTATTTTTGTTCCACCATTTGAATAAATAATTGTATGCTTTGTTGTTGAAGATTTCATTTGAGTAGAAGTTAACCATGCACCATCCTTGATTGTTGAGAGGGCCCCTCATCAACCAAAGGTTTCTTTCCTTTTTCTTGTTAATATATTTTATCTTTTCTGTTGTAGCTACTTTTATTTATAGTTTGTTTTATCAATTCATTTTTCTATAATGCATTTTATTTCTGAAATTAGATAGTTAACTGCACACATAGTTTTCTTTTGAATCTATTTTCAATCATTTTATTTCTAGTTTACTGTTCACTTTATTTCCAAGAAAATAGAATAGATTGCTTTTAAATTCAGTTCTATCTATTGTCTGTTGTAAGTTATTAGTTATGCAATTGAAATTTCAGTTTGTTTATTAACATGCAATGTTTTCCTCATGTTCATGAATTTGTTTAAGGTTATTTCATTGTTAAATTTGCTTAGTAAGTAGGTTTACTTATTGTATTTATGTATTTGATCTGCATTTGCATGAATTCAGCTGAACATTAGATCATTTCAGTTCATTTTTATTATTTTAACTATGCATACTGTCATTTAGAAAACCTGTTTAAACTGTCATTCAACCACCCCTTTCAGACCCACAGTTAAGTCTATCATTCAACCCTTAGTTTCATTTTTAGTGTTTTTAATGTATTTTGAGATTGTTTTTCAGTTCTGTTTTGTTAATGTTTGAAGTATTCTTTGATTGAGATAGTTAGATAACAATTTTATTTAACATTGAAGTTAAAGTTAGAGTGTTTTAGGTTATGTATTAAAGGTTAATCATTTTCTTTATTTCTTTCCACTTTGAATGTGTTAAGTTGTGTTATGTTTTGTTTCTTGAATTTATTTATGATTTGTTTATTGATGTATTGTTTTGTGTTTATTCTTTTAAATTGATTTATTCCTTTTCATGTAAATTCAGTATTATATGTGTTATCCATAGTATGTTTTTTAGGTTGTTTCATTTTCATTGTGTGATTACTGAAAGAGACTTATAGGACATAATTCAAAGACATTCCTATTAATTTTTCTACTTGTTTCTTTCTATTTAGTTTTATTTATTAAGTTTTCGACTTGATTATTAATTAGGTTTTCCTTGCATCTTAGTTTCCAATTTAAAGATTAGTTGTTAATAGCATTATTTCCACTTTAATAAATTATCAATTATTTAGTTTAATATTTTGTTCCGGTTTAATTAACTTAACAGTTGCATTATTAGGAGTTTGACTCAGTTTTTCATTTTGAAATATCTTTCGATCTTTTGTTTGTTAAAATATTTCTACAAAACCATAGGACTCCCTCTACCTTTGCAAATATTTTGTGTCAACTCTAAGCCTACCAACCCTGGTCGATAATTAAAGATTAGGTGAATTAATTTAGACATTATAACACCCAACATTAGGGTTGTGGATTTTATTTTGGAAAAAGGAAATTGATATTAGACCAATGAATGGTCATGATAATTACTCTTTTTATTTTCTTATGATGATGTTATTTGAATGGAAATGACTTAGTATTTAGTGTGTATTTAAATATGCATACCTTAAAAGGTATTTCGTGGTTTTNTATATATATATATATTAGTTTAGCTATGAATAATAGATTAGGTTAACAAGGTTGTAAGCTTATAATAATACATATAACATCTTACTTCTGAACTGGTCTATTTCAATTTAAAACATGCCTCTATTGACAAATGAAATATGTCAATAGAGTATAAAGGCCAAAAGAACAGATAGGTAATAGATCTAAACTAAAACCTAGTTTGTAAAAATACTATAGGAATTAAAACTAGGGTGCAAATCCCTTGATAAACATTTATAAATGAATTAAAATTGCAGAAGTAAACTAATGAATAAACCCTGGATAAATCTGGTATAGAAAATAACTTACAGACTAGGGTTATAATTTAAAATGTACACCCTATAAGATTTAAACAATAGAACAACACACATAGGGTTAGGAAATGTAATGTAATCATTTGCCTAACATAGCCAACATTTATCCTAGAGAAATGGAATAGGCAGTCTAGGGCTTCATACTTGTAACTTGAAGCTCTTTTAATCACTGAACTTGCATACTCAAATAACCAACATTAACAATTCATAGGCAGACCTGACCTCTGTATTATATGACCAAATCACTTAGGAACTACCACGTTCCACCGAACCATGACCCAAAACTGTTCCTGGTTTCAATCCGGATCCCCCCGAGCTAGACTCCAACATTCAAGTAGCTTACAACTCCTAAAGTAGGGTTTCCTATCTGGTATATCACGTCTGGATGAGTGCTCGTTTTTCCCTTCCAAGAAAATGTTCTCCAAGAATTCAATTGAGAGAAAAAGAAGAAGAATAATGACTCCCCCAAGATAGATCAGAACCGCAACTCTTTCCTTCGCTTGAGATTTTATAGACATACTTTTCAATCAAAGGGAATATTAAATCAAGAAACCTTGATTTCTTGATTTGACCCTTTTTAATTAATTTGGGAACTTTTTTAATACTTTAACTTCGGAACATTCAACTAGCTCCTAATTAGATTTTTTGTAGGTATTGTACTATTTATTATATTTTAATAATAAATAATAATGGATGGAGCTTTCCTTTCTTTATTTCATCATTAATATTATTACTATATTTATTCTTTATGCATACATAATAATAATGTAACATTTGTTAACATTTGTCTTTGAGCATCATATACCATGATCCCTAGAATTAATGACACTTCTTCATTAAGGTCAAATAGGTAGATGGTTAGGTCTACTAGGCTATGAAACTCTAAACATCCTTGCATGTTGGATTCCATCGTATAACATGGTAGTTCTTCAGTACTTGATGAGAATACATAAATTCAAAATTTCATTTAATCAGTTATAAATAAGTTTGATGAGATCAATATTTTTCATGAGTCATTTTCACTCAGAAGTTATTAAATTTTTAGTAACCCCTAGCACTTACCAGATCCCATACTCAACGCTTAAACATGGAGTTACAAACTTAGTGCAATTCCAGAGCTCTTTGCTCAACACTAATGCTAGGATGTAAGTGTACAATACACCTAGGGATACAATGGACAAGGATCTGATGCTCCAAATCTTATGCTCAACATCAACATGATAGGCTCCAAGGCTTGTGCCCAAAACTTAAAATTATCTTTTCATGTGTTCCAAAGCTTCTCGCTCAACACAAATGTAAGTAATCATGTGCTCCAGAGCTTATTTGTCAACACAAAATGTTAATTACCCATGTGCTCCGAAGCTCCTCTCTTAGCAAAAAACATCTCATCAATCATGTGCTTCAGGGTCCACCCCCAACACAAAGAAGCATATATATATCATCAATAATTGGCTTATTCCCAATATATAAAACAAATCATCATGTTCATATGTAGTGGTGTATTTGACCCATTATATCAAAATAAAATATCAATTTAGCATCATAATCAATAGGCTCATGCCTATCAGTGTAGGTAAAAAATTTGGGATATTACATCCCTCCCCGCTTAGAAAAACACCGTCCTTGGTGTTCTAGGGACTATGAATGGCATCGTGAAACAAGGCAGGGTATGCCTTTCTCATGGTGGATTCATTATCCCAAGTAGCCTCATCATTCTGAAAGTGCTTCCATTTCACTTTCAACAGGACTATGGTGCGCTTCCTGAGCTGCATTTCTCTTTTTTCCAATATATGAGTAGGCTTAGTGAAAAATTCCCCTTCAGGTTCCACCTATAATAAGGAACAATCAACTATATTTTTAGTATCATAAACATATTTCTTTAACAAGGATGCATGAAACACATTATGGACTCTTACATGAAAGGGTAAGGCTAGCTCATATGCCACTGGTCCTTTCTTGGCCAGTATCTCAAAAGGTCCACAAAATCTAGGTGCTAAATTAACAAACCTACCCAACCTCACCGAGATTCATTTTTCTTTTACTTTCAAGTAGACATGATCACCTATTTGAAAGTATTTATCTTTTCTTTTCCAATCCACGTAACTTTTATTGAGGTCTTGTGCTTCTTTAAGGTTCACGTGGACCTTGGTAACCAGCTGTTCCAAGTCCATTAATAAACTAGGCCCTAACATGAGCCGATCCACCATGCTATCCCAAGTAACCGATGTTCTACACTTTTGTCCATAGATTACCTCAAAGGGACTCATCTTGGTGGAAGCATGGTAACCATTGTTATATGCAAACTCTGCAAGATGTAGGTAGTATTCGCACTTAGTGGGGTTGTTCATGACCTACATCCTAAGCAGGTGATCAACAATCTTGTTTACTATTTCTGTCTTCTCATCTGTCTGTGGGTGATAAGTAGTGCTAAAGTTCAACTATGTCTCTAATCTAGAAGAATAAAGATCTCCAAAATTTTCCTATAAACTTAACATCTCGATCTGAGATGATTTCCTTTGGTATTGTTGATTTATTTGTAACTTCAAAAAGGATTTACTTGTATATTTTATGTATTGTACCCCAATGTTCCTATCAGGAGAATCAATAATGTAAACAAGTCATGTAAATTCATAGAGGGCATCCCACCTTATTATTCAATGGTTAAAGTTCCCATAGTTTCAAGGCACTAGGGTTAATATACTCTCCTAGAGAAGCTGGCCCTAGTAAGTTATTGTCAAGTTAGAAATTAGTATAAATAGAGAGTGAGCCTCTGTATTTAACACATAGTCACTCACACTCAGTTGTAGAGCATGAGTGAAAGAGAATAAGCAAGGATAAGAGAGAGAACAACTGTCAAATACCATCTTACTGTCTTTGGGTTTTACTGCTACTATTGGTTCCTATTCTATATCTGAGGAAGTTACGGGGTTTTATCCTTTATGGTTTCCCTGAGGAAAATATTTGTGTTTATTGTCTCTTTTGATTGATTGTTGTGAATTTTATTCTCTTAGATAATATCCTAATATAATATTGTCTAAATTGATAAAAATCTAACATGCTATCAGAGCTAACCTTAGAAGAAGACACTGTGTAGCTCTGAAAGCTAGGGCTTATTATTTTTTGGATCTCTCTCCACAATCCATCAATGAAAGGAGGTTGGGATGAACCTCCATTGAAGGGCACATATTTCTATCTAAGCAGAATCTTATTGTAAGCATTTTCAATTTTTGACCTACCACTACATCGAGAATTTAGGGCTTTTCACTGAAGAAGAATTCTTGAGTGAGCCTAGTCTAGGATTGCTCTCCTCCTCAAAACCAAAGTTTATAGACAAGGATCAAGGTTTTTGGTTGGGTAGAACTATGGGAAAGTCAAACCCTCATTTTTCATGGAACTAGAAAACCAGCACTACAGAAGATTAGCTCTAGATCCAGTTTTAAGCTTCTCAAATTAGTAAGATCTAAATATTTTGTATTTTCGTTTGAGTTTTGTAGTTAATATGTCTCATCACACCAAGCTTGTTGAAAATATTGAGAGATCTGATAACTTCAAAGCTTGGAACTATAGGATATCCCTGGTTCTGGAAGAAAATGAGTTGGACTCTTACATCAATGAAGAGGTTCCAGTTCCAGAGGGAGATGAGGCTAATGCCTTAGACAAAAAGAAATTGTTCATGGCTAAGAGGATTATTGCTGATTCAATCAAGGATCACCTTATACCAAAGGTGTCCTCCCTAAAGACACCTAAAGCAATGCTTGATGCCCTAACCAAATTTTTTGAAGGAACGAACATAAATCGGAAGATGACTTTGAGGAACTAGTTGAAGAATGTGAAGATCGAAAATGCGGAGACCATTCAGTCATACTTCACAAGGGTCTCCGAGATCAAATAACAACTTGAAGTAGTGGATGAATAAGTGGATAATGCATATATTGTGATGACCAACTTGAATGGTCTCCTTAGATCATGAGACTCCTTCATTCAAGGGATTTGTGCTAGAGGAAATATAGTCACCTTCAGTAGACTATGGGAATAATGCTCAAAAGAAGAAGCTCGGATAGTATCCCAAGAAGAAAAGATGGGAAGTGAATATGAAGCTCTCATAGTACACTCCAAGAAAAGTAGAAGGGACTATCATTATTCCAAAGGTAGGCATTTTAACTCTAGAAAATATAACAAGGCTATATCTAAATACAGATGTTTTACATGTGATGAAAGAGGACACTTGGAAAGAGATTGTCCCAAGAATAGGAATATCCCTCACAAGAAGAAAGGAAACAAGAGAAGACATCATAATCATGCTACAGAGGATAATGAACCTTCCACAAAGAGAATCAAACAAGAAATTAATGATTCTTCAAGTGATGAAGAATATGTTTTGATTTCTGCTCTCATGAGAGCTATCACACATGGAAGCAATGATTGGATTATAGACATCGAGGCTTCAAAACATATGAAGGGATTCAAAGAATGCTTTGTGAAACTATCTAAACATGAGTCACCTCACAAGGTGAAACTTGGGGATGAATACTAGTATCCAATAAAAAGTAGTGGTGAATCCTCCTATAAGTTATACTATGGAAATTCTATGAAGATGAAGGATGTCTTGTATGTACCAGGACTAAAGAAGAATCTCCTCTCCATAGCTGCATTAGAAGAAAAAGGAATAAGGGTTGAATTTGTAGATGGACAAGATCTTATGTGGCCAAAAGGAAAGACTATATATGATGCAGTTGTGATTGGATGGAAAGAGGGAGGATTATACAAAATGAAGGGCCAACTAGAACATGATTTGGTCCATGACTCAGTAGAGATAAATGAAATTTTGCATAGAAGTATTGGACATGTCCACTATAGAGAACTACCGCTTGCAAGAAAATGTTTTGAAGGTCTTCCAGAAATACAGACAAAGCATGGTGGTGTTACCAAAGGATGTGCAAAAGGAAACAACACAAAGAAGACATTTCCAGGTAGCGAGAGCAAGGAAAAAGGAATCTTGGAAATCATCCACTCCAATGTATGCAGTCCAATGTCATCTAGTTCATTAAGTGGGTATGTATACTATGTTTCTTTAATTGATGATTTTTCTAGGAAGACATGGATATACTTCTTGAAGAACAAATATGAAGTATTCAGCAAGTTCAAGGAATTGAAATCCTTGATCGAGAACCACACACAAAACAAGATCAAGGCCTTTCAATCAAACAATGGCAGAGAATTCACATCAAATGAATTCAAAGAGTTATGCAAAGATTCATGGATTAAGAGGGAGTTAACCACTCCATATAATCCATAGCAGAATGGCGCTAGAAAGGAAGAATATAATGATTATGGAAGCTGCAAGGGAATTGCTTCATGATCAAGATCATCCCATGCATCTATGGGCAGAAGCTACCAAAACAATGGTGTATGTACAGAACTGTACTCCACACAAGGTACTCGAGAACAAGACACCTGAAGAAGTATTTTCCAGCAAGAAAGCAGAGGCTAGCCATCTCAAAATATTTGGTTGTCCTATGTACACACACATTCCAAGAGAAATGAGAACAATGTTAGATCCTTTTGAAAAGAATGGTATATTTGTGGGATATAGTGAAAGATTGAAAGATTACAGACTCATACTTCCCAGGATTCAAGAATATCAACACAAGAAGAGATGTGACATTCAACAAAGATTTAGCTTACAAGAAATATAGAAAGAGACCAGTTGAAAAATTTGAAGAAACAAAAGTACCTAGAATTCAAGATATAACTATAAACGATGCAAATCAAGATGAAGATCGAGAAATAGGAGAACCTTAGGAACTTGTAGATCCACCCAAAGAGAATAATCCTCACAACAGGAAACCTGCATGGGTACAAGAGGCTATCCAAGGTGCAAAAACATATGGGGCTCAGGAAGAAATACACACAGAGAGGAAAGGAACCAGGTCTTGCTCCGGTTACGTAGCACTGTTATTTGACATGATTGACAAAGAACCTTTAAACTATAAAGAATCGACGGAGAAGAAAGAATGGAAGGATGCTATGATCGAGGAGTACCAGTTGATCATGAATAATGATGTTTGTGTTAGAATAATCAAACCATAGTTACCTACATTAGACATTAATTAATTTATTTTTGTCTTATTACCTAGTTTCCTAGATTCCATTCTATGCTAGTTTCCTTCTACATGTCCTAGAAGTCAACACATGCTAAAACTGAGCCATGGAGTGCTTGGAAAACATCCTGGAAACCCAATTTAGCATGTATTCTTTATTCTATATTCTCTAAAGCACTTATCTTCTTTTTCTGAAAATATTCCTTGTTTTATTTCTGATTTAAGGCAAAAGGAAAAGATAGACTAGGTGTAGTTGACTTGCTTTTTTCCTACATCATCCTTCATTCTTTTTTCCAAATAAAAGCATGTATTAGTTTTATTTCCATCCATTTTTATATTTCCCACTTGACTTAGCAAATTTGTGAGCATCTACTTAGATTTGGGAACTGCTTTATGCACCTATGGGGGATTTGACTAGATTTAGTAAGCCTGATTTTTTACTATTTCAAATGGAATATTTATGCATTTGATTCTCTCATGTTATTATATATTACAACATCCTATTAATTCATAAGTGTTAGTTTTTCAACATTTAAGCTAGCATTATGATAAGATCTTTTCACTGAGAGAATAACAAGCACAGCAATCACATAAGCACATCACAAGAGACAAGAGACACAAAGATTATAGGAGGGGAAACCATAAATGGAGAAAACCCCTAAAATTCCTCTAAGATAGTATCACCAGAAGATGTGATCCCAAAACAGTAAGATGACCTCCCAACACAACAGCAGCCTTCTGTCTTCTGTCAAGCCCAAGAATTTCCTTCTCCAAAAGTGCACCACACTTGAGAGAGCAAGTGATGTAATTCACAAGTGATAAATAGAGAGACTCACACTCTCTATTTATATTAGTCCATTCACTTGAATTACCATTTCACATGTAGGCTCGACCTAATAATTACTACTCGAGCCTACACCTTAATTAGTGTATAATAACTCAAGTGCCCCATAACTGTGGGGACTTACCTAATGACTTGAAATGACTTGATTACATTATTAATCCTCCCGATCGAAACATTGGGGCATGAACACATGACTCAAATACATAATAGAAACATCCCAGAATAAACATTGGGTTACAATATATAAAATACATATAAGAATACATTCCGAAGTTACATATACATCAACACTCCCTCTTAACTAGGAAGGTATTCTTTCGACACAATTTTTCAGCACTGGTCTTCTTCTCTGTATCAGCTGGATATTCTGAGTCATCTTCATCTTCAAGTCATATGGATCTAGATCATCTCTCGATCTAGATCATAAAAAAAAATGGCATCACTGGATCTAGATCATCACTCGATCTGGATCAACATCACTGGACTGGATCTGGATCATCACTCGATCTGGATCAACATCACTGGACTGGATCTGGATCATCACTCGATCTGGATCATCTCTCTGGACAGGATCTGGATCATCTCTCAATATGGATCATCACTGCTGGATCTGGATCATCACTCGATCTGGATCTCTTGGAGTCATCATAACTGGATCTGGATCATAGCTCGATCTGGATCTCCTCTCGTCATCATCATGTGTGTACTATCTCGTCATAGGAAGTTCTACAGAGCCAGCCCTTTTTCATGCTGGATGTAGGCCCACCACCTGTAGGTCTTCATCATCACCGGCCATACTGTGGAATCCTTAGGACTTATTATGTGCATCACAAAACCTCGAAAGAGCATCTCAGGCTGTTACGAGCACACAGATCTACCTATAGGATCTCCCAGGGCTCCGAATTACATGTGACCTCACCACAAAACCTATCAAGAGAATCTCAGGTTGTTACGAGAACACAGCTCTACCTATAGGATCTCCCAGGGCTCCGAATTACATGTGGCCATGGCAAAACCTCGCAAGAGCATCCCAGGACTGATTACGGGCACACAGCCCAACCTAAGGGATCTCCCAGGGAACCGAATTACATGCCATAGGACAAAACCTCAAAAGAGCATCTGCCAGATATCCCAGGGAACCGAATTACATGCCATAGGAAAAACCTCGAAAGACTATCTGCAGATCTCCCAGGGCTCCGAATTACATGTCCTCCCAAAACAAAACCTCGAAAGAGCATTTGCCAGATGTCCCAGGGCACTGAATTACATGCCATAGGAAAAACCTCGAAAGACCATCTGCAAATCTCCCAGGGCACCGGATTACATGCTCATCTGCACAACCTGACTGAGTGTTCCTTGTAACTGACCAGGTGCCTCCATTCCTAGAATGGAAGTTGACCTTACATCTGTCCTACTCGACAGAATGGCCAGCACTTATATCTGACATGGAAGGAACTAAATCCTTTAGCCATGCACAGAATGGCTCTGCCCTTACATCTGACATGCTCGTCAGAATGGCACAATCCCATCCAATGATGGAAGACTCTCAACTCCAACGAGGAGAGATTTCTACACTTACGTCTGCCATGGAAGGAACTAAATCCTTTAGCCATGCACAGAATGGATCTGCCCTTACATCTGACCTGCTCGTCAGAATGGCACAATCCCATCTAATGATGGAAGACTCTCAACTCCAATGAGGAGATATTTTTGCACTTACATCTTCCATGGAAGGAACTAAATCCTTTAGCCATGCATAGAATGGCTCTGCCCTTACATCTGACCTACTCGTCATAATGGCACAATCCCATCTAATGATGGAAGACTCTCAACCATAATTAAGAGAGATTTCTGCACTTACATCTGACATGGAAGGAACTAAATCCTTTAGCCATGAACAGAATGGCTCTGCCCTTACATCTGACCTGCTCATCAGAATGACACTCAATCTCAGCACTCATATCAGTCATGGAAGGAACCAATCCTCTCACCATGACAGAATGGCTCAGCCCTTACATCTGACCTGCTTGTCAGAATGGCTTTGGATCTCTAGCACTCATATCTGACATGGAAGGAACTGAATCCTCTGACCATGACAGAATGGCTCAGCCCTTACATCTGACCATGGAAGGAACCAATCCTCTCACCATGTCAGAATGGCTCTGGGTCTCATCACTGTCTCTGGGAGGAAGCCTCAATCTGAAGAACACCAAGTCTCTCTCTGAAGTACTCGAACTTCATCCTTGCCAATGGCTTCGTCAATACATCAGCTATCTGTTCCTCCATCGCAACATACAGGAGCTTCACTGCTCCTCTCTGCACCATATCCCAGATATAGTGATACTTGATCTCGATATGCTTCGACTTGTCATGAAACACTGGATTCTCTAACAACTTCACGCAACTCTGGTTGTCACAATGTATACAAGTATCATCTAACTGGAGATCAAATATATCAGACAGTAGCTTCCGCAGCCATACTGCCTCACAACTAGCTGAACAAGCTGCAACATACTCTGCTTCAGCTGTACTCAGTGCCACACAGGATTGCTTCCAACTAAACCAAGAGATCACACCTGATCCCATACTAAAGCAACGTCCCGAAGTACTCTTCCTGTCGATGGCACTGCCTGCCCAATCTGAATCAACATAACCCTCCAGGTTAATCTTCTGATTCGCATCATACTTGAGCCCATAATCAATTGTACCCCTGCAGGATTTGTAACCATCAAGTGAACATGTCTCAATGTGTTCACAGCAAAGCAAATATCTGGTCTCAGGTACATTAAGGACCCAATTATCTGACGATACATCGTAGCATCAACCATCTCTGAAGAAGCATCACTCAAAAGCTTCAGGTTTGATGCCATAGGTGAGGCCATGCAGTCCATCATCCTGAACCTCTTCAGGATCTCTACTGCATACTTCCCTTTTCCAAGGAAGATTCCATCTGTATTCTGCCACACCACCATACCTAGAACAATAGTGCATCGACACATAACAGGAGCATCACTGGTCTTCCACATTCAACCCTCGAACAAAGGTTGGAATCCACTTTACTCTCAGTAAAGCCTAGAATCATCAGTAATCTTCCCATCCTGTTGTACCATGTCGAACCTCAGGATCTTCTGCAATCACTCCCTCTGAAGCAGAGCGTCATACTCCCTCTGTCTTCCGTACTCTATGCACTGAAACATTTTTTACTGGAGTGACAAGTAGTATCCATCTAGGATCAATGAATACTAAGATCCTCTATCTTGAACTTCTTCAAAATTTCATCTTGCACCCATCTGTTAGCTTGTCATATTATTCTTTGTCTTTGAACTATCGTCACTTGTTCTTCGGAACAAGTCTTCATCCTTCTTTGCTTGTAGGCGATTATGTATGCGATCTTTCCTACAAGTCAAATGCAATTGTATGGTTAGAAACATTTCATAAGGAATAATCATAGTAGCAAGCACTTATGCATAAATATATGATCATGCAACTACTTTAGCCAATACAACATTCATCCATATCTCACTGAAACTTTCTACATGCCTTCCATCTCTACCAGGAGATCATTGAGATTGTGCACTAATCCAATATGTCAGCAAAGAGGTTTCATTCTAGATAAGTAGAATGGAGAGTTGTATAGAACCATGAGCTACTTACCCATCGCATGCATATTAGTAGTATACTGTCATTAATGCAAACATCCTATCATGCATAATACAATAACTGAATATAAACAAATGCATAACAAAACAATATCATGAAATGACAATTGAATACTTATCTTTATTTGTTTCGAGGGTAGACTCCTTCTTGAGCCTTCAGCTGCATCGTCTTCTTCATTCATACTCGCATCGTTTCTTATACAAATGCTGAGGTGGATAAGAGGTTCTTCAAGAGTTGAGTTCTTCATATTCCTCATTGCTTGAGGGATATTCTTTGGATGGTGAGAGGCGGATCTTCAAATGCTCCCTTCTTATCTTCTCTTATTATGGGTAGAGTTTCTTCTTTTTTTCTGAAAGTTTGATGAAAGTAATCACTTCCTTCTGGAACACATTCCTTGAATGAATGAATTCTACGATCCTGGGAGGCTATTCAAGGTGGCCATCACCACTTCTGCATTCTTCACCGCTTCTTTTACCGCTTCAAGTTGTTCTTGATTTGAGAGACTCTTATGACTGCATGGTTTCTGCATTCTAGATCTTCACATTCTTCAATTGGTTTCTTTAGGTCATATTCTGATTTTGTTCTTCCCTTCAAATAGCTTGAAATTCTGGAAGACCTTCAACAGCATTGCTTGCAATAGGTAGTGCTCTGTAATGCACATGTGCAAGCCTTCTATGCCAAAGCTCATTTGGCTCTACTATGTCATGGATCAAGGCTTGTTCTGGATGGCCCTTCAATTTGTACAAGTCTCCTTCTTGTTCTCCAATCACTACCGTATCATCGATAGTCTTTCCTTTTGGTGACATGATGACTTGACCATCTATGGATGCAACCCGTATTCCTTTTGCATCAATGCTGAAATGGAGAGAAGGTTCTTCTTGAGTCCTATGAGAGCCTTGCTTGAAGAATCTTCACTTTTATATCTGGATCTCTTTTCTGGATGGTTCATCATCCTTTGCAGCATGAGCATGATGTCTTCTTTGGCCTTGACCAAGTTCTTCTTGTGAAAGGCTTCTAACCTCGTCTCCCTCTGAAACTGGAACCTCTATACTCATGTAGGTGTCCAATCCATTTTCTTCAGAGAGATCATATACTTCAAGGCTTGGAAGTTGTCAACTTCCCCAAGCTTGTCACCAACATGATGTGATATATCATATTGAAATGAGAACCTCAAATGGAAATAGCAAAGGATTAGATCTTACCGATTTGAGGTGTTCGTCCTTGTCCCGGAGTTTGCTGATCTAGGGTTTGTCACTGAAACCCTAATTTTCAAAGCTTGGAATTTTTCATATCTGATTGGATGAACAGATAGATCTCTTCAAATGGATCTGTCCAATGTACTCGTTTTTTGAAAACAGTGGAGGGAAGCTCCCAGAACAGGAAGCCCTAATTTTCTGATTTCTTCTGCAGAAATGCCTGTTACTGTTTCTATGATATCTCTGAAATTACTGATATTCTATGTCTGAAATTTATCACTGAGGTAAAATCGCATGTCCCTGATCCAACACCACATGGTTCATCAGAATTGGTTTCACCATTTGGGATTTAGGATCCTTTTCCCAAGGTTACCTGTTACAGGACTGTTCAAAATAGCGAAGTTGTATGGAATGCCACGTGTCACTGGTTCATCTTCTGAGTCTGACCTTCATACCACATAAATTAAAGTCCGTTCCCTTTCTGGAACATCTTCAGGAATTCCATTTGGACCTCTGTAGCCTAAGATATTGCAGCTCTCCCCAGGTGTCCTGTTTAGAGATGATTTCTGGAAGAGGATGGAACCCTAACTTGGAGAGATCATATCTCCCAGAATATAGCGAATCAGAGGCTTCCCTTTGGACAAAGTTTTCATCCAGATGTTAGCTTCGGCCCCTGGAATTTTCAGCTTCTGAGACATCGCCAGTATTGGAATATAGTGACTGTACCAAAACTTAGCCATTTTAGTATTTAGGGTTTCTCCTAGCTCAGGGTCAAACTAGGGTTTGACTTTCCCGGAGTTTCACCCAACAAAATTTATTGATCCAGGTCTCTAAATTTCGGTTTTGATGAGGAGAAAAATCCTATGCTAGTCTCACTCAAAAATTACTCTTCTGTAGAAATCCCTAATTTCCACATCAAAACTGAAAATGCTTGAAATTGAATTCCGCATCGACAGAAAGATGCACCCTTCAATGGAGAGTCATCCTAGCATACTTGTGCTGAAAATATGTGGAGGAAGATCCACAAAATAGGAATCCCTAGTTCCTGTAGCTGCACAATGTCTTCTTCTTAGGTTAGCTATGATACCATGTTAGTTTCTCAACATTTAAGCTAGCATTATGATAAGATCTTTTCACTGAGAGAATAACAAGCACAGCAATCACATAAGCACATCACAAGAGACAAGAGACACAGAGATTTTAGGAGGGGAAACCATAAATGCAGAAAACCCCTCAACTTCCTCTAAGATAGTATCACCACAAGATGTGATCCCAAAACAGTAAGATGACCTCCCAACACAACAGCAGCCTTCTGTCTTCTGTTAAGCCCAAGAATTTCCTTCTCCAAAAGTGCACCACACTTGAGAGAGCAAGTGATGTAATTCACAAGTGATAAATAGAAAGACTCACCCTCTCTATTTATATTAGTCCGTTCACTTGAATTACCATTTCACACATAGGCTCGACCTAATAATTACTACTCAAGCCTACACCTTAATTAGTGTATAATAACTCAAGTGCCCCATAACTGTGGGGACTTACTTAATGACTTGAAATGACTTAATTACATTATTAATCCTCCCGATCGGAACATCGGGGCATGACCACATGACTCAAATACATAATAGAAACATCCCGGAATAAACATCGGGTTACAATATATAAAATACATATAAGAATACATTCCGAAGTTACATATACATCAACAATAAGGTTTTATATTGTATACTTATTGAATACATATTAGTGTTATGCTCCAATTTGAGTCTCCTTTGGTGTTAATTTTGCATGTTTGATTAGCAATTTTGTGAGTGTAATTGTTCTATCTCTTGGGTTCAATTTCCACATTGTCTTAGATCCTTTCTATATCAATTTCTCTCCTTGCAAATTGTCATTTTAGGTTCGACATCATTGACTGGGAGCGCATTTTGCTGACTCGAGGGCACAGTTTCTGAGCTATGGACCAATCATAGAAGATCATCTTGACTCCATTCAATTTCTGTGAGTGGAAAGATGAGATGGAGATATTGTTGAGAGTGAAAGGTCTATACATGGTGACTATGGAAAATGACTAAAATCCCAATGCAGCTACGAAGAAAATTAAATTCCACAACAGGAGGGATGAGGCCTATCGTATTTTGGGTCTGAGAATTTCAAGAGACCTCCTCTTCCATCTTGATGGATTGAAATCACCTAATGAAGTGTGGGATAATATATAATATATTTTTAGAAATATAGATGAGATGAGAGGATATAAAATAGAGAATGAGATGATCTCCTCGAGTCTGATTAGCTTTGAATCATTGCAACCCTACTTTTCCAAGTTTAAGGCCCCTATTTTGCAGTTGAAACAGTCTGGGATTGAAAAGACAGAAGATAAACTAGTCTTGGCCATACTCTCTAATATTGGTCCAGACTATTTAGTGTTTGTTTTGACCTTCCATGCCACCAAGTTTACAACTTGAGCCTAGAATATTCCTAATCTTGCAAAGTTCATGGAATTCCTCACACAGGAGCAAGATAAGTTGGTGATGATGTGAATCATCAAACCTTCCAAAGACCAAGATTTGGTTGCTGGAGATTCAAGGGTGGATTCAAAAAGCAAGAAAAAATCTAAAATGTCACCTGAGCAAAAGACAGAAAAGTCTAAGTCTCAAGATGAGCCCCAAAGTTCCAAGAAGAAATCCCAAAAGTAGAAGATCAAAGGAGAAATGAGCAAGTGTACATAATGCAGTAAGGCCTATCATCGTGAGAACTCATGTATGAAGAATAAAATTGACATGTTTACCCAACCCATGGATAATAATAACATCTCCCTTCTTGATTTCTCAAAGAAGAAGGAAGGAGGATCAAATTCAGAGGATAGAGAGAGATTACATTCCTTGGTTACTGGCACATCAATCTCACCTTGCTTCATCATAGATTATGGAGCTTTTAGACACATGGTTTCAAAAAAAGAGACATTCTCCTCTCTTGACATGTTGAAAGGTCCACCAATAGTTTTGGGAGATGACTCTCTCATTGACAGTTTGGGGAAGGGTAGGGTTGATCTTGACCATGGTAGTTTCAATAATGTGTTGTATGTTCTAGGTCTTGTGTCCAATATCTTGTCAATGTATCAGATGAATCATACTGGGTCTCCAAAGAAGGTCATATTATCCCCTAGTGATTTTTAAATCACTGATATTTCGAATGGTAAATTCATAGAAAAATGTGTTGTTGGTCACACTTCGAATGTATATAAGTTTTCCCATTTTCTACCCTACTCAAATCCCTCTGCTCTTCTGATTCATGCTAATGAATAAATCAAGCTTTGGCATGAAATATTTGGCCATATTAACTATAAATATATTTCTAATTTGAGTGAAAAAGATATGGTCATAGGGTTACCAAAGAAGGTCTCCAAAGAAGGTCATATTATCCCCTAGTGATTTTTAAATCACTGATATTTCGAATGGTAAATTCATAGCAAAATGTGTTGTTGGTCACACTTCAAATGTATATAAGTTTTCCCATTTTCTACCCTACTCAAATCCCTCTGCTCTTCTGATTCATGCTAATGAATAAATCAAGCTTTGGCATGAAATATTTGGCCATATTAACTATAAATATATTTCTAATTTGAGTGAAAAAGATATGGTCATAGGGTTACCAAAGATCAAGTTTTCTAAGGGAGTCTGTCAAGGTTGTATCCTAGGAAAACACCTAGAGCACAAGTATGAGAAAGCTAGTCATGAGGGAACCTATGGACCTCTTGAATCAATCCACATCAACATTCCTGGTCCATTCCCTCATATTTCCATGAGACAAGACAAATATTCATTGACCTTCATAGATTAATTTTCCAGGTATTGTTGGGTTCACTTCCTAAAGCATAAGTCTGAAGTTTTTGACCTCTTCAAAGTATTTAAAGCCTTGGTTGAAAACCAGTTTGTGAGAAAACTCAAGATCCTCAAATGTGACAATGGTGGTGAGTATGTCAATTCTAAGTTCATTTAGTATTGTAAATATGCAGGTATTCAGATGTAGCATTCGATCCCTTACAAACCACAACAAAATGGTGTTGCTAAGAGAAAGAACAGATCACTGAAGGAGATGGCAACCTGCATGATGGAGGATAAGAATTTTCCACCAAAGTTTTGGGATGAGGCTATAGACTATGCATACTACATCTAGAATTGGGTGCCTTATATGCATATTGATGGTATGACTCCTTTTGAATCTTGGAGTGGGAACAAGCCAGATGTGACCCATTTAAGAATTTTTGGGTCAAAGGCTTGAGCTAGAATTCCAACTGAAAAGAGGAAGGCTTTGCAACCCCAAATCCAAGAGTTCCTAATTGTTGTGTATTTTTAATATTCAAAAGGATACAATATGATAAACTTGAGAAATAACAAATATTTCATTGAAAGAAGTGTTCAGTTCCAAGAAGAGCCTTTGGCAGCAGTTGAAGTTGGAGAGTCTTCTCCACCACCAGATCCATTGATTGTAAGTGGAGAGACTAATGACTTTGTTGATTCTAATATGTATGATAATTATGATTTGATTGCATATCCTAAAAGTCCAACAAGACCAGAATGGGAATAAAATACCATTCATGCAGCTGGGGAACTAGCTGGAAATCCTAATGACACTAGGAGGACTAGATCTTAACTTGAGAGTGCCCTTTGAGTGAAAGATACTCTATTTGCTGAGAAGTGCTATCTGATGGTTGAATAAGATCCACATACATATTTAGATGCAGCACATTATCCAATATTGCAAACATCCATGAAATAATAATTCAGCTCGCTCCAAAAGAATAACACTTGGGAACAGGTTGATCTTCCCTTAGGGAGGAAGCTAGTTCAATGTAAGTGGGTTTTGAAGACTAAGTTTTATACTGATGGTTCACCTTTGAAATATAAGTAAATATTGGTATCCAAGGGATACTCACAATTACATGGTATTGACTACAATGAAACCTTTTCACCAGTGGCAATGATGGAATCCATACGGCTAGCTCTAGCCATTGCAACTTCGAAGCAGTGGGAGGTATATCACATGGATGTGAAGTGTGCTTTCCTAAATGGAGATATCAATAAAGAGATTTACATGCATAAAATTGAAGGTTTTGTTCCTAATCCATATTTAGTGTGCAGGTTAAAGAAATCATTGTATGGGCTCAAGCAAGCCTCCAGGGCTTGGTATGGTAAGATTGATGGATTTTTGCTATCACTGGGTTTTTTTCGATACAAGTGTGATCCTAATGTCTATTTGAAGCTGATTCATGGTTCTTTGATGATTATTTTCTTGTATGTGGATGACCTTTTGATTACAAGAAGTTCAAAGAAAGAGATTGCCTCCTTGAAGGATGCAATGAACCATGCATTTTCTATGAAAAATTTGGAATTGTTGAGACAATTCTTGGGTCTCAAAATTGCTCAATCCAAACATGGAATCAAAGTACATCAGTCCAAGTATGCTCTATATTTTCTTAAAAAGCTCAACATGAAATATTGCAAGCTAGGAAAGACTCCCTTCCTTTCAGGAGATAATCTTGAAGAAGCAAGTTCTTCTCCTACGGTAAATAATACACTGTATAGGCAATTGATTGGGTGTTTTCTTTATCTTACACACAGTCGACCTGATTTATATTATGCAGTTAGTGTGGCTTTGATATACATGGATCATCCTCATGAGATCCACTAGAGAGAAGCCAAAAGGATCCTAAAATTTATTCAAGGAACAAGAACTAATGGGATCTTCTACAAAGGAAAATCTGATCTTGATTTGATTGGGTTTACTGACAGTGATTGGGTAGGTGAAAAAATAGATCAAAAGTCTACATAAGGATATGTGTTCATGCTTACAGAAGGGCCAGTCAACTAGTCAAGCAATAATTAGAGTGCCATAGCACTCTCATCTATAGAAGCAGAGTATAGAGGAGTTGTAAATGAAACAACTCAACGTTTGTGGTTGTAGGGGATACTTGGACAATGTGGCTGTCAATTAGAGTTTTCAACTATTATATACTATGATAATAAGAGCACCATTCAAATCTACAATGATCCAATTCAAAGACAGTGAACCAAGCACATTGATATCCATATGCACTACATTAGACAACTTGTGCATAATGGTACCATTGATCTACTCTCATTAGAGGAAATTTCAACTCAAAATGGGCCTTTTAACTTTTATTCAAATTCCATGTCATCATGTGTTAGCCAATGAAATTGATTTAAATTTGAAATACCGTATAGGTCTTAAACACTTTTTTAATATAAATTTGGGGATAGGTATCATAAAAAAACTACTTTTTTTGTTTGTATTTTTGACATATCTCCCTGTGCTTTTACTCAAATTTCGATCGAGAGAGCTCGTTGGATGTGGAATTAAATTCCTCATCCAACGAGTACCCACTCGGCACACTTTCGATGGAGCCCGCTACCCCAAAAACAAGAATTACCTGAAAAAATGACATCATCATTCCATTTTTTCAGGTATTTCTTGTTTTTGGGGTAGCGGGGTCTGTCAAAAGTATGCCGAGTGGGTACTCGTTGGATGAAGAATTTAATTATGCATCCAACGAGCTCTCTCAATGGAAATTTGAGTAAAAGTACAGGGAGATATGTCAAAAATACAAACAAAAAGTAGTTTTTTTCTTTTCTTCCTCCAAAATTAATAAATATTATTTTATTATTTTAAATATTATTTTATTATTTTAAATATTATTTTATTAATTCATTTTAGGAGGCCCATTTTGAGTTGAAATTTCCTCTAATGTATGTGCATCTTCAGAACAAGTAGCAAACATATTCACCAAAGTTTTTTTGTGGGAATAACTTTAGCAATCTCAAATCAACATTGGGGATTGTTGATCATGCTATGAAGCATGATTGATGACAATATTTCCAAATTTTGTTTTTCTTGTCCATGTTTAAGGGAGGATTTTCCCACTGGTTTTTTGCCTCTTTCCTTAGTTGTATGGAGAAGCAGTATGTAAAGGGTGACTAAGCCTTGTTGCTAGGCCCTATAGCTCTTTGATATTTACACATAAATTCAGGATTAAGGTGGGTTGTTATAATAATCAACCCATAGTTACCTACATTAGGCATTAATTTAATTTTTTTTGTCTTTTTACCTAGTTTCCTAGATTCCATTCTATGCTAGTTGCCTTCTACATGTCCCAGAAGTCAGCATATGCTAAAAAATAATTCATGGAGCACTTTAAAAACATATTGGAAACCCAATTTAGCATGTCTTATTTATTCTATATTCTCTAAAGTGCATATCTACTTTTTCTGAAAGACGCCTTGTTTTATTTCTGACTTAAGGAAAAAAGGAAAAGCTCGAATAGGTGTAGTTGACTTGTTTTTTTCCCATATCATCCTACCTCATTTTCTCTAAATAAAATCATGTATGAGTCTTATTTCCATCCCTCTTTGACTTTTCCACTTGACTTAAAAATTTTTTGAGCATCTACTTAGATTTGGAAACTTCTTTATGCACCTATGGGGGATTTAGCTAGATTTGGTAAGCCTACTTTTTTACTATTTCGAATAGAATATTTATTCATTTGATTCTCTCATGTAATTATATATTACAAAGGCCTATTAATTCATAAGGTTGGATATGGTACACCTACACAATACAGATTAGTGTTATGCTCGAATTCCAACCTCCTTTGGTGTTAATTTTGCATGTTTGATTAGCAATTTTGTGACCGTAATTGTTCTATCTCTTGGGTTCAATTTCCATAGTCTAGGATGTTGTCCCTAGACCAAAGGGGATGTTTTTTGTGAATTCTAAATGGATTCACAAGATCAATCATGCTGCAGATGGTAGCATAGAGAAACATAAAGAAAGGTTCTTGGCTTGTGGATTCTCCTAGAAAGAAGGAATAGATTATGAAGAAACATGGTATGACATAATTAACAGCTTCCTATACAGTTTGGGCTTTACTAAGAGTAAAGCAGATTCCAACCTTTACTACAAGTTTGAAGAAGGGAACTTAGTGATACTCCTACTATATGTAGATGATATGTTTGTAACAGGTGTGGATGGGCTGATTACTAATACAAAGAGGAATTTCTTGCTGAGTTCGAGATGAAGGACTTGGGTATGATGCACTACTTTCTAGGCATGGAGGTGTGACAAAGTATAGATGGAATCACCCTGGGACAAGGGAAGTATGCAGTAGAGATCCTGAAGAGGTTTGGGATGATGGACTGGAAGGACATGACCACACCTATGGCATCGAACCTGAAGCTATTGAGTGATGCCTCATCAGAGATTGTTGATGCTACGATGTATCATCATATGATTGGGTCCTTGGTGTACCAGATGAATACAAGACTATATATTTTCTTTGGTGTGAACAAACTGAGCCTTCCTGATGGATCAAAGACATGTTCACCTAATTGCTGGAAAACATATTCTGAGGTACCTGAAGGGTATAGTTGATTATGGGCTCAAGTATGAGGTAGATCCAAAAACTAACCTAGAAGTTTATATTGATTTAGATTGGGCAGGTAGTTCCATCAATAGGAAGAGCACTTCAGGGTGCTGCTTCAGTATGGGATCAGGTGTGATCTCTTGGCTTAGCAGGAAAAATTGTTGCGTGGCACTAAGTACAACCGAAGCAAAGTATGACATAGCTTGTTCAGCTAGTTGTGAGGCAATGTGTCTAAGGAAGCTACTGTATGATTTGTTTGATCTCCAGTTAGATGCTACATGTATATATTGTGACAACCAGAGTTGTGTGAAGTTGTCAGAGAACCCAATGTTCCTTGACAAGTCAAAGCATGTTAATATCAAGTACCACTATATTAGGGATATGGTGCAAAGAGGAGTAGTGAAGCTCCAGTATGTTGCAATGGATGAATAGATAGCTGATGTGTTGACCAAGCCATTGGCTAGAGTGAAGTTTGAGTACTTCAAGGAGAATCTTGGTGTTCTCTAGATCAAGGTTTCCTCAAAGAGGAGTTGATGAGTCCTAGAGTATTTCTGACATGGTAGGATTGGTTCTTTCCATGGTCATACATAAGTAAAATAGCCATTCTAACATGGTATAAGCATCGGCCTCCCATGGTTAGATGTAAGTGTAGATCCATTCTGACATGGTGGTAGGCTAGGCCTCCCATGGTCAGATGTAAGTGTAGATCCTTTCTGATTGGGTCAGATATAAGTGCTAATCCTTTTTGACATGATGGTAGGCTGGGCCTCCCATGGTCAGATATAAGTGTTGAGCCTTTTTGAGATGGTGGTAGGCTAGGCCTCCCATGGTCAGATAAGTGTTGAGCCTTTTTGACATGGTGGCAAGCTGGGTGACCCATGGTCAGATGTGAGAGTTGGGATTTTCTTATTGGGTCAAATGTAGGTGCTAAACGAGCCTTTTTAACATGGTGGCAATATGGGCCTCCCATGGTTAGATGTGAGTGTTGGGCCTTTTTTATTGGGTTAGATGTGAGTGTTGGGCATGCCTTTTTGAAATGGTGGTGGATGTGTTCCTCTCATGGTCAGATGTAAGTGGTGGGAGAGCCTTTCTGACTAGGGTCAGATATAAGCGCTGAAGAATACCTACCTGAAGGATAGGCCTACAACCAACATGAAAAAGGGATGGCTCTATAGAACTTCCTATGACGAGTAGAATTGAGAGATAGCACCAGTTGATTAAGATAGTGGAAGTAGTGATGATGATGATCCAGTGTTGATGATGATCCATATTTGATCCAAAGAAGAAGACTTGTGCTGATGAATTGTGTCAAGAGAATACCTTCCTAGTTAAGAGGGAGTGTTGATGTATTTGTAACTTTAAAATGTATTCACTTGTATACTTTATGTATTATACCGTGATGTTCCTATCGAGAAGTATTTGTAATGTAATTGAGTCATTTCATACCTTGATGTTCCTATCAGGAGAATCAATAATGTAAACAAGTCATGTAAAGTCATAGAGGGTAACCCTTCTTATTGTTTAAGGGTTAAAGTCCCCAATTTTTGAGGCACTAGGGTTATTAGAATCTCCTAGAGAAGTCAGACCTGGTAAGATATTTTCAAGTCAAGAATTAGTATAAATAGAGAGTGAGCCTCTCTATTTAACACAGAGTCACTCACACTCAATTGTAGTGCATGACTGAGAGAGAAGGAGCTACGATAAGAGAGAGAACAACTATTGGAGATCATCTTACTTTCTTTGGGTTTTACTGCTGCTATTGGTGCCTATTCTATCTCTGAGGAAGTTGCGAGGTTTTCTCCTTTATGGTTTCCCCAAGGAAAATATTTGTGTCTATTGTATCTTGTGATTAATTGTTGTGCATGTTATTCTCTCAGATAAGATCCTAAGATAATACTGTCTAAATTGATAAAAATCTAACAGGTATCCTGTGCAATCTAAATATCTCCTTCAATAAGATATCAGCAATGTTCACTTCTTTGTAAGTTAAGCTCACAAGAATGAATTGTGCTTAGAATCATTTTGCTTCAATTACTACAACAATAGAATCATTGGGCTTCTTAATTTTCAGTAGATCGGTGACAAAATCCATACTAATGACCTCCCAATTCCATTCTGGAATGGGCAATGACTATAGCAATCTCAAAGGATGTTGATGGTCAGCTTTGACTAGCTGACATTGCTGACATTTCATGATGAACACCGCAATGTAGGACTTTAACTTAGGCCAGAAAAAGTGTCTCTTGATGGTGGATATCATATTTTAAAATCTTGGGTGCCTCAAGTAGGGTTCTCGATAAAATTCCATGCGGATGCTGGATTGAAGGTCCACTCCTTCTAAAATGTACAATCTATATTTAGACCATAGCAGTCCAGATTCGTCTACCTTGTATTATTTTTGTTGTTGAAACAAGCTGTCCTCTTGGACTTTCTTGAGGATTTCTACATAGAAAGGGTCAACTCTGTTGACCGTTCTAATCCTCTCATGCAAATATGCATCAGTTTGACTCAAAGCCACCTCATATATCATATGATTTTTTCAGCTCAAAGCATCCATCACCTTGATCTTTTCCCTTAATGTGCTTTAGCTCGAAATGGTAGTCACTAAGGAAAGCCAACCACCTGGATTTCCTTGCATTCAGATCCGTTTGATCGAATAAATACTTTAGACTCATATTTTTTGTCTTCAAAAGGAACTTCCTTCTGATCAGGTAGTGCATGCACATTTTCAACACGTGGATTAGGGCGACTAACTCCAGATTGTGCATAGGGTAGTTCTGATCATGCTATTTTAACTTTTGCGATTCATAATAGATCGCGTGATCATTCTACAAGAGGACTCTTCCAATTCCTTCCTTTCTTGCATCCATGCAAACAACAAAATCCCAATCGAGATCTGTAGTTCGTAGTATCGGTGGGGTCATCAAAAGTTGCTTAAGCTTTTGAAAACTTTCTTCGTACTTGGTAGTCCATAAGAAATTATTTTATTTCCTTTCCAAAATAGTCATGGGGAAAGTGATTCTCGAGAATTTATCAATGACCTTTTGATAATATCCAGCTAATCCCAAAAATGACCTAATGTCAGTGACACTAGTAGGGGTAGGACAATCCTTTATGGCTTTAATATTTTTCGGGTCCACATCTATCCCTGTCTCATAGCTAATGTGACATAAGTATTGTATTTCTGGTTTGTAAAAGTTACATTTAATAAACTTAGCATAACTATTGTGTTCTCTCAACACGCTTAGTACTATACGAAGGTGTTCTTCATCTTATTATTTATTCTTGGAATAAACTAGGATTTCTTCTATAAATACCAAAATAAACTTATCCAAATATTTACTGAATATGTTGTTCAACATACACATAAAGTTCTCGGGTGCATTGGTCGACCCAAACGGAATTAATAGAAATGTGTAGTGCATGTACTTTATACGAAAGATTATTTTGTGAATATCCTTGTCGCGAATCCATACCTGATGGTACCTAGATCGCAGGTCAATATTTTAAAATATTTTGGCTCCTCCCACCATATCGAACAAGTCATCGATCCTAGGGAGTGGCTAGCAGTTCTTGATAGTTATTTTGTTCAAGTGATGGTAATCGATGCACATCCTCATCATACCATCTTTCTTCTTTACAAACAATATCGGTGCTCCCCAAGGGGACACACTAGGTAAGATATATTGTTTCTTTATTAACTCCTGCAACTGTAGTTTGAGTTCCACCGACCCATGTGCACTCATGCGGTAAGGGGATTTGGAAGCTGGAACTAATCCTGGTGTTAGTTTGATGGGAAAGTCTAGGTCTCATTTTGGAGGTAATCCTAGGATTTCCTCAGGAAGCACATCCTTAAATTTTTCCAGAATGAGGAAGTTTTCTATGTGTTGTTCTCTTTGAGACTCTAGGTCTCAGATGTTTACTGCAAACAACTTGCAACCTTTCCTAGCGCATTTCTTTGCTTGTAAGGTAGATATTTTCCTTACGAAAACTTTCTTTGGATTGCCTTGAACCTTCACTTGGTTCCCTTGTCTATCAATACACAAGATTGACTTTCATAAGAAATCGAGCATGACATGGTGTTGTTCCAACTAGTCCATGCTGATTAGTATATCATACGATCCTAAGGGTAGGATGCTTAAGTTTAATTTCATAGGAAAACGATTCAGGATTACCTCACAATATTTAAATATCTCTGAAACTTTTTGTTTCGTAGCTGTGGCTAACTGTACCAGCCAAGGTTTATCATGCTTTACTTTCACTATTTTTCATACATCAACAATTTTAGGTGAAAAATAGCTCTAGTAAGCACCGGTATTAGCAAGTATTGAAATAGAATTCTTCAAGATCTTACCTTCTATCCCAAACATGGTAGCTTGATGGTTTCCCTGTCGGCCATCCAATGCTGGATAAATCCGCGGTGTTCTCGCTATGTCCTCGATGGTTGGTTCTTCTTGTAATTTATGCAAGACCCCATTGGTCTTGTTCTTACAATATTGGGCATAATGAGGTCCACTACATTTCAAGAACTTGATCTGTAGCGGAGTAGCAATGGCTCCACTTGCTACTTGCTTGTTAACATTAGGAGCTAGTACATAAGGCTTTGTACCAAATTTATTGAAGTTCTTGTTTGATGGAAAGCTATTATTCTTCTTTCTGTATGGCTGTGGGTTGAACCTAGGTTTGCAGTTATAAGAAAAGTTCTTAGACTTGTCATTGTTTCAGCCCATGTTCTCTTTCAATAGCTGCCGATGCTCATAGCAGATTCTGGACTTGTGCAGCGTGGTATCCAAAGTTTTTGGAATGTCGAATTCAATCCTTTCCTGAAAGTTGGGAGGGAGACATCCTAAAAACTGTTGGATATTTACCTTTTCATCATTAATGTATGGTACATAATGTAATAGATCTAGAAATCTGTTAATAAAAGCGTCCATAGAAATGGACCCCATACATAGTTACTAAAACTCTCTCACCTGTCGATCAAAGAACCTTTTCGACATATATTTCTCTTGAAATATTTTTTATAAGTTATCCCAACATATTTCTCTTAGCTCATATTTCTTGGTCTATTTTTAAATCTCTCCAACACCTCGCTGCCTTGACATTCAAATTATATATGGAAAGTTGAGCCTTCATCTCACTTGAGTAGTTATGAACTTGGAAGTATTTGCTCATGCCCAGCAGCCACTCTTCAACTTTCTCCCTAGTGTTTACTTCACCTTCATAGGTCAAGGATATTATTTTTCTAAATCCCCCCTGAAGAATGTCATCCCTTTTGTGCTTCTTCATTCGGGCAGAAAGAGAGTCATCACTGGAAGAACTGTGATGGTCTCCTTTGGGTGATTCAGGGGTACATTCCTATTTTTCTTCTTCTCTTGGGCCGCTCGACTGTTTATGGTAAGCTTCTATTTTTGATATATTTGTGGACTGAGTACAATTTCAATGTGGGATTCCTCCCATCATATTTCTTAGTAGTGCTTCATTTATAGCTTGTTGTTCTTTTCTTTCATTCAGATTATCTTCTCTAAAACATTGCAATTATGCTTGAAGACTGTGTATGGTATTTAAAATATCAGAATTTAATTCCACTACTAGATCTGCTTATGGGGTGGGGGTGTTCATATTCCTAGTTGGATGTTCTCTTCCTCAGTATTCATAATCTGAACTATTCTGTAAAAATTCCTGTAACTTTCCAAAAAAAATAATAGCAGGAAAATTTTCGTTAGTAACAAAATCTAATAACACACTTTATTTTATTTTGCACTAAATGCTTGGTGTACCCATCGGTCTCTTAGTATTGAAGCTGGGATCTAATACCACTTGTAATGTCCCCAAAAATTGAAAAAAATAATTATTAGGCTAGTAAAAACTACCTATGCTGGACATTATTGAACTTGCAGAATATAATGTACACTGAATGTACCACTATTTGGTCGTAAGTTGTTCTTACATTCTATCATCTTACTTTTAGTTATGATTATTATTGTGTTTTACTTATGATGTCATAATGATATTTACTACATTATTCTTATGGTTATATGTGGATGTGTATGTGTAGTTATTTCTACATATGTTTACTTGTTATTATTTATATGGTTCTAACTTAACTTTGTTTTTGGAACTAAAGTGGGTGGAGTGGTGGGACTAGCTCTCCCATGTGACTATCTGAGAGGTAAAGCTTCTACTTGTCTAGAGGGCTTACTTAGTTCAGTTTGAATTAAGGTGCTCTTAACTTATTTATCTGCATTTGTACTACACTTGCCACTAGTGATACCTACTTATTGTTATTACGGTTTCCTACATAATCAGATTGATAGCAAGGTAATTACTATGTTTATTATTTATATAGCATAGATAGATTACCTATGTGATACCTATTATTCATTATGTATCTACAGATCCACTGTTCATTTATGTGTCATTTATATTTCATCTTTATTACATTAGGAATATTAACATATATTTGTATTCTTCTTGGCAGGTTTTCTAACTTGGGTTAAAAACCCAATTCTTAATTTTATTCTTAATAGTATTTCCATGGCATATTTCATATGCCATTATTTCTAAGCTTAATGCTTAGGGAAATTAGATAACGCAGTGGTTTAAGGCTTAATCCTAGTGTACACAATGCATATAATATGCTATGCCTTGCATTATACTTTGGGGTAGCGAGTATATACCATAGTCTATGTTACACATTGGGGGTTTTAACACTATGAAAATGGGAAAAGGTGGCAACGATAATGTGTTGTTTACAAACTATAGGGATGTGGCTTTTAGCATTTGATAATGGACACCAGGCTAGTGCCATTAATACGCCTTGGAGTTCGTGACAACCCAAGCTTAGGGCTTGGTTCACGATGGACTTTGGTCATTTCCTTTGTTTGTTGGTTGTTTGGTCTTGGCTCTGTGAAATGGGTGAAGGAAAATTCAAAGGTAACAAAGGTATGGAAGTCATTGTGGTTTTTACAACATTGTGGTTTGTTTGTTTGCTTATTGTGGATTTCATACTTCTCATCCTTTGTTTCTTGGGTTGTGGTTGCAGGAGATAGGGCGATGAGGAGATGAGGGATTCATAGCGTGATTGCGAGCCATGGGTTGGCATTATCATTATGATAAGCCTGCTAACAAAATAGTGCTCGCCACCTCCTGTCTTTAAAACTGGGTTGTAACTTGTTGTAGTTTGGAGTTTTAAGATATGGGGTTTCTATTTACCTTTGGCATGGGCTTAGAGAGATAAGGTTTGTAATTAATGGTGCTGTTAGGAGCGATGCGACCTTGGGACTTTTAACAGGATCGGTGTGTTTTTCTATAAATCATGTTTGATTTAATATTTTTAATCCTGGGCAGCACCATTGCTTGCAATGGTTCTATGGACCTTGGCACGAATCTGTAAATTTTGTTAGTGTAATAAAGTGTAGGGATTGTGAAAATACATGTTGTTTTTATGTTTTTCAAAGGTTATTAACTAGAACATGTAAATAGATTTATCCTGTGTTATTGTTTGTTGAACTTGGGTTCCATATGGCCTCTTCCTTTGTGGACATATGTTTATATTATTTACTTCCATTACTTGTATTAGCGTTGATAATGTAAATGTTGACAACGTGTGGTTGAAGACTTGTCGTGAATGGCATGAGCTTTATTCCATGGTTTATGTGATAGATTAGATGGTTTATACCTATGGTTGGTGTTTATGATGTGTGAAGGAAACATATGGTAGACTGTTTGTTCATTATATAAGTGTAACTTAGAATGTAAAGATGGGCGTGGGTGTAAACCCTGAGTGGCAATTGTTTTTGAAGGTGGATTCATTGATAGGCATTGAATCATTAATTATATTATTGTGAAGTTTATTTATAAGTCGTGGCTTATGTAAATGCTACGCATAGCTTACTAAAGTTCTTACGACCTCTGTGTAATGATTTTATTTTTTATTTATAGCGTGTGTGTAGAAGGTTGAGGTTCTCACAACCTCTCTGTAGTAATTTTATTTAAATGTTATATCCTGCATACACTCTGTGTATAGCATGGCCTTGATAAATGTAGAATGACTCTAGAGGATTCAAATCCTCATCATTGTTGATTCAATGAGTTGTAATAAATGGGTGGTTACGATTTGGGGCTTAAGTGCCACATGATTTGATTCCTTCCCTCTCTTCTATATTTACTTGGACTGTGTGTAAGATTATGATGGGGTTTATAATTTAGTTCCTGTGTATTAATGTTTGTTGTATATTTTAATAGTAGTGAATCATAGTTATGTAAGAGAAATAGCAATGGTTGTCTACAAGATTCGTTCCAGCGACCTTAATGTGATTACATGGTGGAGCAACTGAATCCAGTTGTTAGTTAGTTGAATCTAACTATCATTGTAGTAATGAATATGAATAATAATGATATATTGGATGATTAATAATTACAAGGGAATCTCTCCTTTCATAGGCTTTGAGTGTGTAACTGAAGGGTTACACCCTTTCATAATATAATTAACTAATCTAATCTAAATAATATTTTATTTTATAGTTGTTACATTGCCACTTCCTTTAAGGAAGCTTTGTCCTCAAAGCTTAAGTATTTTCCTAGTGTCATTCTTCATTCTGACTTGGTGTCGATATTAGAATCAGACGAGGTCTCTTATGCAGAGACTTGCATTTCCTTTCCATTGATGATTTTGCACTATATTGTCTCATTGTTCCTACATTTATGACCAAGGGTCCAATCATCACCGCATCGATGACATATGATTTTCTCCTTTTTCTTTTTATTATCAGAGTAACCATTAGATGAATTTGATCTATTTTCCATTTCATAGGCGTATGATTGAGGTTTGTGGCATTGATGGCTGGGAGACCAAGTATCTCCACAGTACCTACATTATGTCTCTTTTTTTTTATTCCTTCCAATTTGTATTCTGCGGCTTTTGCTTTACATCTTGCTACTTATACATTAGGTATGTCATGTAACTTTAACACTTTTTGGAGGTGTGGTTTAAGACCTCCTAAATAGGTTTTGAGTCTTTGCTTATTAGATAGCCCAAATACTCGTGTCAATAAGGAATCCCATTAATGAGTGAATTCCTCAACGTTTTTGGTTTGCTGTAGTCTGGTAAGTTAACTAAAAAATTCATCTCAGTTTGATTCCTTGAAACCAATTAAAAAAATCATTTTTGAACAAGTTCCAGGTGTAGGTAAAATTATCTCTCTTCCACAATAAGTACCAATTATAGGCGTACCCTTCCATATGCATTGATGCATATTTCACCTTCTCCTTGTAAGATTGAATGTTGTAAATATCGAAGTATTCTTCTGCTTTGTTTAGCCAAGCAACACATTGGTCTTCACTCCCATTGTATTTCGGAAACTCTATTTTTTCTTTAGGTGGGTGCACTTTGTAAGGACGATGTTGATTTCGTTTTTCCTTATGGTTTGGTGGTGGCTCAGAACTATTAGACAATGAAAGTGACATATCTAAAATGCTTTGTTGTTGGCAGAGATTTTTGGCTTTTTTATTCTCTACTATTTTACTTATAGTGTCTATTTTGTTGTTTAATCGTGCCTCCATATCTAGCAGAATTTGTGTTTCTATCTCTTGTTTATTTGTCGCATTGTTAATCTTTATTTCCTTTTGCAATTTTTCTTGATTCTTTACGAGTGTTTCCTGGGTGGCAACATGAAATGAGGCATCTAGCATGTGTGGACCGCTGACTTGGCCCAGAATAGGTATGAGCCTTTGTAACATCACAATTAATGTATTATGGTTTTGCGTCATGGTGCTCATGTTCTGTGTTAAGGTGTTTATGTTTTGTGTCATGGTACTCATTTTTTCATCCACGCCTCTTCATTTTTCGTTCAGGATGTCAAGTTTCTCGTCGAGCCTTTTTTATAGTACCAAAACAAGATCGTTTTTGAGTAATGTATTGTTATTTTGCATGTTTTCCTTCAAGCCTTCTTGGTTAGTGATAAGGGACTTAATGTCCTCCATTTTATCGATCTTTTCTTTCAGTTCCTCCATGGTCTTGGATCTTGTATATGGAGGTGTGTATTTCGGCGCTATTTTGGCTTCGAGGTGAATTGAATAATAATATATTAATTAATTAATTAATTAATATTAATATTATTATTATTATTATTTTTCATAAACTATATAATGTATATAGTTTTACTTATTTTTTATTTTATTTTTTAAACAAATATTATAATATTAAATATAATATTTGATTTTTTTAAAATATTTTATTATAAATATATTATATTATAATATATTTGAAATAATATATTTTATTATATTATGTTATAATATATTTTTTTGTTGTTGTAGGTCATGATGCAGGTTGTGGAGAGGAGCAGAGAAGGTTGGAGGCCACAGAGACAGAAGAGGGCGTTGCGGCAAAGAAGAGCATGAGGAGCTATACCGGCGGGGGGAGCTCTACAACTAACGATGGAGTATGCAAGCCTGGGGAGAGGGTTGCTTGGGTGCAGGAAGGAGAAATGACCACGCGAGGGAGCTGCAAGAAGATAGAGAAGGCCAAAGGGACAATGGTACACAATGAGACCAGGTGGAGAGCACGAAGGGCAGGATGAATGGAGGGAAGGGGGCATGGAGTAGAGAAGCGTGTGGAGAAAAAGGGGTGGTCGGGTGTATGGAGGAGGACGTGTCTACGTGGGGAAGATGAGGTGGATGTGGGTGTGTAGTGAATGAGCAAGAATGCTTAGGGGGATGGAGGTGGAAGGAACAATATGAGAGAGTGAAAAGAAGGAGAGAATGGTATGCAGGAGAGGGAAAAGAGCATGGGAAAGAGGGAGGAAAGGAGCTGCGATTGGGGGAAGTGTGCACGAGTAGTGGCAGAGGGAATTATTATTATTATTTTTTTTTGGCTGTGGTTTAGGGAATATGGATGGAAATGGAGGAGTGGGAGGAAAATGTGTGAAGTACAAGAGGGGAAGACAAAAAAAGGTGTCAAATTCAAGCTCTGGTGAGTGCGTAGGGTTGAGGATCCGATCCGGCTATGATACCAAATGGAGCAACCGAATCTGGTTGTTCGTTAGTTAAATATGAATATCAATTTAATAATGAATATGAATAATAATAATATATTGGATGATTAATAATTACAAAGGAATCTTGCCTTTATAGGCTTTGAGCGTGTAACTGAAGGCTTACACCATTTCATAAAATAATTAACTAATCTAATCTAAATAATATTTTATTTTATAGTTGCTACACATGGTTTTAATTATTTATATTGTAGTTTTCTTTGTTTCATTCTTAAACGATGAAGGTGAGTTGATATTAGATGGGGCTATTCAATTTATGGCATACGATTTGATTATCTAGATTTATAATATTAGGGCTGTGGATTTTAATTAGGAAAAAGGACCTTGGTTTTAGACCAATCAATGGTCACGAAACTTACTCTGTTTATTTGCTAATGATGATGTTATCTGTAAATATATATAAAGTTTAGTTGTGGATAATATATTAGGTTAACTAGGTTGTAATATTATACTTATACATATAACATCTTACTTTTGAACTAGTCTATTTCAATTTAAAACATGCATCCGCTGACAAATGGAATATGTCAATAGAGTATAAAGGCCAAAAGAATAGATAGGTAATAGATCTAAAATAAAAACTAGTTTGTAATTAACACAATTTCAGTAGTAGAAATAATATAGGAATTAAAACTAGGGTGCAAAACCCTTCATAAACATTTATAAATGAATTAAAATTGAAAAAGTAAATTGATGAATAAACCCTGGATAAATCTGGTATAGAAAATAACTTACAACCTAGGGTTGTAATTTAAAATGTAAACCCTAGAATATTTTAAATAGAGAACCAAACACACAGGGTTAGGAAATGCAATGTAATCATTTGCCTAACATAGAAAACATTTATTCTAGAGAAATGGAATAGGAACTGTAGGGCTTCATACTTGTTAACTTGAAGATATTTTAATGGTTGAACATGGACACTCAAATAACCATCATTAAAACTTCATAGAAAGATATGACCCCTGTATTAGATGATTGAATCACTTGGGAACGACCACGTTGCACCCAACCATGACCCAAAATCATTCCTAGTTTCAATCCAGATCCCCCCGAGATTGAATCCAACATGAAAGTGGCTTAGAGCTCCTAAGGTAGGGTTTCTTATGTGGTATATAAGTTTTGGATCAGTTCTCCTTTTTCCCTTCCAAGAAAATGTTCTCCAAGAATTCACTTGAGAGAAAAACTGGAAGAATAATGACTCCCCCAAGATCGATTAGAACCCCAAGCCTTTCCTTGGATTGAGATTTTATAGACATAGTTTTTAGTCAAAGGGATAGTTAAATCAAGAAACCTTGATATCTTGATTTAACCCTTTTTAATTAATTTGGGCAATTTATTAATACTTTAACTTAGGGACTTTCAACTAGTTCCTAATTATACTTTTTGTAGGTATTGTACTATTTATTATATTTTAATAATAAATAATAATGGATGGAACTTTACTCTCTGTCTTTCATCATTAATATTATTACTATATTTATTCTTTATACATACCATGTATAAAATACATAATAATCTAACATTTGTTAACATTTTTCCTTTGGCATCATATACCAAGATCCCTAGACTTAATGACACTTCTTCATTAAGGTAAAATAGATAGATGGTTAGTTCTACTAGGCTAGGAAAATCTTAACATCATTTCATGTTGGATTCCCTCGTATAATATGGTAGTTCTTCAGTATTTGATGAGAATACATAAATTCAAAATTTCATTTAATCACTTATAAATAAATCTAATGAGATCAATATTTTTCTCAAGTCATTTTCACTCGGAAGTTATTAAAAAATTTTCAGTAACCCCTAGTGCTTACTAGAGCCCATACTCAACACTTAAACATGGATTTACAAACTTAGTGCATTTCCAGAGCTATTCGCTCAACACTAATGCTAGGATGTACTTGTACGATACACCTAGGTATACAATGGCAAAGGATCTGTTGCTTCATAGCTTATGCTCAACATCAACATGGAAGGCTCCAGGGCTTATTCCCAACACATTCAATTATCTTTTCATGTGTTCCAGAGCTTCTCAGTAAACATAAATGTAAGTACTCATGTGCTCCAAAGATTCTTCCTCAACACAAAATGTTAATTACCCATATGCTCCAGAGCTCCTTGCTCAACAAAAAAAATTAATTACACATGTGCTCCAGAGATCCT
>LPNX010402826.1:0-196431 GCA_001517045.1 Pseudotsuga menziesii | reverse complement strand
TATCACCAATAATTGGCTTACGCTAAATATATAAAACAAATCATCATGTTCATATGTAGTGGGTTTCTTGACCAATATATCAAAATAAAATATCAAGTTAACATCATAATCAATAGGCTCATGCCTATAAGTGTTAGGTCAAAAATTCAGGATATTACAGTTCCTAAGTGAAAATATTAAAAGTACCTAAATTAATTAGAAAGGGTTAAATCAAGAAATCAAATGATTCTTGATTTAATTGCCCCTTTGACGGAAAAGTATGTCTATAAAGTCCCAAGCAAAGGAGAGGCGTGGGGATCTCTTCCATATTTTTGGAGTCATTATTCTTCCTAATTATTCTCAAGAGAGTTCTTGGAGAACATTTTAGTAAGAGGAAAAAAGAGATCTGATCCAAAACTGATATACAATTAGGGAATCCTTAACTCAGGAGTGCTAAGCTACTTGCATGTTCGAACTAGCTTAGAGGATCCAGATTAAAAATAGGAATAGTTCCAGGTCATGGTTGGGTGGAACGTGGTAGTTCCTAAGTGATTTGGTCATCTATATAGAAGTCAGATCTGCCTATGAATTGTTAATGCTAGGTAATTGAGTGTGTAGATTTTAGCCATTGGGATAGCTTCACCTTCTCGGTATGAGGTTCTTTCCTTCCCATATTCCATTATCTATTATAATTTCTGGTTAGAATATGCAAGTTTTTATGTTTAAATTCTAAAAATATGTTTACCATTGTTTTCCTCTCAAAATCTTTAATGGTTTACATTTTATTTATAAACCATGTGTCTACAATTTAATTCCTATTTAAGAATTATTTAGGCTTACTTTTTCTATCTGCATTTATTTACAGTGTCAGCTTTGTTTTCCTAAAAACTTAGAAATTACTCTAACAATGCCTATACATATAATTACATATGAACTCTACTGGCAGATTTCATATTTCCAGTAGAATTTTATTTAGAAATAAAATACTATTTCAAGTTAAGTTACAAACAAACCCTAAATATAAACACAGTTAGATAAAGTATAGTAAACAGAACTGTATTCTAATTAGGAAATTTTATATACATTATTCTATGCTATAGTTAATCATAAATTCAAAGTATTAAATCTAAATTCAAAACCATCGAAGACCTCTCAGGGTATATATATATTTTTATCAAGAACCAATCTTACACAAATATTTAATCCACATTAATTCAAACCACATTTTAATATACTAACTACATCCACGAAATCATATGTAGTAAGGAATCTATCAATATACTAAATCCATTGTATGCATAAGGGCTGATGCACAATCATGGAATCCTTTAAAGACACTTTAGATGACACATAATACTAGAAAAACCCGGAACCTCTGAATTTAGGTGAGAATTAGGGGTACTTCTCCAACGTATTTGAAGATGGATTAAAAATACAAAATACAGGTAATTGAATAAGCTTTCATAATATATAACATTTATCTAGAAAAAATGTGTGTAATTCATTATAAAATTAGTTTCCATGAAATTGGGTTTTCAAAATTTCAGCACATCATAACCTATATGTTTGTGTGGGTGCAGCAATATATGAGGTAAATGATGTCAATTTCATAAAAAATCTTGCATACATATAAAGGGCATATGTTCCTAGTGAAACACTATTTATTCATATCATTTGATGAATTATTATTATTTTTATTAATTATTGAAGTCGGAAAAGGATGAAATTAAAACGTTCAATGTGGGTGAAACACTTTAGAGGAAAAAATTAATTAAATACTTGATTTATATATATAATATTCTATAGCTTGCTCTCTCCTGGTGAACTATATAGTTTTTTTGGAAAATAGTGAATGAAATCAAAAGTTATATAAAAAACAATCGATGTATCTATTTTTGAAAACTAAACTGTGTCATTTAGAAAAATAATAGTAAAGAATTAAATCATACATTTGGAGGAAAAAATAGATATTTAGAATCATAAGATCGTGCTCTACAATATTCTAAATTTTCATCAAAAAACACTGTGTTTGTCAAAGCAAAACATGCCATCGAAACTAAGCATATTGATAGAATTCTAAAAGACAGGAAATATCCTTGGTTTTTATGTCCTAGCCAACATGTTTGGTAGTCCAAAGCTAATTCCGAACATAATGCCAAACCTTATTCCCACCAAGTTTTTAAATTTTTAAAACATGAATATGCGTTATAGTTTATTCATATCGCATATGTGCTATATCACACATGCTATTCATATCTCATATGCGATTTATATCACATATGTGTTATAACGCATATGTGTTTTTTCTTAAATACCTTTCTACGAGAGTTAAAAAGAGTAATGGAATCCTTATCGCATTATAATACCATTTAGACTCCTAATATTCCATCCAGACGGTCTATGGGCTGGCTCATGGCCCAAAATTACATTGGTTAAAGAGGGGGGGGGAGTCAAAGGAGGGAGAGGAAGGTCTAGAGGGAATCATGGGATGGAGGGATGGGTAGGGGACATATAATGGGGGGATGAAGGGAGGAGAAATATAAGGGGAATGGAGGGATGGTTATGGGAGGCATATGAGGGGGGATGGAGGGAGGACATATATGAGGGAGGGACGAGAGATATATGAGGGGTGGAGGGTTGTTCATCAATGTCTGCAAATGTATGGTCCATAGAAGATAACAGATCATATGGTACCAAAAATATTCAAACAAGAGTGTGGCCATCAGTGTAATTAGTGTTTATATGTATATTAAATATTTCAATGGTTTTCAATATTTAGTAATTAGTATTTATAGTAAGCAGGAGAAATATCATTTCTATCATCTTCATCATCATCATAATCATCATCATAGCCATAGTCATCATGATCATGATCATGATCATCATCAACATCATCGTCGTCGTCGTCATCATCATCATCATCCTCCTCCTCCTCATCATCATCATTGTCATCCTCCTCCTCCTCATCATCATCATTGTTCATCATCACCATTCCATTACAAATTATTGAAAATAAAATCAAAGCAAAGTTTCAACTAAACCTATCATCATCGTCGTCGTCATTGCCATTGTTAGTGCTAAAAGATGCACCTTGAATGCATAAGGGGCATGGATAGCACATCTTAAAAGTATGTAGAGGATGGGAATGATAGTTTGTAATTAGGTAGAAATAGGAAAGAGATCGGGATATAATACCAGACTTAGCTGCAACAAATATACATATGAAAGGCTTACGAGTATGAATTTATAAAAGAAATGAATTGGGTTCTGCATCAGATATTTAAAGATAATTTCATGTGGGTCGTAAGAATTATGGCATGGATGAATAAGACCATATGCAGAACAAAATCATGAATAACATGTAATTCAATTATTAAAACAAAACAGAGCTCATTTGATCATAATCATTTCAAAGAAGCTATTTCACATTTTAAGGAAACAATATACAAGCCTATAACTCTAGTATAATACTGACCTGTAACTCTAGTATCAGACTGACCTCCATTACCCCCCTCCCTGTAGGATGTTACTGTCACTTAAATATACAGTGGAACAAACAGAAAGTGAAATGGCTCTCCTAGTTGGTCGCAACTAGAGAAAATGTGTCTAGAGTACCCAGCAAATATCCCAAACCATTGAGTTTTTTCAAGAAATTCCTCTCCATCTACTAAATGGGTCTTTTCTGCAAAAAACCCATGTCACAGAATTTTGATTTTTGCCTCCATTTGCTCGCAGTGTATTGCATAAAAATGCCTGTTGAGTAATGACAGGAATCCAATGATCTTCCATTTCTTATCTCCTTCATGAGATATATTTCAAACAATACATTTGAAAAATATCTTGAGTGAACATCCATATAGAAGTAAGCTGCCTCGTAACCTCTAGCCTCTCCCTTTGGAACACTTAAACATTGGGAATTTGTCATCTTCTGTCTCTCTAGAACTTAGATGGATGTGTTTCTACCAAATTATTTTATCCTTCAAAATAATTATAAGGATTAAAATTCTTGGTGCTGCCAGAATCTGAATATTTTGTGGTGACAACATCTGGCTCTAGATGGGAATGGAGACTTCCCTACAAGGCTCCAAGAACCTAGCAGTTCCAGTGGCCTTTTCTATTTGGGTGGATTCTTCATGCTTCTATCAAATTTCAGCAACTTGATTCAAATCTAAACACACATTACTGAAATAAAAACATACTACTACAAACCAACTACTCAAGAAACAAGCTTATTCATCTACCTAATCTTACTTCTAACTGGTAGAAGAAAAATGATCATGTGTAATCATGCTTCCAATGAAGCCATGATAATATCCAATCAACTGTAAGAACTTCTAACATGTAGCTAAAAACCAAAGAAGAATTTAACATTTGTAGTAGACACTTATTTTGCAAAGCATACATACAATCATAATCCTCCTTCATTCCAAACTCTACACGGATGATTTTTTTTTGAAACCATAAATCCAGATAAATGGTCATCGGGTCCTTCCAGTTGTGCTGCATCTCTAGCTGATACAAAAGGTCACATTGTTCCTCTACTTCACTTATCAAATGACATTTTATTTATTCTAATGGAAAGAGAGCATGAACATCATGCACAATGAGATATGATATCTGGTGAACTGTCTCTTCATGGATCTGATTAACATTGACATCTTCAGCTTCATTCTTAACAATAATACAATGAGGAGTAGTAGTGTGATTTGAAAAGAAATTATTCTTATTCGCTAGAAACTTATTTTCCTGCTGATAAGCATGATCATGCTTATGAAAATCCATCAGAAAATTCATAATAAAATAACACTTATATTCTGAACCAAAAGAATTTTTTGTTGCATATAATAAATCATTTTGTTGATGTAATTGAGAAGTAGATGCATCTTTCACATCACTGATAGTTGACACATCTAATTCACTGATTGTAATTATTGGAGTTAAGGATAAATCTGAAGATGACATATTATCATTTTGAAAGGAATAAAACCCCAGGGTTGATCCCTGTTGTTCATACACTTCTTCCATTTCCTACACATTAAAATCTTTATCAATAATTTGATCATGAAGCTTGCCCCAAACCCATAGATTGTTCTCAACTTCCTTTGCATCAAGAAACATCTGCTACAAGAATGGTGACTTTCTTTCTTTGAGATATAAAAATAGATCAAGATGTTGTGCCATTTTGTATTGTATCATAGCATCAATCTCAGTAGGTAATATTTCAATAGGCATGCTGTAATAAATATTGTGAAATCTTCCATTGAATTAAATGACAGTTTCATTTCTATTCTTCTTCAAGGAAGAAAACTCAGATAGGTACTGATCGAAGGATTTATTATCTCCCTAGTATCTTGAAAATGAATTATAAAACTCAGTCCATGAACAAATAGAATGAGCTTCCAAAATTCTAAACAAGAAAGCAGCATCGCCAGCTAAAGATTTCGAAAATAATCTCATGACAACATCTTCATGTAATATTTCAAAATTAGCAACAAAGTTTCCAAAGGATCCCAAATTCTTCTCAGCTGTAACATGATCCTCTCCAGTAAACTGAGGAAGATACTCAAAGAAATCAATAGGATAATAATTGAGGTAATAAGGAAGCTTCAAAGGTTTAAATAACCTATTTCTAATTTTGGATTGAAAATTAGTATGCTGAACATGAGGATTAACAAGCTAATGGCAAGGCTCACTAATAATGTAATAAGGTACTAATATCTAAGCAAGTTTTAAATCGGTTTTAACCTCCTCGAAGTTACATGACTGATTAAATTCAGAAGGTATTTGAATACAAAACTCATTCTTATGAACAGGATAGGATGAAGACACAGGATCAACATCAACAACACGAGGAGGCTATAAATTTTCCTCTTCTAAATATGGGTATACAAAGGTAGGTTGATGATCATCCGAATAAACAAAGCATCATATGATTCTATTAATGTGTGAAGGGAACAATAGAAATGAGCTGATAAAGAAAAACAAAAGTTCATGGAGAAAGCTCATGAAAAGATACCTAGTTTTACACTTCATCCCCTTCATCTTCTATCAGCAAGATTCTACCCAGTGAAATATTTAATCATGGAGTCACTAGGAAGATGATTACATTCAATGTCTTATTTCCTTCTCTTATCTGCCATTAAGAGCTGGATTTGTATCGTTATTGTTCTTCTTGGGGATTATATCTTTGCCCCGATGTCCCCGACAATGACGCCATAATATGTTAGTGCTAAAATATGCACATTGACTGCATAAGGGGCATGGATAGCACATATTAAAAGTATGTAGAGGATGGGAATGATAGTTTTTAATAGGGTAGAAATAGGAAAGAGATTAGGATATAATACCCGACTTAACTGCAACAAATATACATATGAAAGGGCTACAAGAATCAATTTATAAAATAAATGAATCAGGTTCTGCATCAAATATTTAAAGATAATTTCATGTGGATCATAAGAATTATGGCATGGATGAATAAGACCATATGTAGAACAAAATCATGAAGAACATGTAATTCAATTATTAAAACAAAACATAGCTCATTTGATCATAATCATTTCAAAGAATCTATTGCACATTTTAAGGAAACAATATACAATCCTGTAACTTTAGTATCATACTGACCTCCATTACCCCCCTCCTTGTTGGACGTTTCTGTCACTTAAATAGACAGTGGAACAAACAGAAATCGAACTGGCTCTCCTAGTTGGACATAACTAGCGAAAAAAGTGTTCAGACAACCCAACAAATCTCCCAAACGGTTGATTTTTTTCAAGAAATTCCTTACTATCTACTAAATGAGTCTTTTCTGCAAAAAAAACCCACGTCTCAAAATTTTGATTTTTGCCTACATTTGCTCGAAGTTTGTTGCATAAAAATGCATGTTGAATAATGACATGAATCCAACAATCTTCCATTTCTTATGTCCTTCATGATATATATTTCAAACAATACATTTGCAAAATATCTAAGGTGAACATCCATATAAAAGTAAGCTTCATGTAACCTATGGCTTCTCCCTTTGGCACACTTAATCATTGGGAATTTTTCATTTTGTGTCTCTCTGGCACTTATATGGACATGTTTTTACCAAATTATTTTATCCTTCAAAATAATTATAAGGATTAAAACTCTTGGTGCTGCCATAATCTTATGATTTTGTGGTGACAATAGTCATCATCACCATCACCATCATCATCATCATCATCATCCTGATCATCATCATCATCATCATCATCACCCTAATCCTCATCTTCATCATCATGACCATCATCATCATCATCATCATCATCATCATCCTCATCACCCTCATCCTCATCCTCATCATCATCATCATCAGTAGCAGTAGCAACATTCTTCATCATCATCATCATTGCCATCATGATCATCATCATCATCATCATCCTCATCATGATCATCATCATCATCATCACCCTCATGCTCATCATCCTCATCATAGTCATCATCCTCCTCCTCCTCCTCCTCCTCATCATCATCATCCTCATCCTCATCATCATCATCATAGTCATCATCATCATCATCATCATTGTCATCATCATCATCATCATTATAATCACCATCAAAGTCATCCTCATCCTCATCATCGTAATCATCCCCATGATCATCGTCATCATAATCATACTATTCATGATCATGATCATCACCATCATCATTATCATCGTCGTCATCATCATCATCATAATCATAATCATCATCATTGTACCCATCCATCCCTCCCACGATTCCCTCCACACCTTTCTCTCCCTCCTTTGACTCGCCCCCCCTCTTAACCAATGTAATGTTGGGCCATGATCCACCCCATAGACCGTATAGATGGAATATTGGCAGCCTAAATGGTGTTATAATGGTATTAGGGTTCCATTATAGGTTTTTTGATGGGAGGAATGGGTCTCTAGACTACAACTAAAGTCATGGAAGAGTAGACAATAAGTCCCTAAATCAACACACATGCCTTATAGATGGAATATTTGGCCTTTAGTGGTATATGGGTGTCATTATGAGGTTTTATGCACTGAGGATGGGTCTCATGGTATTAACCATGGTAATGAGACAACAATGTAATAGAAAAATGTCTTAAAGCACTACACATGCCCTTTAAAGGGGATATTTAGCCTTAGGATATATGTGCGATTAGTCTATTTTATGCATTGAATATTGCTTAGGAGGTGTTGACCAAAGTCATATAGGAACCATTATGAATATTTCTAGAGAAGAGATAGTTCTTTAGACACTACACATGGTCCAAGGATAGGTTTGGAGGTCGTACGCATTGGTATGGGGTCTATTGTAAGGTTATATTTTAAGGTTATAGAAGTTTAACATATTTCAGTCCAAGTTTGATATGCATTTGATATTTAATATTTGATAAACATGGATAAGTCAAGTTTAATATTTGATATGCACTAAATTGCATATGCACTCAATTTCACATGCGATATACCACATATGTGATTAGGAGATCATGTAATAAAAAACTTCCCGTTAATTAAAAAGCATTGTATCCATATCACATATGCGATAAAACATACATGCGCTATATCACATATTGCATGCTGTGGGCCAGGTTTACTCTAGAAAAATATAGTTATTCTAAACTCACGCATAGAGAACTATTCAACCTACAATTTGATCATTACTTACATAAATACACAAGTTTTCTACAAGTTTGGGTGGATTTCAATCGGGAATGTACATAATAGAGGTTGGAAGTTAGCGAGGAAGGTGCTTACACAAGAAGAAGATGAAAATAAAAAAGAAAAAAAGAGGGAAGATTGAAGAAATCATTGGCATACATTAATTGAGCAAATAGTTCCCATTCCCCCTCAATAGATACCTGACATAGAGGCTGAGGAAGATAATGCAACATTAAAGGAAGCTGGTTATAGGGAAGATGATATTATTGATTCATTAGTAAACAGGAAATCTTGTAAAGAGTTCAATAATTATGTTACTCCCGATGCAAATGTGACTCAGCAACAACCATGGCTGGTGGTTTAATATCCTAATCAAACTTGTAAGCCTGTAGTGGATGTAAACGTCACTCCAACATTTCAAACGGTAAGCAATTTTTCACCAAAATGAAAGAGAAATCCTAAACACATACAAGTGGACAAGAGCAAATTGACTTCGATGGAATGTAAGGTGGCGAAACGCACTATCCTTTGTCATTGTTCTCGAATAATGAAACAATATTTTGATAACAAATCCGAAGCCACTAAATGCCAATTGTTTTAGATTTGCTTAAATCTAGAAATATGGAAACTGTTCAAAGAAATTTAGGCATAAGAACAATGAAGAATATTGAATCAAGTAATCACATTGTTAAATTTCTTGTTGTTGCATTCACATCGATTTGTAAAATAACTCGTTCGTAGGACTGTAATGTGGCTCGTAGTTTATTGGATGAATCAATTGTATGTAGATCCACAAGAAAATGTCATTTACTTAAATGGACATCACAAGTTGTGCCTTTTGTTATGATATGTAGACACTTGGGATTTAGTTAAGATCAACTTGTGCAATATATCTGTTAGGTAAAAGTGTGCTTATTTGGTATGGATTAGTATGCATTTGTAAATATTCTAATCCGACGATCACGATATGTTCTAGACATAGAGTGATCTGACGGTTCAACTTCTCTTAGATCATACCTACCATTGATCCATGGATTAACATCCGATTGGTCTATAATCTCTATTTAAAGAGCACAAAGGGTCCTTGGCTAGTTGACTGATTATGAGAAGATCATGTAACTTTCTTTCTTTTCCATTAAAAATTGTTGCGAGTAGCTATTTGGCTGGGGTCATGGACTATTTCCCTCTCGAGGGTTTTAACCATGTGACAAACATCAGTGTGCTGATCTATGATCTATTTGTGTGAAGCAGTTGCTCAAGGTGTTCGATTTTTTGGGACTACCATGTGTACCCGAATATGGTATCAGAGCATTTATGAAGAGCCGCTTTCGGTTTTCATCAAGATCTGGAACCGGTGTTGCCAAAACATTGAAAGGTTTTATGGTTCTAGATTTTTTGTGCATTTGTGGCCTATGGAAGCTATTCCATTGCGTTCATAGTTCCATTTCCATTGGGAAATAGTTTTCGTTTCATCAAAAATTGTTTTTGTTTGTTCCAGAAACACCCATTTCGACAAATATAAAGGTATAATGTTACATTGACAGATTTGTTTTAGTTTTTTTAAATCTCTCATATTTTATCAGTTTTATTATTAGATATGTACTATTTTAGTCTCAAGTTGTTGCCTTCCCTTGATGTGTATGCTCTTTTCCCTGTACTTTGCAAGATCGCAGTGAATCAAAAACAGTAAGAGAAAGTTTTTTTTCTTGTCTTCTCAACTACATATGCTCTTTTCCGTGGACCTTGTATGATCACGGAAAATCCGAAACAGCGAGAAAACTTGAAAACGTAGACTTTCTGGGTAAGCTAACCAAGATCTAACCCCATTGTGTGGAAAAAAAAATTGTTTCTGTTTTTTTATTTTTTTGTGATTTCCAGAAGAAAAAAAAGGTAAGCACGGAGAATGAGAAAGAAGAGTAAAAAAAAAAACTTCCTTCCTCTTTCCATTCTTTTACATACCTTTTAAACTTAGCTCACTTGGTCCAAAGTTTCTTTATTCCTTAATAGGTCTTGATTTCAAGTCTTATTAAGCTACTTTTTAGTGCATGCAATTTCTATTTTCAAGTTAATTTATTGTAAAAGTGCATCTCACATAAATAAAATAAAATAAAAAGTGTGTCACTTAAGTCTTTTAATTTATTACCGCACTATTTAAAAGTAACATTATTGTAAAATTGAACATCACTTATTCTACAAAAGTGATTCACTTAAAATCAAATTTATTATAAAGTGATTGTCAAAGGTTGATCTTGGGAAGGGGGGGGTTCTTTTTTCTAGTTGTTCAAGTTAATATCTCCCATTTCACTATTGGGGACATCTTCAACATTTTCTTTGATCAAGCATAACTTCATCATCCATAATTAATTTTGAGTGCCGTTTTTTTTAAAACTTCATATTTTTTTGAGCTGTTTACATCTAGATAGTTAGTTTCTATTATTTTAACCATTAATTTATAGTATGGTCTCCCCTTATGATATTATACTTATAACTTATAACTATTTCTCATGGAAATCTCGTATGGAGGATGTTCTGCGAAGTAGGGGACTTTTCAGGATAACCTCAGGGAAAGAAACAGAACCCAATGATGATGATAAGAAAATTAAATGGGAAAATAGATGTGATGAAGCTTGTGGATTTATTGGGATGTCAATCTCTACTGGTTTACGATTCCACATATCTGGAATTGATGAACTTGATCAAGATTGGGAAAGGTTGGAATCTGTGTTCGGTAAACACAATGAAATTCGGGGTCATCAACTTGAGAATGAGTTGATTTCCTTGAATCCAAACGATTTTTCATGCATTCAAGACTATTTATCTAAGTATAAAACTCTTAGACTATTATGTGCAGAATGCAAGATAAAGAAAGAAGACAAACAATGTATTTATCATATTCTTTCCAAACTTGGACCTGCATATTCTGTTTTTGTATCTACATTCTACTCCACGAAAGAATCCTTGATTGTAGCTAGCTATCAAGAGCCTAGTCTTGAATCCTTTTGTGATTCCTTAATTAGAGAGCATGATAAGCTCATTCATCTTGGAGTAATTAACAATGTAAATACATCTGGGAAAGCCTTATTGTCCCAACAAAAAGAAAAGTCCAAGCCTCCCAATAAACAAAATTTTCACAATAATAAGCCAAACAATAAGGGTCCCAAACCCTGTCAGTCAACTCCTTGTTTAAAAAATGACAAAGGATCCAAGCCAAAAGGAAATAATACTGAGCGTCATTCCATTTTTTGTGGAAAAGATAATCATGATGAATCTAAGTGTTTCAAGAAGATGGCATCCTTGGAAGCAACAATGAAGAAGCACTGCATCAACTTATATTCATCTTCAGAATCTACCTCTCATGGACATGCACATTGTGCTTTTGGTTACTCTTATACTGCATCTTCTTCTTCTACTACAATTGAATGGATTGATTCTAGAGCATCTTATCATATGGCTAAGGATTAAGGCATATTTTCTACTATGCATGGATGTAACACCAAGAAAATATTTGTTGGTGATGATAGATCTCTAAGTGTTGTAGGATTTGGAACAGTTCCAGTAGAAAACAGTCATTTCGGTGATCTACTATGTGTTCCAAAAATTTCTTTAAATTTGTTACCAGTCTATCAAATTACTAATTTGGGTGAAGATAAAACTGTGACGTTTACACCTCACCAAGTTTTAATCAAGGATTTTAAAAATCCTCAAAATGCCCTTGCTACTGGAACTGTTGATGATATTACCAGGTTGTACAAATTTAACAACTTTGGGTCATCACCTTTTTCTTCAGTTTTTGTTACTCATAGTGATAACTTGAGCAAACTTTGGCATGAGCAATCTTGTCACTTAAATTATTGCTCATTACAACAACTATGTAAATACAATATGGTGACTGGTCTTCCAATGGTATCTTGCAAGGATGGTGTTTGTTTCGGTTGTGTACTTGGAAAACATCATCGGGATAGTTTTGACAAACGTGCCTCTTGGCATGCCTCGGTTCCCTTGGAGCTTGTGCATAGTGACTTGTGTGGCCCTCTTCCATCTGCATCATTTTCTGGTTTCAAGTATTTCTTAACTTTCATTAATGACTACTCCAGATGCACTTGGGTTTACTTCCTAAAACTTAAGAGCGAAGTGTTTAAAATGTTCTTGGTCTACAAGGCCGTTGTTGAAAAAAAATATGGTCATCAAATTATTAAGTTAATATCTAACAATGGAGGAGAATATGTTAACAACAAGTTCACTACATTCTGCACTGAAAAATGAATCCAACAACAACACACTGTTTCATATACACCACACTGAAAATGGTGCTGCTGAATGAAAGAACCGCACTTGAAAAGAAATGGCTAATTTTATGATCCAATCTAAGGGACTAAGTCTTCAATATTCGGTTGAGGCCATAAATTGTGAAAATTGCATAGTTAATTGCACACACACTAAAGTTTACAAGGTATAACACCGGAAGAAGCACAGAGTAAAATTACATCAGATGTAATTCCCTTTCGTGTGTTTGGTTGTGAAGCATGGACTCACATTCAAGATGAGAAACGGAAATCATTGCAGCCTAAAAATGAAAAGTGTATATTTGTTGGATATTCAGAAGATGTCAAAGGTTATAGAATTCTTCAGCCACATTCTCATGATATAATCATTAGAAGAGATGTTAAATTTGATGAAAATCTCTTGTCCTACGAGCCTAACTTGGCAGGTGTGCCATCTTTGGCCTGCGAGCTTGATTCGGCAATTGTGCCTTATTCTTCTTCTTCCAACTTCCTTGACAGGTTTCTAAATCCAGTTTCTAATGATGCCAATGAGGATGAAAATCCAACTCCGCCTACTCATGTTCCTCTAATTGCACCAGCAACAATGCTTCCTAGATCAGTTTGTTCAACATGTGAAGTCACTGGTATTCTTGATGATGATCCTATAGATCAACATCGAACACGTTCTTAGTTTCAGCGAGCCTCTTCTCTTTTGGCTCAACTTTGCAAGAATCATGATCCAGAAAATTTTGCAGAAGATTTAGGAAATCTAGATTAGGATGCAGCTATGGGTGAAGAATATCGTTTCATAATGGTGAACGATACTTGGGATCTTGTTCCTCTTCCGAAAGGAAAAACACTTGTCATATGTAAATGGGTCAACAGAACTAAGTATGCTTTAGATGGAAGTGTTGAAAGACTTAATGCAAGGTTAGTTTCCAAAATTTTTTCCCAAGTTGAAGGGATTGACTACAATGAAACCTTTGCTCCTATTGCTAAAATGAATTCCATCCACCTTGTTCTTTCCCTTGCAACCTTACATAACTAGGAAGTCCATCAAATGGATGTTAAGTCTGCCTTTTTATGTGGTGATGTACAAGAGGAGATTTACATGGAACAACCTCCTGAATATGTTCAGGATAAGTCTAGCCTTGTCTGTCTCCTTAAGAAATCCTTATATGGCCTTAAGCAAGCTCCTAGAGCTTGGTATGCCAAAATGGATAGCTTTCTCCTTGACACTGGTTTTTCTAGATGTCATTCTGACCCCAATTTATTTACCAAGAAAGTAGTAAACCATCTCCTCATACTTTTTCGTTATGTTGATGATCTTATCCTTACTGGTAGTGACCCTAAACTTATAACCCATGTGAAATCCAGTCTTAAATATTTTTTTTGAAATGTCAGACTTAGGACATTTGCATTATTTTCTTGGTCTCCAAGTCTTGCAAACCAAGGAAGGAATCTCTCTTTCTCAGTCTAAGTATGCTTGTGACCTTCTTCATTACTTCCACATGGAATATTGTAAAACAACCCCTTCTCCCTTCAAATATGGAGTCAAACGTTTTTCCACTTGTACTTCCCCTGAAGTAGATGCCACCTTCTATCATTAGCTTGTTGGTAGTATTTTATACTTGACTCATTCCTGTCCCAACCTTTCCATTTCCTTTGGTCGTGTTTCCCGTTATATGCAAACTCCTCATGAAAGTCACATGAAAGAAACAAAAAGAATACTTCGATATATTTGAGATACAATTTAGTTTGGGATTTATTAGAGTACAGGGGGGAAACCTTTGTTGGTTGGTTTCACTGATTCATATTGGGCCAGCGAACCTGATGATCGAAAGTCTACTGTAGGTTATGTTTTTAGTCTGGGATCTGGACCTATCACTTGGGCTTGTAAGAAACAACAAGCTCTTGCACTTTCTTTATCATAAGCCGAATATAAAGCCATAGTTAATGCCATTCAAGAATATTTATGGCTTCGATAGATCCTTTTAGAGTTTGGATTAGAGCAGCAACAACCTACTCCACTTTGGTGCGACAATAAAAGTGCCATCAAGCTTGCCAAAGATCCATTTCTACATCAGCAAAGCAAACAAATTGAGCTACACATGCACTTCATCAAAAATCGTGTTCATGATTGTGTTATTGAAGTGCTATATTGCCCTATAGATGATCAAGTTGCAAACATCTTCACCAAGTCTCTTACAGAATCAAAGTTTTCTAAACTTTGGTCTATGTTAGGAGTTCAAGAATGTGCCCTTAAGGGGGGATAGGCTCTAATGCCTCCTTCCTTCTCCTAATAGTGTCACTTTTGTAAATGCTTCAATCCTATTCCAATTTGTTCTTAAGGGGGAATGTTAGGATATTTAGACACTTAGGAGTTAGTTAAGATCAACTTGTGTAATATATCCATTTGGTAAAAGTGTGTTTCTTTAGTATGCATTAGTATGCATTTGTAAATATTCTAATCCGACGGTCACAATATGTTCTAGACATAGAGCGATCCAATTATTCAACTTCTCTTAGATTATACCTACCATTGATCTATGGCTTAACAACCGATTGGTCTATGATCTCTATTTAAAGAGCATAGAGGGTCCTTGGCTAGTTGATCGATTATGAGAAGCTCATTTAACTTTCTTTCTTTTGCATAATAAATTTCTCCAAGTAGCTATTTGGCTAGGGCCATGGAATGTTTTCCTCTTGAGGGTTTTAACCACGTGATAGACATTAGTGTGTTGATCTGTGATCTATTTGTGTAAATCAGTTGCTGAAGTTGTTCAGTATTTTGGGAGTACCAAGTGAACCCAAACACCTTTACATCCAAAGACACTTAAAAAATAATTAGTAAGAAGAGACAAACTTTATGTATAGGGACAAATGGAAACATTATGGGAATTTAGTGGTAGAGTGCCCCGCAAAGACATGAAGTTAGTTGAAGTAGTGAAGGGACTAGTGCACACGTTTTGGCATGATAACACTAGGCCTTCTTCTAACATGAAATATGTTTTAAAACATTGTAGGTGTTCTATAAACAATGAACCTCAGGTTAAACATTATCTTGACATGACACAAACTCAACTGTTCAAGATGTTTAAGGTTTCCCATGTAGAGCTAAGGATCGGGAAAATATATTTTGAAAAATGAAATACTTGGTATGTTAGAATCAATACCATATGGAACACTTATTGTTGTAGATACCACATAGAGCTTGACCTATATTACCATACATTTGCACATATACGTCATTTTTTACATCCTAACCATGTGCAAGAATGGTCAATTACAATACCCTCAATGTCATCCAGATATTTCATCCATAGCATAATGTGTATGAGTTAAGATGGGCAGAAACGTTACTTAAAATAATGTGTAGAGGGTTCTTGCAACAATCATGGTGGGCTATCATTATGGTGTGATTGCATCCATGAGAATCAATATCAAGCATTCAAGAATGCAATTGTTGATAAGCAAAACTATCAGTATGAGACATATCAACTACATGATGGGAAAGAAAGCAGGAAGATTAAATTGGTGACTTCATAGATAAATTGCTGAATTTTGACATATTAATATTCATATACTCATCTTTTTATGTTGTTTTATAACAATGTTTATTTTTTTACACCAGGTACAAGTATGTAATTTTATTTCAGAATTTTGTGGAAAGATCCAACAGTACATTCAACGTGTCGATATGGCATGGTGGCAAGATGAGCAATTCAGAATATGTCGGTACATATTCTCTCTTGTAACAATACTATAAGTGGTTGAATTTGAGGAAAATTACACACTACAACCAAAAAATGAAATATAAATTCAATACTATTACTCAGAGCAGGTGAGCGTAATGGTGCATATCACGTATTGACATAGGCCAGATAGCAATGAAGAGAAACGTGTGATACTAAAAGAAAGTCACTTATACATAAGTGAAGACCGGACCCATGACATCCATTACCTACAATATTGCTTTAAATTATTCTATGCTCATGTGATAGCTATGGATATACCATTTTATTGTCATTTCATTCGGTCAGATGGTTGTGCTGGACAGTTCAAGAATGCATGTGTATTTGAATGGTTATGTTTGTTGCACATTAAATACAAGGTGCCACATGTATGGAACAACTTTGATACTAGCAATGGAAAATGAGATCATGATGGTGCTAGTGCATGCATAAAAAATGTCCTTCGTGGGGAAGAGATGAAGTTTACAGGCACTCTCCTTTGAGACACTACATCTATAGTGAAATGGTGTGAATCTATCATGGGAGAACAAGCAACAAGGAAACACCTAGTGCGAAGAACATTCTGGGAGGTGACAAATGTGGACCGATCCCAAACACATCAGGTGAATATAGTGCATGGAACTCGATAGTTTCATTCAATTAGAAGCTCAGACAACTCGACCCTAAAAATTTGGACAAGATTGAAGGATTTCTTTTGCAGTTCCTGAGCATTGATGAATGTGATGATTGTCAGTATACAAATATAGTTGATACATGAAATCAAGTGACACTTGGCCCCAATTTCAATGGGTTTAATGAAATATACTATTTGGAAGATGATCAGAAACATATTTCTATAGACTATGATCACATATCAGATCTAATACAAGCAGGTACAAAAAAGTAAATAAGTAGTACCTAAATAATAAATTGCATTTATGTATTGTTAAATCGACCTAAGTTGAATTTAATTTATGTATAAATTAGAAATGCAAGACCTTATTTAAAAAATGTATCGTTAACTAGACCTATTTCCTTTTACAGGTCAGGTATATGCAGTGTTTTCCCCAAAAAATAATGAATGGGGTCCTGACTATTGGTTGGCACGTTGCTTAGAGGGGAAACAAACCATTCTACAACCTATTATAGATGATGAAAATATTGAATTATCAACTGGCTCAATCATTATAAAAGGGGAATAATTGACACTTGCAGCACAACAAAAAAGGAAGGGTGGGTATGTATATCAAGATTATAGACCAAAAGCTATTGTATACCACTTCACCAACCTAGTAGTTGGTATAAACATCAAGCTGCACACACTTATTCACAAAAATAGGTCACATGTAAGATACTTGCTACCTCATATAGAGAACAAAAGATTGATGGACACCATCGGCAACATAGATGATCCAAATGACCTACTTGTCTGAGTGCATTGTCAGGTGTGTTATTTAACCTTTAAAGTGCATGCTGAAGCACACTTTCAATTATTTATCCTTAATTTATTCCCAATGTAATAAACCTGTGATTAACGGATACCATTCACAAACATAACTTTATTCAGAGGATACTTAGAGACACTATAAACACGATCTTACAACCTCAGGTGAGTTATCTATAAATCATGTTTGCACATTTTCATTGGGTTCTCTTTATTTGGATACAAACACCATCTATGGCACATTGGAGGCGCCAATAATGGTGTCTTTAGAAACCAAAAAATAGAAATCAAAAAATAACATGCTCTCGAGTTGTTGAAATTTGCATTTTTTGATGTTTTTAATATTGATATACATTTAATTACATTGCTCGGTCAACTCTTGCAACTATTTCATTGGTGGTTAAATGCATGAAAAAACTCTATCGTTGTTGTGTTGGCAGGGTTCCCATATCGGCCTTTCCCATACACACTTACAGGAGCCAATGACATGCAATTTTGTTTCTTCGTTTGTTTTTTCACTCCTCGACCGGAAGTCACCAAGTGTCCTTGAATGACATTTTCATGCGACTTTCAACTGGAAATAACTCGGAGACCAGAGGTCAGATCGAAGAACCATTGACTCTGTTTATCTCCTGGCATGTGATTACCTCTAGGTGGCCCTCTCCCTCTTGTTTTCAAGGACCAATGACTTCATTGTGCACTGATTTCATAAACTAGGTTTTTGCTCAGTTTCCTTCAATGCAACTCTTCGATCGGTGGGTCAACTCTACAAAACCCTCGAACATGCCTCTTACAAGTAATGAGATGGAACTAGAAAGACATGTACATGTACAAATTGAAAAACAACTAGGGTTTCATGAACATCAAATTTCATGAGCTATCACTATGGTTGACAAGTTAGTGGATGGAACTAGGGTTTACTGACCTCTTTACAAGTTATGAGATGGAAATAGAAACGCGTGTACATCTAAAAATTGAAAACCACCTAGGTTTAAATGAACTAAAAATTGCATTCTATAACTATGGTTGAAAAGTATTGATATGGAACTAGGGTTTAGTGACCTCTTCACAAGTTATGATATGGAACTAGAAACACATGTACATGTACATATTGAAAACCAACTAGGGTTTCATTAACACCAAATTGGATGCTATCACTAGGATTTTATGAAATACAAGTTATGAGATGCAACTAGAAAAACATGTACATGTACAAATTGAAAAACAACTAGAGTTTCATGAACACCAAAATGCATGCTACCACTATGGTTGACAAGTTAGTGGATGGAACTAGCATTTAGTAACCTCTTGACAAGTTATGATATGGAACTAGAAACAAATGTACATGTACAAATACAAAACCAACTATGGTTTCATGAACTACCAAATTGAAAACCAACTAGGGTTTTATAAACTACAAGTTATGAGATGCAACTAGAAACACATGTACATGTACAAATTCAAAAACAACTAGGGTTTCATGAACATGAAATTGCATGCTACCGCTATGGTTGACAAGGTAGTGGACCAAACTAGGGTTTAGTGACCTCTTAACAAGTTATGGGATGGAACAAGAAACACATCTACATGTACAAATTGAAAACCAACTAGGGTTTCATGAGCTACCAAATGGAAAACCAACTAGGGCTTTATGAACTACAAGTTATGAGATGCAACTAGAAACACATGTACATGTACAAATTGAAAAACAACTAGGGCTTCATGAACACCAAATTGCATGCTACCACTATCATTGACAAGTTAGTGGATGGAACTAGGGTTTAGTGACCTCTTGACAAGTTATGAGATGTAACGAGAAACACATGTAGATGTACAAATTGAACACCAACTAGGGTTTCATAAACTACCAAATTGAAAACCAACTACTGTTTTATGAACTACAAGTTATGATATGCAACTAGAAACACATGTACATGTACAAATCGAAAAACAACTAGGATTTCATGAACACCAAACTGGATGCTATCACCATGGTTTACAAGTTAGTGGATGGAATTGGGGTTGAGTGACCTCTTTATAAGTTATAATATGAAACTAGAAACACGTGTACGTGTACAAATTGAAAACCAACTAGGGTTTCATGAACTACAAATTGCATGCTACCACTATGGTTGACAAGTTAGTGGATGGAACTAGGGTTTAGTGGCCTCTTGACAAGTTATGAGATGGAACTACAACACATGTACATGTACAAATTTAAAACCAACTAGGTTTTCATGAACTACCAAATTGAAAACCAAATAGGGTTTTATGAACTACAAGTTATGAGATGCAACTAGAAACACATGTACATGTACAAATTTAAAACCAACTAGGTTTTCATGAACTACCAAATTGAAAACCAAATAGGGTTTTATGAACTACAAGTTATGAGATGCAACTAGAAACACATGTACATGTACAAATTTAAAACCAACTAGGTTTTCATGAACTACCAAATTGAAAACCAAATAGGGTTTTATGAACTACAAGTTATGAGATGCAACTAGAAACACATGTACATGTACAAATTGAAAAACAACTAGTGTTTCATGAACACAAAATCGCATGCTACCACTATGGTTAACAAGTTAGTGGATGGAATTATGGTTTAGTGACCTCTTTATAAGTTATGAGATGAAATTGGAAACACATGTACATGTACAAATTGAAAACCAACTACGGTTTAATGACTACCAAATTGAAAACCAACTAGGGTTTTATGAACTACAAGTTATGAGATGCAACTAGAAACACATGTACATGTACAAATCAAAAAACAACTAGGGTTTTATGAACAACAAATTACATGCTACCACTATAGTTGGCAAGTTAGTGGATGGAACTAGGGTTTAGTGACCTCTTGACAAGTTATGAGATGGAACTAGAAACACATGTACATGTACAAATCGAAAACCAACTAGGGTATCATGAACTACCAAATTGAAAACCAACTATGGTTTTATGAACTACAAGTTATGATATGCAACGTGAAACACATGTGCATGTACAAATTGAAAAACAACTAGGGTTTCATGAACACCAAATTGAATGCTATGACTGTGGTCAACAAGTTAGTGGATGGAACTAGGATTTAGTGGTCTGTTTATCAGTTATGAGATGCAACTAGAAACATGTCTACATGTACAAATTTAAAACCAACTAGAGTTTCATGAACTACAAATTGCATGCTGCCACTATAGTTAACAAGATAATGGATGGAACTAGGGTTTAGTGACCTCTTGACAAGTTATAAGATGGAACTAGAAACACATGTACATGTAGAAATTGAAAACCAACTAGGGTATCATGAACTACCAAACTGAAAACCAACTATGGTTTTATGAACTACAAGTTATGATTAGCAATGAGAAACACATGTATATGTACAAATTGAAAAACAATTAGGGTTTCATGAACACAAAATTGCATGTTATCACTATGGTTGACAAGTTAGTGGATGGAACTAGAATTTAGTGATCTCTTTATAATTTATGAGATGCAACTAGAAACAAGTGTACATGTACAAATTTAAAACCAACTAGAGTTTCATGAACTACAAATTGCATGCTGCCACTATCGTTAACAAGTTAGTGGATGGAAATAGGGTTTAGTAACCTCTTGACAAGTTATGAGATGGAACTAGAAATGCATGTACATGTACAAATTGAGAACCAACTAGGGTTTCATGAACTACCAAATTGAAAACCAACTCAGGTTTTATGAACTACAATTTATGAGATGCAACTAGAAACACATGTACATGTACAAATTGAAAAATAACTAGGGTTTCATGAACACAAAATTGCATGCTGCCACTATGGTTGACAGGTTAGTGGATAGAAATAGGGTTTAGTGACCTCTTGACAAGTTATAAGATGGGACTAGAAACACATGTACATGTACAAATTGAAAAACAACTAGGGTTTCATGAACTACAAAATTGAAAGCCAACTAGGGTTTTATGAGCTACAAGTTATGAGCTGCAACTAGAAACACATGTATATGTACAAATTGAACAACAATTACAGTTTCATGAACACCAAGTTGCATGCTACCACTATGGTTGACAATTTAGTGTATGGAACTAGGGTTTAGTGATGTCTTAACACGTTATGAGATGGAACTAGAAACACATGCACAAATTGAAAACCAACTAGTGTTTTACGAACTACAAGTTATGAGATGTAACTAGAAACACATGTACAAGTACAAATTGAAAAAAAACTAGGGTTTCATGAACGCTAAATTGGATGCTACCACTATGGTTGACAACTTAGTGGATGGAACTAGGGTTTCGTGACCTCCTCACAAGTAATGAGATGGAACTAGAAACACATGTACATGAACAAATTGAAAACCAACTAGGGTCTCATGAACTACTAAATTTAAAATGAACTAGGGTTTTATGAACTACAAGTTTTGAGATGCAACTAGAAACACATGTACATGTACAAATTGAAAAACAACTAGTGTTTCAAGAACACCAAATTGCATGCTACCACTATGGTTGAAAACTTAGTGGATGGAACTAGGGTTTAGTGACCTCTTTAGAAGTTATGATATGGAAGTAGAAATAGATTTACATGAAGAAATTTAAAACCAACTAGGGTTTCGTGAACTACCAAATTGGAAACTAACTAGGGTTTTATGAACTACAAGTTTTTAGATGCAACTAGAAACACATGTACATGTACAAACTAAAAAGCAACTAGGGTTTCATGAACACAAAAGTCCATGCTACCACTATGGTTGACAAGTTAGTTAATGAAACTAGGGTTTAGTGACCTCTTGACAAGTTATGAGATGGAACTAGAAACAGACGTAAATGTACAAATTGAAAACCAACTAGGGTTTTATGAAGTACCAAATTGAAAACCAACTATGGTTTCATGAAGTACCAAATTGAAAACCAACTAGGGTTTTATCAACTACAAGTTATGAGATGCAACTAGAAACACATGTACATGTACAAATTGAAAAACAACTAACTAGGGTTTCATGAGCACCAAATTGCATGCTACCACTATGGTTGACAAGTTAGTGGATGGAACTAGGAGTTAGTGGTCTCTTGACATGTTATGGGATGGAACCAGAAACACATCTATAGGTACAAATTGAAAACCAACTAGGGTTTCATGAACTACAAAATTTAAAACCAAATAGGGATTTATGAACTACAAGTTATGACAGGTGACTAGAAACACATGTACATGTACAAATTGAAAAACAACTGGGGTTTCATGAACACCAAGTTGCATGCTACCACTTTGGTTGATAAGTTAGTGGATGGAACTATGGTTTAGTGACCTCTTGACAAGTTATGCAATGGAACTAGAAACACTTGTACATGTACAAATTTAAAACCAACTAGGGTTTCATAGAATACCAAATTGAAAAGCAACTAGGTTTGATGAATTACAAGTTATGATATGCAACTAGAAACACATGTGCATGTACAAATAAAAAAACAACTTGGGTTTCATGAACACCAAATTGAATTCTATCACTACGGTTGACAAGATAGTGGATGGAACTAGGGTCGAGTGACCTCTTTATAAGTTATGATATGTAACTAGAAACACGTGCACATGTACAAATTGAAAACCAACTAGGGTTTCATCAACTATAAATTGCATGCTACCACTGTGGTTGACAAGTTAGTGGATGGAACTAAGGTTTAGTGACATCTTGATAAGTTATGAGATGGAACTAGAAACACATGTACATGTACAAATTGAAAACCAACTAGGGTTTCATGAACTACCAAATTGAAAACCAACTAGGGTTTGATGAACTACAAGTTATGAGATGCAACTAGAAACACATGTACATGTACAAATCAAAAAACAACTAGGGTTTCATGAACACCAAATTGCATGCTACCACTATCGTTGACAAATTAGTGGATGAAACTAGGGTTTAGTGACCTCTTGACAAGTTATGAGATGGAACTAGAAACACATGTACATGTACAAATTTAAAACCAACTAGGGTATCATGAAATACCAAATTGAAAACCAACTAGATTTTTATGAACTACAAGTTATGATATGTAACTAGAAACACATATACATGTAAAAATTGAAAAACAACTAGGGTTTTATGAACACTGAATTGCATGGTATCACTATGGTAAACAAGTGAGTGAATGGAAGTAGGATTTAGTTACCTCTTGAAAAGTTATCAGAATGGGCTATAAGCACATGTACATGTACAAATTGAAAAACAACTAGGGTTTCATGAACTACCAAATTGAAAACCAACTAGGGTTTTATGAACTACAAGTTATGAGCTACAACTAGAAACACATGTACATGTACAAATTGAAAAACAACTAAGGTTTCATGAAATCCAAATTGCATGCTACCACTATGGTTGACACGTTAGTTGATGGTACTAGGGTTTAGTGACCTCTTGACAAGTTATGAGATGGAACTAGAAACAAATATACAAATTGAAAACCAGCTAGGGTTTCATGAACTACCAAATTGAACACCAACTAGGTTTTTATGAACTACAAGCTATGAGATGTAACTAGAAACACATGTACATGTACAAATTGAAAAACAACTAGGGTTTCATGAATGCCAAATTTCATACTATCACTATGGTTGACAAGTTAGTGGATGGAACTAGGGTTTAGTGACCTCTTAACAAGTTATGAGATGGAACTAGAAACACTGGTACATTAACAAATTTAAAGCCAACTAGGGTTTTATGAAGTAAAATTTTTGACATGAAACTAGAAACACATGTACATGTACAAATTGAAAAGCAACTCGGGTTTCATGAACACCAAATTGCATGTTACTATTATGGTTGACAAGTTAGTAGATGGAACTAGGGCTTAGTGACATCCTGACAAGTTATGATATGGAACTAGAAATAGATGTACATGAAGAAATAGAAAACCAAATAGGGTTTCATGAACTACCTAATTGGAAAACAACTAGTTTTTTATGAACTACAAGTTTTTAGATGCAACTAGAAACACATGTACATGTAAAAATTGTAAAACAACTAGGGTTTAATTAACACCAAATTGCATGCTACCACTATGGTTGACAAGTTAGTTGATGGAACTAGGGTTTAGTGACCTCTTAAAAAGTTATGAGATGGAACTAGAAACACATGTACATGTACAAACTAAAAAAAAAATAGGGTTTTATGAACACCAAATTGCATGAGCTATCACTATGGTTGACATGTTAGTGGATGGAACTAGTGTTTAGTGACCTATTTACAAGTTATGAGATGGAACTAGAAACACATGTACATGTACAAATTGAAAAATAGCTAGGGTTTCATTAACTATCAAATTTCATGTTATCACTATGGTTGACAAGTTAGTGGATGGAACTAGGGTTTAGTGACCTCTTTACAAGTTATGAGATTGAACTAGAAATACATGTAGATGTACAAATTGAAAAACAACTAGGGTTTCATGAACTACCAAATTGCATGTTATCACTAGAGTTGACAAGTTATGATATGGAACTAGGGTTTAGTGATGTCTTTACAACTTATGATATGGAACTAGAAACACATGTACATGAACAAATTGAAAAAAAACTAGGGTTTCATGAACTACAAATTGCATGCTATCACCAGGGTTGACAAGTTAGTGGACAGAACTATGATTTTATTACCTCCTTACAAGTTATGAGATGGAACTACAAACACATGTACATGTATGGTATGGTATGATATGTTATTATGGTATGGCATGTAGAACTAGTATGGTATGCTATGTTAGTATGGTATGATGTTAGTATGTTATGGTATGTTAGTATGGTATGATGTTAGTATCATAGGTTATTGTAGGGTATGATATGGTATATTACACATGCATGCATGAATTAGAAGTAAAAACACATGTACATGATTTTAAAGTTAGTGGTATGGTTATGATGTTGGTGTATGTAATATAGGTAGTGTATGGTATGGTTATGATGTTAAAAACTTGAGGATAGCCATAATGTTAAAAATTTGATGATATTTAAATTTAGGTAGTTGTATGGTATGGTTATGGTTATGGTGTCTAGTGATTATCTCCCATGACTTACTTAATTGTTACTTGATCTTAGTTGGATGAGTCATAAACTCTTCCTTTAAGTATTGGATATTCATACTAGCACACATGTGAACCACACATATCATTATATCACATAGGTGAACCACACATATCATGTTCCAAGATCAAGTCAACCATATATGTATAAATTTGAACCTTGATTTATATTATATATGTATACAAATAATGTTACAAAAATTGGCATGCCACATGGCCATAATACAAAATAGTGGATCAAACTGTTCATCTATGTGTATAAAAACAAAAAAGATACATATATTTTGTGGAAATTGAAGCCAGGTGTTAGAACAATTACACTCACAACAATTGCCAATTACACATGCAAATTACTCACAAAAGGAGACTGAATATGGAGCAGAACACTAATCTATATTGAATAAGTGTATAATAGCCAACCCTGTGAAGTCATAGGCTGCCACAATAAATAATTACATGAGAGATTTGGATGCATGAAGATGCCATTCGAATTTAGTCAAAAGCAGGCTTACTAAATCTAAGCAAACCCCCATAGGTGCATATAGCACTTTCCAAATCTCTCTAGGAGCTCACGAATTGGAAAAATGAATTAGGCAAGCTAATAGGTGGTGGAAGGAAAAATCATACATGCTTTTCATAGGAGAAAAGAGTGGAGGATGTTGAGGACAAAAAACAAGTTAACTTCACCTAGTCAAACTTTCCCAAGTGCCTTAAAACTCAGAAAAATAAAACATGCGCTAGGGAGGCCAGGAATAAAGCAGATTTGATTCCAATAGGTTTCCCAAGTGCTCCATGACTTAAATTTAGCAAGTTTGACCACTATGGATGTGTGGAGGACAATTTTCATAAGGTGGAATACAGAAACTAGGAAAATAAGACAAAAATTGGATTAATTAATGTCTAAGGTAGCTAACTATGGGTTGATTATTCTAACAGCCCCCCTTAAGCCTGACTTATGAGTAAAATATCAAAAAATTATAGGGCCTAGCAACAAGTATTAGTCACCCTTTACATACTGCATGTCCATTTAACCAAGGAAAGAGTAAAAAACGCAGTGGGAAAAATCCTCCCTTAAACATGGACAATAAAACAAAGTTTGGAAATCTTGTCATCACTCATGCTTCACAGCATGATCAACAATCCCCAGTAGTGATTTGAGATTGCTGAATGTCTTCTCACAAAAAACTTTGGTGAATATATCTGCTACTTGTTCTGAAGATGAACAGAAGAGTAGGTGAATGGTGCCATCATGCACAAGCTGTCTGATGTAGTGCATATGGATCTCATTGTGTTTGGTTATCTACTTTTGAACTGGATCATTTCAGATTTGAATGGTACTCTTATTGTCACAATATATAGTAGTTGAGTATTCTGATTCGAAGACACACTCTCCAAGTAACCCCCGCAACCATAAACATTGAGTTGTTGCATTTACAACTCCTCTGTACTCTACTTCTGTAGATGAGAGTGCAATGGCACTCTGTTTATTGCTTGACCAGCTGATTGGCTCTTCTACAAGCATGAACACGTATCCTGATGTTGACTTTCGATCTATGCTATCACCTACCTATTCACTGTTAGTAAACCCAATCAAATCAAGATCATATTTAGCTTTGTAGAAGATCCCATGAGTCCTTGTTCCCTGAACACAGTTAAGGATCCTTTTGGCTACTCTCTAATGGATCTCATGAGGCTGATCCATGTATCTTGAAGCCACACTTATTGCATAAGAAATATCAGTTCTAGTATGTGTAAGATACAACAAACATCTAATCAATTTCCTATATAGTGTATTGTTTACCATAGGTGAAGAATAAGCTTCTTCAAGCTTAACTCCTGAAAGGAAAGGAGCCTTGCTTGGCTTGCAATCCTTCATATTGAATTTTTTCAGCAAATTCAAGGCATACTTGGAATGATGTACTTTGATTCCTTCTTTTTTGTGAGCAATCTCGAGCCCCAAGAATTGGCTCAATAAGCCCAAATCTGTCATTGATAAGGCATGGTTCATTGCATCCTTCAAGGAAGCAATTTGATCCTTTGAGCTTCCTGTAATGAGAAGGTCATCAACATACCAAACAATGATCATTAATGAAACATGAATCAGCTTCAAATAGACATTTGGATCTGATTTGCACAGAACAAAATTCAGTGATATCAGAAAGCTATCAATCTTGGCATACCAAGCCCTAGGGGCTTTCTTAAGCCCATACAATGACTTATTTATCCTGCACACAAGAGATGGGTTAGTAGAAAATCCTTGAGGCTTCTGCATGTATATCTCTTCAGTGAGATGTCCATTCAGGAAAGCACACTTCACATCCATGTGGTGTACCTCCCACTTCTTTGAAGCTACAATGGCTAAGGCTAGCCTGATGGAGTCCATCTTTTCCACTGGTGCAACGGTCTCATTGTAGTCTATGCCATGTACCTATGAGTATCCCTTGGATACCAAACTAGAATTGTACTTTAGAGGTGAACCATCAGCAGCAAATTTGGTTTTGTACACCCACTTACATTGAACTAGCTTCCTCCCTAGGGGAAGATCAACCAGCTCCCAAGTGTTGCTCTTCTGGAGTGAGATGAACTCTTCTTCCATGGTTGTTTTCCATCTTGGATCATTTTCTGCATATTCATATGTATATGGATCTGATTCAATCATCAGATAGCATTTCTCTGCAAACATAGGATCTTTCATGCACATAGCACTCTCAAACTGAGATCTAGTCCTCCTAGGATCATTAAGATTTCCAGCTAGTTCTCCAGCTACATGAATGGTATTGGGTGCCCATTTTGGTCTCAGAGGACTGTTAGGATCTACAATCAAATCATCATTATCAGACATATCAGAATCAGCATGTTCAACTATCTCTTCACTTACATTCAGAGGTTCTGGTGGTGAAGAGGATTCTCCAACTTCCACTGCTGCTAGGGGCTCTTCTTGAAACTGAACACACCTTTCAATGAAGGCTTTGTTTGTGCTCAAATTGATCAGATTGTACCCTTTTTAATCTTCAGAGTACCCAACAGATAGAAACTCTTGGCTTTGGGGCTGCAAAGCCTTCCTCTTTTTTGTTGGAATTCTAGCCCAAGCCCTTGAGCCAAAAATCCTGAAATGGGTCACATCTGGCTTGTGCCCACTCCATGCTTCAAAAGGAGTCATACCATCAAGCTGTTTATGAGGCACCCTATTCTGGATATAGGCTACATAGTTTATAGCTTCGGTACAAAACTTTGGTGGCAAATTCTTAGCCTTCATCATGTAGGTTGCCATCTCTTTCAGTGATCTGTTCTTCCTTTCGGCAACACCATTCTCCTGTGGTGTGTAAGGGATAGAATGTTGCATCTGAATACCTACATCTGCACAATATTGAATAAACTTAGACTTGACATACTCACCACCATTGTTATATCTGAGGACCTTGAGTTTCCTCCCAGACTGGTTTTCAACCAAAGCCTTAAAGACTTTGAAGAGGCCAAAAACTTCAAACTTGTGTTTCAGGAAGTAAACCCAGCAATACCTGGAAAATTCATCTATGAATGTCAATGGATATTTGACCTGATTCATTGACATATAAGGAAATGGGCCAGAAACATCACTGTGGATCAACTCAAGAGGTGCAAAGGTTCTCTCATGACTAGCTTTCTCAAATTTATGCTCTAGGTATTTTCCTAGGATGCAACCTTGACAGACTCCTTTGGAAAACTTAATCTTTGGTAACCCTATGACCATTTCTTTTTCACTAAGATCAAAAAGATACTTGTACTTGAGGTGGCCAAATATCTCATGCCAAATCTTTCTTGCCTCATTAGCATGAATCAGAAGAGCAAAGGGTTTGAGTAGGGTAGGAAGTGTGAGAACATGTATACCTTCGAAGTGTGATTTGCGACTCCTTTTGCAATGACTTTACCACTAGAGATCTCTGTGATCTCAACTTCATCAGGGGAGAATATGACCTTCTTTGGAGACCCTATGTGGGTCATCTGATACACTGATAAGAGGTTAGAGGCAATACCTGGAACATACAACAAATTGTTGAACTTACCATGGTCAATATCAATCCTCCCTTTGCCCAAAATTTCAGTGAGAGAGTCATCTCCCAGTACTATTGGTGGACCTTTCGACATGTAAAGTGAGATGAATGCCTCCTTGGTCAAAACCATATGTCTTGAATCTCCAGGATCAATGATGAAACTAGGTGAGCTTGATGTACCAGGAACCAATGCATGAACTCTCTCTATGTCTTCTGAATTTGATCCTCCTTCCCTTTTCATTCAGCTATCTAGAAGGGAGATGCCATTCTTCTCCAAGAGTTGGGTCAGCATGTCTATTTGCCTCTTCCTGCAAGATCTTTTAGAATGATTTCCCTTATTTCAGTATGTGCACTTGCTCATTTCTCATTTTTTTTTCTTCTTCTGGGGGTTCTTCTTGGAACCTTGAGGCTCCTTTGGAGACTTATTCTTGTCTCTCTTTTGCTTAGGTGGATTTTTAGCTTTCTTCTTGATTTTTGAATCCACCCTAAAATCTACAGCAACTAGAGATTGGTCTTTGGATGGTTTGATGGTTCCCATCATCACCAATTTATCTTGTTCTTGTGTGAGAGATTCCATGAAATCTGCAAGGCTAGGCATTTTCTAGGCTTGAGATGTCAACTTTGTGGCATAGAAGGTCGATAAAAACATTGAATAGTCAGGGCCAAGCTTTGATAGTATGGCCAAAACTAGTTGTTCATACTTCTTTTCGATCCCACATTGTTTTAGCTACAAAACAAGTGCTTTGAACTTGGAAAAGTAGAGTTGCAGGGATTCAAAGCTATTGGGACTCAAGGAGATCAATTCATTTTCAATTTGATGTCCCCTCATCTCATATTTCTTTCAAAAAAGATCAACAAGCTTCTCCCATACTTCATTCAGTGATGTCAATCCATCAAGATGGAAAAGGAGGTCTCTGGATATACTCAGGCACAGGAGACCATAGGCCTCATCCCTCCTGTTGTGCCATTTAATCTTCTCTGTAGCTGCATTGGGCTCTGCTTCTATTGCCATAGTCACTCTGTAGAGTCCTTTCACTCTCAAATGCTTCTCCATCTCTACTTTCCATTCAAATAAGTTAAATGGAGTCAAGATGATCTTCTGAGATTGATCCATAGCTCATAAATTGTCCCGTCAGTAAGCAGAAAGCTCCCAGTCAATTATGTCGAACCTACAAAAAAAATTGGAAGGAGAGAAATTGATCTACAAAGGAACTAATACCATGTGGAAATTGAACCTAGGTGTTAGAACAATTACGCTCACAACAATTGCCAATTACACATGCAAATTACTCACAAAAGGAGACTGAATATGGAGCAAAACACTAATCTGTATTGAATAAGTGTACAATATCCAACCCTGTGAATTCATAGGATGCCACAATAAATAATTACATGAGATATTTGAATGCATGAAGATTCCATTCGAATTTAGTCAAAAGCAGGCTTACTAAATCTAAGCAAATCCCCCATAGGTGCATAAAGCACTTTCCAAATCTGACTAGGAGCTCACGAATTTGAAAAATCAATTAGGAAAGATAATAGGTGGTGGAAGGAAAACTCATACATGATTTTCATAGGAGAAAAGAGTGGAGGATGTTGAGGACAAAAAACAAGTTAACTTCACCTAGTCAAACTTTCCCAATTGCCTTAAAACTCAGAAAAAGCAGGCAATAAAGCAGAAAAAGCAGACATGCACTAGGGAGGCCAGGAATAAAGTAGATTTGATTCCAATAGGTTACCCAAGTGCTCCATGACTCAAATTTAGCAATTTTTACCACTATGGATGTGTGGAGGACAACTTGCATAAGGTGGAATATGGAAACTAGGCAAATAAGACAAAAATTGGATTAATTAATGTCTAACGTAGCTAACTATGGGTTGATTATTATAACATATTTATCCCCCCTATACATTTATTCCTGTCATTCCCCCCTTTCCCTACCACTGCCAATGTCTTCAGAGAAGTCTAGTTTTCTTTTTCGACTGCTCATTGGTGATCCCCATTGATGAACAAGAGGGATAGGTCACATTAGTGGAGAATATAGACAAACCAAAATTTATAAGTTAGTTTACCAACCTATAAAAATTCTATGTACATTTGTTCAAATTCCAAACCAATATAACATTTTTACTTACTGCACGTGACTAAGTAATGTAGGGTCATGATGCCTCACTAGAAATGACCCTGATTGGGTGTTCTTCAAGCACCACATGCTCACTATCAAGCTGCATAAAAAATATATATATTCCAATGTCAACAAATCAACGGTTGCATGAAAAAAATACTTGCATGTACAAATAAAACTATATTACATGGGTGCATGAAAAATGTACCTACTGGCTCGTCAGAGACGGGTCATCAATTTGGTTCTCTTCAAGCACCAATGCCTCACTAGAATCCCGCACAAAGAAACATATGTCAATTTTAGATAATAAAAATAATCAGAGACATATATACTACATCAATGAAAAATGATGTTTTTAAAGAAAGCAAAAGATACAAGTACCTAGCGGGGGGAAGAGTTGGGTCGCCAACAACCTTGCTTTGGTGCTCTTCAAGCACCACTGGCTCAATAGATGTTTACATAAAGTAAGGTATGTCAATGTCAGATAATACAAAGAAAATGATACATATATAACATGGAGGGATAATGACTTTTTAAAATAAATCGAGACATACAAGTACATTGGGCGGGGGGAGGTGTGTGAGAAACGACCCCATTTGGGTGCTCTTCAACAACCACTCGCTTACTATCAAAGTGCATAAAATAATATATATTTAAATCTCAGCATATCAATGGGGGAAACAAGGAAAAAGATACTTGCATGTACAAAAAGAAATATAAGCAAGAGTTGCAATATATAAATATACCTGGGGTATGTGAGGAGGTGTGTAACTAGTGGGTCAAACAACTATCAATGGGATAAAAGGATTTCTACATGCATTAGAGAAGAAGTTCTCTTGTTGGATAGTATTATCAAAATCACATTCCTACGTTCAAAAGGATAAAGATACATTTAGAAAATTTCAAAAAATTAAAAAAGTACATGCTGAATCATTAAAATCAAAATTAAAAGAAAGTGATACATAAACGTACCTACTGGCTTGTCAGAGGCGGCTCACTGATTTGGTGATCTTCAAGCACCGGTGCCTCGCTAGAATGCTACATAAAGTAACATATGTCAATTTCAGATAATAAAAAGAATCAGAGAGATATACTACATGGACAAAAAATGATGTTTTCAAAGAAATCAGAACATACATGTACTTGGCAGGGGGGAAGAGGTGGGTCACCAACAACCTCTCTTTGGTTCTCTTCAAGCAACACTGGATCAATATATGCCTGCATAAAGTAATGTATGTCAATTTTAGATAATACAAAGAAAATGATACATATACAACATGGAGGGGCAATGAATTTTTCAAATAAATTGAGACATACAAGTACCCGAGGCGGGGGAGAGGTGGGTTACCCATCAAGATATCATGCTATGTAACAAAACATAAAGATACAATTAGAAAAATTCTAAAAATTAAAAGCATGAATGTTGAATTATTAAAAGAATAATTAAAATCATATTTATAATAATACCTAGGTGTGGGAATCTTCCTCTACATGAGAGGGACTAGGATTGGATTCAACATGCCCATCCTACTCACCCTGCATAAAACATATTGTATCCAGATTAGGATGTATTGAATGTTACAATATATACTATAAATATGTAAATAATGATGAAAAATTAAAAAGTATAGTTCTTACAGCTAATGGTGAGGAACCAAATCCATATGCAATATTTACTACTGAATCAATGTTCTCAACATCAATCAACAGACTATGCAAATCTAGGCTGTCATGGGACACCAGTTGTGTATTTTTTCACATAATTTGTTAGATAATTAAATACAAGTTGTTGCAACTGCAATTCAAAATTTGGGACCCTCCTTTTATTTTTATCTAGACTCGGATTGTTTGGTTTCCTAAGATATGTCTTTCCTCTGCTATGATTTTTTGATCTTTTGAAGTCAGAAGTAGGGTCAAATGTTTTTTCTTCATTTCAGGAGTTAAATGATCTAATACTATCAACTTCCTTGCTAACACTGTGAAGAATGCAGAGTCATTGTTTTATTTGAAAACTTAACTTTTGATTTTTTGATGATTTTTTGTATCGCAGTCAAAAGTCTGCTGATGAATGAATCAGGGAATTAATCTTCTATGTTGTCACCATTTCCGAGGGCAAATAGAGAACATTCCAATGGACAGTTATTTTTCTCATCGAATCAGTGCCTGGTATCTTTCTGATTTTATTGTTCAAACTTTTTTATTTTTGATGACTTTGTTTTTATTTTCGCTATCGGAATGTTTATTGACAAGCAGTCAAAGGTTTAGTCCTCTCTGATGCCGCCATTTAGGAGGGCTTGTTGTTTGTATCATCGACACTGCAGAGTATATTGTATCATGAAGTTCAGATTTGTTAGTGATTAGTCTTTCTGGTCGTCGACACATAACTATCCGCAGTGTTTAGTGCTCAGGATCGCCAACACTATGACAAAATTTAGCTTTGAAGCACCGACACTATGTAAGTGTTGAGTTTTGAGTTTTCGACATGTAGTGCTTAGAGTTTTCGATTGCTGACGATTTTATTTTGTTGTGGGACCTGTAGTCTTTTCGCTGCCCGCTGTTGCGGCTCTCTAGTTAACTATCCACCTGACGGCTAGAGCTTCCACCTTGCGATAGGGTTTTTCCCATTGATGAGAGTTTTTCTCACTGATGTCTTTTACCAAGGGTTATATATAGAGGTGGAGCATTTTTTATGATTATCCTGGATTGAAAACCGCATCTGCTTTGTCCTTGTTAAATTGAGTTGTACTACCGTTGCTTAGCTGTCTAGATTCCATTCATTGGAGTGCTATCATGGAGGTTTTAGGTCATCCCACCAACTGCACAGCGTTTTTCCAGGTAGGAAAACCATAGTCTCCTTCTTTTTTATTTCTTATTGGTCATCTTAAGAACCACGGTCTTCCTTGGTTAGTTTTTCCTGTAGATTGTGCTGATTGTTAGTTAGAAGAATATTTATCCTCGCGGTACGCTGTTTTGACCGTTTTCTTTCGTAGTAGTAGTTTTTTGAGCCTGATTTTTGAGCCATTATGGTAATTTCATTCATGTCTAAAATATTAGGTAGTTGATTTGGACAAGAGTTATGTTGTATGCACCACCTATTTTGGGGTTGTTTATGTCCTTCCGGGGGAGGTTTCAGTTTTCATATGCGCTTACCCTATATTTGTGGGATGACGGAGGTTTTGATGTTGATCAAGTTGGGGATTTCCATGATTAGAACACAGTATAGGCTCTCACATTTGAATATTATCCTTATGGATAGTGTGGTTATTTATTAAAAATTTAGATTACTTTGAATCCAGTCCAGATTAATTAATGAGTTTTCTATTAGGGTTTCGTTTTTAGTTGCAGATGGTGGACTTAGAGGATTTATTTTTCCTTGTCATTTTCTTTTCTGCATTAATACTCTGTATAGTTTATTTGTGAAAATGCATATGGAAGAGGTAAATAGGTTTTTACAGTTTTTCTTCATTACTAAAACACTAACTAAAAGCTCAAATGGTCTAAGAACATGATGTGTTTATGACAGGGTGACTATTTCAAAGGAGATATGTCTTAAAGACAAAGGGAAAAGGCTCCTATTGCCGAATGAGAACCAGAGGTCGAGATTATCACCAAGGTGGAATAAATATATGAAGATACCAAGGCTACCATTGGGGTAAAGCCATATTATAAATGGGGTGAAATTCACAGGATGATTGTAAATCAGAATGTGCCTGATGGAGGACTTGAAGAGCTAACCATTTATGCAAATATCGAGAAATCAACTCTTGTGAAGGTAGCCACAAGACCTGAGTTGTTCCCATGCTCAGAGGTGATAGGTTGGATTCTTCCTAGGGAATATGTAACTACGATGATCCTTAAAAATACTGCTAAATAGGGATATGCTGCATACAGGCCTGCTTATGTCTCAATGGCATACCACTTGCCTCCTACTCAGGTTTACCTAATAGAAAACTGGTTTAAAGAGACAACTATGGACCTAGTAGAAACAATAAAAAGAATGATGATACCAGGGAAGAACTTTCGAACCAGGCCATCAAGAGAATATGATACATCCACTCTTCAGACCCCTTATAGATTTATAGACTGATGTTGATTACAATTTTTGGGAGAGATCACGAAAAAAGCTTCAAATTGGGATGGATACCAATTATTTTTTATGTGGCCACTTAAGGAACCATATTCAATTGGAAAAACATAGTGTCCAATAGCCTCTCAGCATGCATATCTTCATATTTGGGAGGGATGTCACAAAATAAGTCAGAGTTCTACATGAGCTCTATTTTACTTGACTATTTACTGTGTACCCAATCTTTTCCATCCTTGAGGTGTAATTGGGATAGAGATAGGACCCTGATATACACTGCATATAAATTATTTTGGGAACACAAATACCATGGCTACTACAGAGAAATATGTGAAAACTTCATCATGTTGTTGTACACTCTAATTTTCCTGACCGAATGCAACTGCATATCTGAAGAGGCATTCAAGGTCATTGAGGAATATGGAGACTACTATTTAACTGAGGAAGGCATATATATTAGAATGTATGGGGGTTCCAGAGCACATTGTCAACTCCCTAAATACGCAACTGATTATGTGCTGCATAAAGAGGCAGTCAGGAAGGCATATCCTGATGGTGTGGGGAGTTTTTTGTTCAAGCATAAAAAGGCAGTGTTTCCTGCATACCCTTCTAGATTTGGAGTTATAAGTTTTCAAAGGTAAAATAGACTACAGAATTTGTGTACGAGATGGAGCACTTCCATTTTGGTGACATGAACTTTCAGAGGAACACTGCAAAGAGGCAAACATTCATTTCGATTATACTAACTTCTAGGACAAGGACGAAGAAACCTTCAGGAGTGCAAAGAATATGACTGTCGTAAAGAAGAGATTTAAATAGAAAATCACTACTGTAGGTGAAAAAGGAAAAACTATACAGAAGACAAAGACAACTGAAGAAGAAGAGGCTAGAAATAGAGAAGAAGATGCTATAAGGCTAGCACAAGAGGTAGAAATATGTCTAAATAATGAACAAGAAGAAAGAAAGAGAGCTACAGAGGAAGCAACAAAGAAGGAAGAGGAGGAGAGAAAGAGAAATGAAGAAGAAGAAATAAAGAACATACAAGATGAAAGTGAGGGTCTGAGATTAACAGGATCTAAAAAAGATCAGCAGACTACTGACCAGATGGATACACAGGGGGAACATGATCATATAGATCAAGGGCATGGACAAGATAATCCTGATCCCTAGCAGCCTGCAAAAACTTCTGGAAGCACTCAAGGCAAAGCTACGTTTTCTGGAATGAATTTGATAACTTTCATGCATAAATAAGGAGAAGAGGTGCCTAATTTCAGCACCATTTTCTATGACAAGTAGAAGAAAAGGATTGTCAAAAGAACTGAGAAAAAGGTTGAAATAGGAGGACAATCAGGAAAGATGATAACTGATAAGACTTTGGTGTATGGAAGAGATGCAGATCCAATATTGACAATAAGAGCTAGGGTGGCGTTAAACCAAGCTACTGAAGATAATGTAGAGAGGATGATGACATATCTTGAGCAGTCAAAAAATAATGCACCTCAATTAAAATAAACACTATAGAAAGAGAGAGATGAAGGCCATAAGTTGAAGATGAAATTTGAGGACATGCAGAATGAAGTTAGGACTTCAAATACTGAATTTCAGACTCTGCAGGCCAATAAGGAGGCTTTAGAAATTTCTACAAGAAAAATGGAAAAAGATGCTCAAAACAGCTTAGCAGAATTACAAAGGCTGCAACTAGAACATCAAGTATTGAAATATGAGAAAGATAACCTTCATATGTCCTACGAAACTCTAAGTGTAGAGAAGGTCCAATTGCAAAATAGGGTCATTTAGTTAGAATCAAAGAAGGCTTCCACTGAAGAAAAAGAGAAACAATATCAAATGTAGGTAGCAGTTTTGGAGGGACAGAATGCTTCATTGACAGAATCACTGAAATATGCCAATGAACAGAAGACAAATGTCCATCCTTTGAAGGAAAATGTTCTAGCTGAAAGAAGAAGAATCCACCAATTGAAAATATGCATTGAGGAATAAAGGTGTAAGGTTTTACAAATATATAGTAGATTAGAAGAAATCTTGGACACCACGTGTTATTTTGTGGATAGATCTCAAGAGATTCTGTATATTCTAATAGGAAGAATAGTGTGGATAGAGACAAATGAGGAACCCCCTGTAGAGCTACCAGTTAAATATTGACAGATTTTAAAGCAAGATTATGATTTGTTGGAGTTTGCAATCAATATTGCAGAAGAATTCAAGAAATTTTGCTGCAGAAATTTTGGTAGAATGTTTCAAATTCTTTGCTATGGATCAGTTGAATGTGAACTATTTAGTTTTCAGCGTATGCCCATTAACTGTGATATTGTTCTAACTCATTGCATTTATGTTTATGTTACGAATGTCTTATAGTTTTTTCTGCGAAATTTGCACTGTGAGTAATGAAGGTTGTCATAAACAATAAGCTATCTTGTTGTTCATGTGTTCTTAAATAAGTAACATGTATCTATAATTTTTATTAATACATGTACAGAAATACATTACTCATTGATAACTATTAAATTTCTCCCTGGGAATAGGTTAGTTAGTTGTAGATATTTTCTGGTTGTTTGTGATTTAAATGCGAGAGAGATAAGACGAGAGGTAAGAACCTGCACATCACATTGTGACAGTCCTCATTATCTCTATCAATTTGCATTTTTATATAGGCACTTGCACATCATAGCTTAAACACAAAAAGCTAAAAATATACGTGGTGGACTGAGCTGTAGCTGGTAGAACCTATCAATTTTTTACTTGACCTACGGTAGCTGGACCATAAACTGGATAGATTCCCCATACCAACATTAATGGGCTAGTTGGGAACGTTTATTAGGGAGAATCCCTAACTGTTGTTACCTACTATTTTCTAGGCCTCAACATTTTTTGGTGCTAGAAGGAGGGCCACCAGTGCATGGTTGGCCGAGGAAACTCATTTCCTCAAAATTACTCCACCGATGACAGTTTCGAAAGTAGTTTGTTTCACAAACACACTCCTGAAGATAAAGAGAAAGGGTATCTGTATCATGTGGATAATGAAGTAGTTAATGATTTAAGAAGAATCACGAGGGAATATGCAAAAAATATTGGAGGATTACCTATCATTTCTATATTAACTAGAAGAGAGTATTAGAAGAAAGATCGACCTCATTTAGAAGACACGATGTTGGTAGAATATCTTGAAAAACTTGTAGAAGCAGCCTTACAGGAATTTGATCAACCTTTGAATCAATTGGACCCAGATTCACCTTATTGTTCACCTTCTCAGACCCTTGTTCAGTCATCACCTCATTCTCCACTCAGAATCATGGCTAATGCAAATGCAAACCAACCACCTCCACTACCTACTTGGAGAGCTAGGTCACCTTTAAATTTGACACCTCCCTTGCATGATTTGGCTCAAGATTTTGACAGAATGTTACCCAAGTTTGAACTAGGTGAAGGAGTTTTGGTAGACGATCATTTACAAAGTTTTTACCCGGCTATAGAAGGATTACGAGCTGGGGAACATGAAGATGTAGTGTGTAGATTGTTTCCCCACACTCTGAAAGGAAAAGTATCAACATGGTATTTTGTACTTCCTATAAATTCAATCACAGATTGGAAGACATTTGAGAGAATGTTTAGAAGTAAATATGTAGTTCAGAAAACTCATGCAACCTTGATGAAGGGGTTATGTGCTCTAAAGAAAGAAAGAAAATAAAAAGTATATGATTTTACTCAAATATTTGCTACTTACCTAAACAATTTTACTGCATTAAATAAGCCATTTGAAAATGCTCTGTTCGAATACTATACCTCAGCCCTTGGGCCTAATCTGAGCCATTGGGAGAAAATAATTTTGGAAGCAAAAAACCTTTATTACTGACTAAGCCTAAGGATGAGTGGTCACAGGATTATGAAGGGATGTTGAAGATGATGTAAAAGTTATATAATAGAGTGATATATTTAGAGAAAGAAAAAGAGGCTTATAAATCATATAAGCCTTATTATAAGAAAAGGGAAGACAACAGTCAAACTAAGCCTCCCCCACATAGTCCTTCAACAATGATTTAACTGATGTAGGCATGGATAATTTTGGTACCTTTCATCAACAGCCTCATTCTAAGAATATTTTCCCTCAATGGATAAATTCTATGACAATAGTAATGAATCAATTATTGGACTTCAAATTAACAGAAACTAATAAGGAGGAAGAAAACGACAATCAATCCACAGAAAAACAAGAGGAGGATACTCTAGTTTTATGGGACTGCATCTCAGTGTTTGATACAAAAGAGGAAGGTTCTCTGGAGCAAGAGGAAACATCAGAAACCAATGTGACAACAAGAAGTCAAAGTTTGGTAAAAGAAGACGAGTCAATAATTCCTAAGATTAAGAAAATTCAAGAAAAAATGAAGAAGATACAAAAGAACACTACAACTGTTAAAATACATAAATTTACCATTACGATTCAAGATCCGAAGAAAATCAACACATCTCTTAATCCTATTGAAGATAAAATTGATAATGTCAAGAAGAATACCAAAGAACATGAGATGGGGTATGATATTGTAGAAGACATTAAGAAAGATAAATCAAATATATCATTGTTCAAGATGTGTAATTTACCTCAGCAAAACAAGAAACTTTTAAAACTAGTTGAGGTGCCTGAAGAAGAGCTTCCAACTGATAACCAACCTAAAGAAGAAATTGGTGAGGGAAGCATGGGAGGAAAGTCTAAGTATAAAACTCCAGCGTTTCTCCTAACTTTTGAGATTTTCAACTACAATGTACACAAATATTTGGTAGACATAGGATCATCAGTCAACGTTATGCCATGGTCAATCTACAAGAAAATTAATGGAAAACCTAAACCAACTACTTGGTAGGTTCTTCAATTAGACAGAACATCTGTAAAAGTAATAGGGGAAATGGAATATGTACTGATTCGCTTATCTGAAGATGAAAGAGTATGTCATTATATTGACATTGTAGTAGCTGACATACCTGATGCTTATGGAATTTGTTTAGTCGATATTGGGCAGCAAGGTTAAAAGGGTATTTTGCATCAGATTGGTAACATTTTTGGTTTCCTTATGAGGAATGTCCAAATCAAATAAAAGTATTGAGAGAACCTCAGATGAAATACAATGTTACTCAGTTAGAGGGAAAGAATGAGCCAATAAAATCTGTGTTGGGAAATTACCAAGTTGAAGAAGCCAGCAATACACCTGACACCTAGCCCGATCTCCTTTGATTTTCACGAGCTGATGAAATTTACTGTAAAATAGTAGATTTAGTTTCAAATGTAGTTTTTAATTCAAGTTCAGTAGAAGTGGATAGTTTTTGGGCCCTTTATTTTGATTGATCTAAAACATTGGAAGGATCAGGAGCTGGCTGTGTCCTGATTGATCCAAGAAAAAATAAACATTTTATTTCTTCTAGATTAGAGTTCGAATGTACAAATAATACAGTCGATTATGAAGCACTAGTTCAGGGACTAAAAAAGGCAATAGAACTAAAAGTGAAAAATCTAAAAGTATACGGGGAGTCTCAGATTGTTGTTAAGAAAATTCGAAATAAGATATATTGTATTTCACCACATTTAAAAGCCTATCAAAATGAAGTTTGGGATTTGCTTATGAATTTTCATGCATTCAATATTGTATCCATTCCTAGAGTAAAGAATGTAGTAGCTGATTTACTAGCTACCTCAGCTACAAGGCTAGTACCTTCTAATAATATATGCTCTATTGAATTACTTTTCAAGCCTTCTGTTTCAGATACAATCACCAATCTACGGGTTTTTGACAATAATGAACAAATTTTGGAATGATTGATGAATGATGAGACTTTGAAAGGAGCAATAATAGATGATGAAGAACATCAAGCAGAATTAAAATTTGGGAATTTTATTCCTAAGGGAGTCAAGACCCTGGAACGAATGTTTGACTTAAAAAACAAGTTTAGAAAGCCAACCAATGTTAATACTCATAGCTCATCCTTGCAATTTGAACTAATAAATTTGGGGACCGAAGATGAACCTAGATATGTAAATTTGGGAAAGTGTTGTTCTCGAAGCGAAAGGAGTAAGTTCGTTAGTCTGTTCAAATAGTACAAAGATATGTTTTCTTGGACATATGAAGAGCTTAAAACTTATGACAAAAAGATCATACAACATGTCATCCCGATTAAAGCTAGAGTCAAGCCTTACCAACAGCCTTTGAGGAAGATGCATCCAAATCTGGAATGTTTAATTCAGAGCAAAGTGAAAAAGTTGTTGGATGCTAAAATTATATTCAAAGTCAGACATTAAGAATGGGTTTCAAATTTGGTGCCAGTAAGGAAAAAATCTGAAGAAATTAGGCTCTATGTAGATTTCAGAAACCTCAATCATGCTTCGGATAAAGATAACTATCTAGTCCCACCCATGGAGCAAATATTGCAGATAATTTTAGGTTTTGACTTATTTTCATTATTAGATGGATTCTCTAAATTTAATCAAGTATTAGTAGCTGAAGAGGACAGGCTAAAAACCACATTGAGAACCAAGTGGGGAACTTTTCCTTATAGGAAAATTCCCTTTGGACTCATAAATGCTAGAGCTACTTTCCAGAGGGCCATGTATATATCTTTCCATGATTTGATTGGACATAGTGTTGTGGTATATCTCAATGATGTGACGATATTTTCAAAAAAGAGATAAGAACATGCATTCCATCTAAGACAAATTTTCAAGCATTGTCGAAAAATTGTATTTCACTTAATCCTAAGAAATACGTGTTTGCGGTCATAGAAGGAAAGCTATTGGGTCACGTTGTTTCTAGAAGGAATCTCCATAGACCCAGAAAGGATTAAATCCATAGATTAGATCCCTTTACCCCATAACAATAAAGGTATGCAATCATTCATGGGGACAATTAATTTTGTGTGAAGGTTTGTACCAGATTTTGCTCAAATTGTCAAACCTTTGCAGCAGATGGTTAAACAAACTGTACAATTTAAATAGACTGATGTGGAAAAGAACACATTAAGTAAGATAAAAACATCTATTGTTCATGCAACTTCACTAAAAAGTCCAAATTTCGAAAAGATTTTATTATGTACACTTTTGCATCCAATGATTAATTAGCAGCGGTGCTTACACACAAGGAAGATGGGGGATATGAGTACCCCATATCATTTATGAGCACTGGCATGCAGGGAGCTGAATTGAATTATACAACTATTGATAAATAAGCATATGCAGTTTTCAAAGCGGTAAAGCAATTCAGGCCATACATACTTAAGAACCATACTAAGGTAATAGTTCCACACCTAGCTGTAAGATATCTTTTTGCACAGAAGGAATTAGGAGAAATAAGAGGCAACTGAGTAACATCCTTACAAGAATATTATCTTGAGTTCAAACCACCATACATAGTAAAAGGGTAGGGATTGTGTAAAATAATGGCCGAAGGTAAAGACGATGAAGAAAACTGTTGGGATAATGAAGCTGAGTTACATATGGTGGATGTATGTCCCCTATTCATAGCTCCAGATTCCCAGTACTGTGACCTAGTTCATTACCTTCAAGAAGGATATTTGCTGGAACATTGGAATTCCAAACAACGAAGAGAATTACGCCTCAAATCAGCTTCATATCAAATAATTGATGAAGTATTATTCAGAATGAATTATGATGCAGTTTTTCTCATATGCTTAGAGAAAGAATATGCAAAGAAGGTTATAATAGAATTGCATTATGGGCCGCCAGGAGGTCATTTTTTCGGAGATACAAAAACCCATAAGATTATTAGAGTTGGATATTACTGGCCTACACTGTTTAAAGATGCTCATGCTCATGTCAAAAAGTGTGATGTTTGTCAAAGAGGTGGTGGAAGACAAGCTAAAGCAGCAGGGCCTTTAAAACCAGTGATGATAATAGAACCATTCGAACAATGGGGGATTGATATCATTGGAGAAATAAACCCAAATTATTCCTTGCAGCACAAATACATTTTGACGGCAACTGACTACTTCACCAGATGGGTCGAGGCCATCCTGTTATGCAAAGTGAATGAAGATGCAGTCATGGATTTCTTACAAGATCACATTATGACCAGGTTTGGGGTTCCAATTTCCCTGGTTTTTTATAATTCTACTTACTTTTCTTCTATTAGATTAACTGCATTTGCTAATGAAAGAGGAATTAAGTTGCATTATTCTACGACCTATTACCCACAAGGAAATGGTTTGGCAGAATCTACAAATAAGAATTTCATTAAAATTCTAAAGAAAACCATGATAGAAAATCAGAGAAGTTGGAACTTAGCGTTACCTAATGCTCTTTGGGATAATAGATTCACACCCAAGAATTCCTTAGGTGTTTCAACATACACTCTTGTTTACAGAAAAGAAGTTATTCTTCCTCCTAACATTATGCTACCTTCTTCCATAATAGCTCAGGAGTATAGAGGTACTGATAATGAAATCCTACAGATTAGAATCTATAATCGACTTTTGAAGTCAGAAGAGTCTAGGTTCAAAGCCAAAGAATGATTTAAGCATCAACAGGAAGTAGTGAAATGTTGGTTTGATAAGCATAAATCTTGAAACAAGGAATTCGAAGTGGGAGATATAGTTCTTAAGTGGGATCATCCACATGATGAAAAGGGAAAGCACACTAAGTTCCAACAGTTATGGGTAGGCCCTTTTCAAATTGCATCCAAGCTTGGCCCCTCAACTTACAAGTTGCAAGATTTATAGGGGTGGGAGGAGAACTTACCAATTAATGGTTTAGTTCTCAAACCTTATTTTTCTTGATTGATTTTTATTTCTTGGTTATCTTGTACATAAATAATCTGATTCGTTTGTTTTATTTTTGATTTATTTTGTTTTTTTTAGTTAGGTTTGTTTGATTTTAATAAAAAAGAATAACTTTTGGTTGCATGGAGTTCATCAAAATTCTGGATTAACTAAAATCCTTGATTATAAGACTGTGTACAATTTATTTATTTGAAAGAACTCCTTCTAGTTTAGCAGTTTTCCTAAATGGCTATGAAAACATTGAACACATTGAAGTCCTACTTAATCCTTGTAAAATAACTCAGGATCAAAAGGTCTGGAATACTATTTCGAGGCTCCATCCATATTACATTAAAAATGCCTTAGGGGGTGATAGAAAAAGATCCATGCAGAGGAAGAATGGTAAATAGTATATTATATTTAAATGGTCCCATGCCAAGAATTGAAAGCCAAAAGGCAAATAAGAGTCAAAATCTCTTAAGGAAGCAATATGTATCGAAACAAAGTACTGAACCATATTAGTAAAAGATTGCCAAATTTCATCTCCGTCTGTGACCTAAAAATTAAATACATCTCTCACAAAAAAGGACACTATGGATAGAGGATCCTGAATAAAAATTTCATAAAGAAGGCAAAATGGAGGACTCAAAAGAAAGGACAAAATTCCAAAAGTGAAAAATGGCATGGGAATGAGGAACAAACAAATATTTATGTTTACCATATGTTACAATCCTGTGGTGTCCAAGCTGGGAGCTACCCGAAGACAAAGGTAAAAAACGAAATTCATATCCCTAGCTTCAAAAGAGTTATCTAGACTTTGAAATCTTGGTTTCCATTTTCCCTAAATTGGACTATCATCAACGATTAAAAGCACATATATCTGCCATTTGGGAAATCCAGAAATCTACAAGAATGCAGCATGTTGGTATTATCAAAACAGTCTGTTGCTCAAAGAAGAAATTGTCCAGAGATATTTGTTCACCAGGTAGTCGCCAATTGTTGCAGCTGCAACTATTTCCCAAATTTTAAAAAATTTTGGGCCCTCCTTTTATTTTTATCTAGCCTGGGATTGTTTGGTTTCCCAAGATATGTCTTTCCTCCGCTATGATTTTTTATCTTTTGGAGTCAGAAGTAGGGTCAAATTTTTTTTCTTAATTTTGGTAGTTAAATGATCTAATACTACCATCTTCCTTTCCTACACCGTGGAGACTGTGGAGTCTTTGTTTTATTTGAAAACTTAACTTTTGATTTTTCAATGATTTTTTTATCGTTGTCTTAGGTTTGTTGATGAATGAATTAGGGAATTAGTCTTCTACGTCGCCACCGTTTCAGAGGTCAAATAGAGAACGTTCCAATGGACAGTTATTTTTCTCACCCAATCCGTAGCCGGTATCTTTCTGATTTTATTGTTCAAATTTTTTTATTTTCGATAAATTTTTTTTTCTTTTCACTATTGGAATGTGTTTTGACAAGCAGTCGAAGGTTTAGTCCCCTATGACACCACCATTTCAGAGGGCTTGTCATTTGTATCATCGACACTGTGGTTTATATTGTGTCTTGAAGTTCCGATGTGTTAGTGATTATTCTTTCTAATCGTTGATGCATAACTATCGGCAACGTTTGGAGCTCGGGATCGCCAACACTATGGCAGCATTTAGCTTTGAAGCGCCGACACTATGGAAGTGTTGAGGTTTTAGTCATCGACGCATAGTTCTTAGAGTTTTCAATCATCGATGATTTTATTTTGTCGTGGGACCCATAGTCTCTCCGGTGCCCACCGTTGCAGCTGTCTAGTGAACTATCCACCCGACGGCTAGAGCTTCTGTTCGCCGATAGGGTTTTTCCCACCGATGAGATTTTTTTCCACTAATGTGTTTTACTGAGGGTTATATATAGAGGTGGAGCATTTTTTTATGATTATCCTGGATTGAAAACTGCGTTTGCTCCATCCTTGTTGAATTGAGCTATACTACCATTGCTTGGTTGTCCGGATTCCATTTTTTGGTGTGCTGCCATAGAGGTTTCAGGTCATCTTGCTAACTGCACAACATTTTTCCAGGTAGGCCAACCACAGTCTCCTTCTTTTTGATTTCTTATTAGTTGTTTTAAGAACCATAGTCTTCCCTGGTTAGGTTTTCCCATAGATTGGGATGATTGTCCGTTAGAAATAATATTTATCCTCGCTGTAGGGTGTTTTGATAGTTTTCTTTGGCAGTATGGTTTTTTTGGGCCTGAGTTTTGAGCCATTATGGTTATTTAATCCCTGTCTAAAATATTAGGTAGTCGGTCCAGACAAGCATTACGTTGTCTGTACCACCTATTTTGGGGTTGTTCATGCCCATTTAGGGGGGGGGGGGGGAGGGGGCAGGGTTCAGTTTTCATATGTGCTTACCCTATCTTTGTGGGACAATGGAGGTTTTGATGTTGATCTAGTTGGGGATTTCCGCGGTGATAACATAGTATAGGGTCTCCAATTGGAATATTATCCTTATTGATAGTGTGGTTCATGTTTTATTGAATGCAGTCCAGATTAAATGATAAGTTTTCTATCAGGGTTCCATTTTTAGTTGTAGACAGTGGACTTAGAGGATTTCTTTTTCCTTGCCAATTTCTTTTATGCATGAATACTCTGTATAGTTTATTTGTGAGAATGCATATGGAAGAGGTAAATAGTTTGTTACAATTTTTCTTCATTACTAAAACACTAACTAAAAGCTCAAATGGTCTAAGAACATGTTGTGTTTATGACAAGGTGACTATTTCAAAGGAGATATGTCTAAAAGACAAAAGAAGAAGGCTCCTGTTTCCAAAGGAGAACTAGAGGTTGAGATCATCACCAAGGTGGAATACATATATGAAGATACCAAGGATACCACCGGGTAGAGCCAGATTATAAATGCGGTGAAATTTATGGGATGATTGTAAACCAAAATGTGCTTAATGTAGGATTTGAAGAGCTTACCATTTATGCAAATATTGAGAAATCAACTCTTATGAAGGTAGCCACAAGACTTGAGTTGTTCTCATTCTCAGAGGTGATAGGATGGATTCTGCCTAGGGAAGATGTGACTACGATGATCCTTGAAAATACTACTAAACTAGGATATGCAACATACAACCCTACTTATGTCTCAATGGCATACCACCTTCCTCCTACTCAGATTTACCTAACAAAAAGCTGGTTGAAAGAGACAAATATGGACTTGGTAGAAACAGTCAAAAGAATGATGATACCAGGGAAGAACTTTTGAACCAGGCCATCAGGAGAATATGATACATCCACTCTTCGGACCCCTTATAAATTTATAGCACTGATGCTGAATAGATTTTTTGGGAGAGCTCACAGAAAAAGCTTCAAATTGGGATGGATACCAATTATTTTTTATGTGGCCACTCAAAGAACCATATTCAATTCGGAAAACATAGTGTCCAATAGCCTCTTAGCATGCATATCTTTAGCTTTGGGAGGGGTGTCACAGAAGAAGTTAGAGTTCTACATGAGCTCTATTTTAGTTGACTGTATATTGTGTACCCAATTTTTTTCGGCCTTGAGGTGTAATTGGGATAGAGATACGACCCCGGTATACACTGCATATAAATTATTTTGGGCACAAAAATACCATGGCTACTACAGAGAAATATGTGAACACTTCATCATGCCATTGTACACTCTAATTTTCTTGACCAAATGCAACTGCATGTCCGAAGAGGCATTTAAGGTCATTGAGGAATATGGAGACTACTATTTAACTAAGGAAGGCATCTATATCAGAATGTATGGGGGCTCTAGAGAACCTTCTCTACTCCCTTAATATGCCATTGATTATGTGATGCATAAAGAGGCAGTCCGGAAGGTATATCTTGATGGTGTGGGGATTTTTTTTTTGGACCATAAAAAGGAAACATTTCTTGCCATACCTTTCTGGCTTGGAAGTTATAAGTTTTTGAAGGTAAAATATACTGCATAATTTGTGCAGGAGCTGGAGCAATTCCATTTTGGTGAGATGAAATTTCACAGGAATGACTCCCGGAATAAGGTAGTAGAACAATGCAAAGAGGCAAACATTCATTTCAAGTATACTAACTCCTGGGACAAGGACGAAGAAACCTTGAGGAGTGGAAAGAATATGAATGCCTTAAAGAAGAGATTTAAACAGAAAATCACTACTATAGGAAGAAAAGGAAAAACTTTACAAAAGACTAAGACAAGCGAAGAAAAAGAGGCCAGAAAGAGAAAAGAAGATGCTAGAAGGCTATCACAAGAGGAAGAAAGTTGGCTAAAGAATGAAGAAGAAGAAAGAAAGAGAGCTACAAAGGAAGCAGCAAAGAAGGAAGAGGATGAGAGAAAGAGAAATGAAGAAGCATAAATAAAGAAAAGACAAGATGAAAGTGAGGGTCTGAGATTAACAGGATCTAAAAAAGATCAGTAGACTACTGACTAGATGGATACATAGGGGGAACATGATCATATAGATCAATGGCATGGACAAGATAATCTTGATCCCCACGACCCTGCTGCAACTTATGGCAGCACTCAAGGGCAAGATATGTTTTTTGGAATGAATTTGATATGTTTCATGTAGAAAGAAGGAGAAGAGGTCCCTGATTTCAACACCATTTTCTATGACAAGGAGAAGAAAAGGATTGTCAAAAAAACCGAGAAAAAGGTTGAAACAAGAGGACAATCAGGAAAGATGATAACTGATAAGACTTTGGTGTATGGAATAGATGTAGATTCGAGATTGACAGCAAGAGCTAAGGTGGTGTTAAACCAAGCTCTGAAGATAATGTAGATAGGCTAATGACGGATCTTGAGCAGTCCAAAAAGAATGCAGCTTAATTAAAATAAATAATGAGGAAAGAGAGAGATAAAGGCGATAAGTTGAAGAGGAAATTTGAGGACATGCAGAATGAAGTGAGGACTTCAACGATTGAACTTCAGACTTTGCAAGCCAATGAGGAGGCTTTATAAATTTAGGAAAAATGGAAAAAAGATGCTCAAAATAGCTTAGTAGAATTACAAAGGCTGCAGCTAGAGCATCAAGTACTGAAATCTGAGAAAGATATCCTTCATGTGTCCTATGAAGCTCTAAGTGCAGAGAAGGTCCAGTTGCAAAACAAGGTCATTGAGTTAGAATCAGAGAAGGAATCCACTGAATAAAAAGAGAAACAGTATCAAATGTAGGTAGCTGTTTTGGAGGGACAGAATGCTTCATTGACAACATCATTGAAAGATGCCAGTGAACAGAAAACAGATATACAACCTTTGAATGAACATCTTCTAGCTCAAAGAAGAAGAATCCACCAACTGCAAATATGCATTGAGGAAGAAAGGTGTAAGATTTTGAAAATATATAGTAGATTAGAAGAAATCTTGGACACCATGTATTATTTGTGGATAGATCTTAAGAGATTTTCGAGATTCTGGCAGGAAGAATAGTGTGGATAGAGACAAATGAGGAACCCCATATGGAGCTACCAGTTAAAGATCGATAGAGTTTAAATAAGGATTAAGATTTGTTGGAGTTTGCAATCAATACTATGGAAGAATTCAAGAAATATATAAAGAAAATGAGAGGAGCATGTGCGGATACTGTAGAAGAGTGCTGGTCACATACAATAGATGCCAGGTTTCCACAAAAAAAAGACTGGATGTGATACAATAACATGAGTTGTTCATAGAACATCTATAGAATAGGTATCAGGAAGATGAGCAGGAGATCAAACAAGTCAAGGATCTAGATGAACATATTCTGAAGAATGTAGTGGCTCATGTAGTAGTAAGTATCCACTTACTAGAAGACCAGCTGCGCCTGAATCCGATGAGAATAGAAGTAGTTAAGAATCAGGCTACTAATTATGAAATAAATATCCATTTTCTTGAACCCTTTGATTTTGAAGGCATACCAACAGAGGCCCAAGCGTGGAAAAAGTTCATAAATGACCAAGTGGGCCCCTCTTCATAAAGTGTCCTATTAATTTTTTATTTAAAATGTAATATATTGTATAAATTATGAGCACTTACTACAGGACAAAAATTTGGAACTGAAATCTTGGGGAAGCCCAAAAGTAATTTGGGGGAAACCCAAAGGTTTTTCTTTTTTGTATAAATATAGGAGAGTTTAGATGTAGAGGAACTTCTTTCCCAAGCAATTTTTGAGAGTATATTGTAAGAGTAAGTACTTCCTTTTACAATAAATAATTACAAATTTTTGTTGGAGAAAGTTTGGTGGAATGTTTCAAATGCTTGGCTATGGATCAGTTGAATGTGAACTATTTCGTTTTCAACTTATGTCCATTAACTGTGAGATCGTTCTAACTCATTGCATTTATGTTTATGTTATGAATGTCATATAGTTTATTCTATGAAATTTCCACTGTGAGTAACAAAGGTTGTCATAAACAATAAGCTATCTTGTTGTTCGTTTTTCTATTAATGTTCATGTGTTCTAAAACAAGTAAAAGCTTTCTATATTTTTTCTTAATACATGCACAGAAATACATTACTCATTGATAACTGATAATTTTTTCCCTAGGGATAGGTTAGTTAGTTGTAGTTATTTTATGGTTGTCTGTGATTTAGATGCGAGAGAGATAAAACGAGAGGTAAGAACCTGCACACCACATTATGACACTGCTCATTATCTCTATCAATTTGAATTTTTAGATAGGCACTTGCACATCATAACTTAAACACAAAAAACTAAAAATATACACGGTGGATCGGGCCATAATTGGTAAAACCTGTCAATTTGTTACTTGACCTACTATAGCCGGACCGTAAACCCGACGGATTCCCCATACCAAATAGTAGCGAGCTAGTTGGGAACGTTTATTGGGGAGAATCCCTAACTATTGTTACCTGCGATTTTCCAGGCCTCAACAGAAGTAAATTGCAAAACAATTGAAATTTGTGATATAAAATAAAATATAATATGAAAATAATGAGTTTTACTTACATATTGAAGTAATCCATCATCCTGGAACTCTGAAGCAAGGCCATAGAATATGCTTCCACATGTTGTTCAAGGGTATTGAGTAACATAATGCTATGAACACTCTGTGTATCCAGTTTGATCTATAAATGGATCCTTACTATGTGATGGGCCAACCTTAGAAGTGCCAACACCTTGGCCTACATTGCGTTGGACAGCAGTCCCATGTTGAAGAAACGTATCTGCCAAGTCAAATAAAACCTCCTCTGTATCACCAATCACAGGAATCGCAAGAGGATATAGATGAGGGGGATTATGTGTGCATGGAGGGAGTGGCACACGGTTAGGATCAGTCCTATCCCCTTTGCTATCTTGGGGCATCCCATGAACCACACCTTACAAGTCTAAAATATTGAAATAGTTCACATGTTTCCCTAGGATGAATTATGGATACAACTTCCTCATGAAATAAAATGGGATGTCCCTATTCCCATGAGGGTCTTCATCGAAGATGATATACCATCGATCCATCCAATTGGCTTTAATATTTGGTTCCACACACTAGTCTATGGAAATGTGTGCCCGACTGGTGGGTGGAACAAATCCGGTGCTAGGGTCCCAAAATAATGAAAACAACTAGTATTTTGTAATCTTTAGGTTTTTTAGGTCTTTATAACTCAAACCATTGAAATAGTATTGCCTCATGGATTCTTTGTACGAGCTAATGTTGTAGAGAGCTCCTTGGGCATTGGAAATTTTGTTTGTTATGGTTTCCAATGCCTCGGCTAAATATTTTCTCAAATGACCCCCCCTCTAAAAGATTATCTAAGGCACCTCAATGCACACAAAGGAGCTAGAATCTGGGAATTGTAGTCTTGTTCCCTCTCTGTGTTTGGGTTTGTGTCTGGGTTTGGGTTCATGTTTGGGTTTGTGTCCCTATTTGGGTTTGTGTTGGGGTTTGGTTCATTTTTCATAGTATCTTGAACATTCATATTATCTATTAAGATTAACACAATCAATTACAAATTGTTTTAATATATCATTATTTTATTTTATTCAATTTTTTTATTAAATTCGTTTTAACTTTTTAACAATTATAAAAACTATGAAATTAGAAAAAAACAAATATTGAATACAAATATGGATGATATGAGTACTTACCTGCCATTGGAACCAAGAAACCTCTACAAACACCTCCAAATGCTTTAATGCAAAACGCTGGTGCGGTATTTCGCAACTACAGTATTTTGCCTTCTTGATATCTAGCTCACTGTGCAAATAAAAAATTGAAGACCGCTGCCTCTATTTTTTTTTGGGTTTATAATATCGCAAGTGCGATATATTGCACTTACGATATGTAAAACTTAAAAAACGTATATGCGATATATCACATATGTGATCTCTACTAACTAAACATAGCCTCATCTTTGGGCTCGGGCTTTCTGAACATAGCATCAATAACACATATGTGTTGTGGATTTTACATTTCAGAAGTGTGTTTCTGATTTTTTAAGTGGCAGTAAAAGGTGGAACCAACTTCGTGCAAGCACCCATAACAAATCAAGCCTTTAAATATTTATAAACCACTTTATAAGAATCACATGCATAACAAAATTACCAACATAACAAATCAACCATGATATCATGTACAACATTCATTAAGGAATAAACATAATTACACATAGGTCGCAAGATCAAATCGTGTAGGAATTATGCCCAAATTAAACTCATACATTTTCTAAACCCTCACAACCATAAATGAACCAGGATCAATTCATGTACGGTCTGTTTTATCTACATTTCACTGTGAACGAATACTGTAAGATTTCATCCTCACACTGTAGCATTCTAGTATCAGAGCCATGCTATATGTATATATATGTAGTTTGTATTTTACATTACATCTAAGTTCTACAAAGTGGTCAAAATAGCCAGATAAAACTGACATACCATAACTATGGCCCTTGGCCTTTTACATATCCAAACCATTTAAATAAATTAAATAACAAGAACTACAACCCTGTCAATGCTATGGAATAGCCACGACATTGTTTGGGGGATTTTCATCCCAAGGCTACAACCCTTTCATTTACAAATTAAAACAATAATGTAAAACCCATTAAAACCCTATCAACAATTACCGATAGAGAGGACTGCTAAACGCAGGGTTAAACCACAGTTGGCCCTTATATTCCCATTACACAGTTAATCACAAAACATTAAATCTCTAACTAATACACTATCATATCTCTAATGGTGGGATTTCCAATGCCATATACAACATGGCCCCAAAGCCAACAATGTTGTCACACATTCATCCATACAAATAACTCAAACAATGATTTCGATTACACATAGTCCACTAATTGGAATAATAACCAATAAATCAACACAGTATGCATTTATTGTTTATATATAAACACATTTATTATCAAAACCACTAAGGTCTTTTACACAGTCGATTAAACTCGGCCTTGCACCATTGCAAGCAATGGTGCTGCCCCATTCCTTTAACAGAAACTTATTTACAAATATGAAAAGCTACGAAGAGTTACCCAGTGTCATTTCCCACACAGAGTACCCATTAACAATTCGAACAATTCATCCCAAAGGCACTAAAACCCCACGAGAAAACCACAAGCCCCATCACATTACAAATGCAATTACCATTAAAGTTACAGTCAGGCCCCATTCTAGAATAGAGCCATTGGAAACCAGAGCCTAGCATTCAAAACTACGATGAGTAGTAACTCTGTCGCAACCATTAAAGAAAAATGAGGGAATAAGTTAAACACTTGTTATAGAAGGCTTACCCGAATGGGTATGGCTTTGCCCATAGAGCTACCACAAACCACAAACCATGATTTTAGCCACACCTTGCAACCTGAAAACACAGTGCAAAGGCCACGATGAGAAGTATACATGATAACCAAACTAAACAAGAAAATGATGCTACTAAACTATACTATCAACATACACGTTAATCCATTCTATATGCACCCCATTACACTGCGTTGGAGCATAGCACAAGTATCCAAGATGCGAATGACCCAAACCAATGCATGAACCAAGCCCTAATCTTGGATGCCACTTTTCCCAATGCACATTTAAGTCATTTCCATGGCCTCCCTTAACGATGCGCAAACCCATAATCCTATAGTTCATTCCACTATATAACACCTTGTTCCAAATCAACGTGAAATGCATAAATCCCTTTGTGCATCGAATTACTTAGGTTTTAATCCCTAAACACACACGATACTAAATATTCCATTGATGACAATAAGTCAAAGTTTTTACAAATCCATCCAACTATTTAAAACCATTATATTGAAACCATGTTGGAGCATGAACAAAGTCATAAGCCTTTATACCATAGTAAATAAGTGTCACATAAATAGTAAGTGCAGTAGTGACCAAGTCACTATCGTAGAATCCATAAGCACAATAACAACAATTCGTGCAACATCATAGTCTAGTAAACCATCTAGCCTAGTATAATTATCACATAACAAGCATCATGTAGTCACTAAGATAGATTTGTAAAACTAAGTGCTAATGGTGAAACAAACAACATGGTTTGTTTAACGTTTATGAGCACTTTTAGTTTCGAAGTGAAACTGCACGCAAAGTTGAAAGAAATGCATTAGTTCATAAGCACTAATTATTGTTGATATGACAAGTATAAAATAGTTACCTCTCAGGTGGTTACAAGAGAAACTAGTCCTACCACTCCACCCCTTTTTGCAATAACAAAGTTAAGTCATAATTTTATATACAAGAGTAATCAAATGTTATAGTCAATAAAGTACATAATCAAATAACTAACATACACATCAATGTGTAACCATAGATCAACATCGTAATCAACATCATGACAATGTAAGTAGTACATTAATAACCGCATATAAAAATATGAAAGAAGAACGTAAGAACTACTTACGACTTTATAGTAGAGTAAACAAACTACGACACATTCCGCACAAGTTCAAATAATGTCTAGCATATGTATTTTTTAGTAGCCTAATAATTCTTTTTTTATTATCAAATTTTGGGGACATTACAATATATTTATATTTTCTGCAAGTGTTATCTAATACATCCTGAGGGATAAATTATTTTAATAAATAATCAGTATATGTATTACCTGAAAGGCTTAACGGTTTACAAGAAAAAGATGAACTAGGGTTTACAATCTTAACAAACTAACACATAAGTTGTTTTAGCAAATGAAATCATAATACCAATATTGAGTAAAAATCATAATAGAATTTTAGAATAGTGAACAAATCATTATATAATATTACTACTTGAAATATTATTACAGGGCATGACTTCGAAGCCAGAATAGATAAGAATCTCAACTATATTTACTTAATAACCCACAGTAAAATCCCTATGTCCAAGTTATGTAAATAATAACGCCATTATGTTTCCAGAAACCATTATAGCAACCACATTTACTGAGTAATCACATAATTCCAATTACTTAACAAATTATTCATAATAATGTTAAAGAAAACAATGTGAATCTATAATAGCATTTCTCTAACGAAGCAATAAACAAAATAGTCTAAATCCAAGAAATGCCTTGACAAGCCGTAATCTTTTATTAACAAGGCACAAGATATTTTATTAATAGGCCCTGAATCTCTTATTTACATGTCATGAATCTTTTATTTGATAGGACGTAATATTTTATCAACCAATATAGAAAACTTATAGAGTAAAATTACCAAGTTATAATACAAACAAAATATATGGAAATAATAAACAATTTCTAGAATGTTATAGATATATACATACCAAATGATACAGTTAGTCAAATATATTTTACACAGAGTAGTTGTAGAATCCAAACAAATAAATTGTGTGCAACATAAAACTTATATCAAGTATGTCAACAGTCTTCAAACCGTGATGGAAAACGATTTTGTACCATATTACCCTAAAAAAATTTACAACCAAAAAATTACATTACAGTTTTCCCCTAGTGTCTAAGGTCTAAATCAAAGGGAGTTTTAAACACCTAAGTCTGTAACTTAAATGACATAAGGAAGAAAGCAGAAGAGGATATACCATCATCAAAAGGGGCTCAAAACATATTCAAACGATTCCAAACCCAGGAGGAAATGCTTACCCAGCCACAGAGCCACAAGCACTGAAGGGTGCAAAGTAAATAGGTATTACGAGGACCCTCAACTTCACCTTCAATGAAGCCCATTCCAAATCAACAGCAACAATCATGGATGGAACCTCCTGCAAAAACAACAACATAGAGGTTTAAAACTAGCAACTTTTACAAGATACAACAAAAACTAAATAAACATATGTAGAAATAAAACTTACCCATTTATCAACTATTGCCTTCAAGAGTAGAAAGCATGAAGTTGAAAAACAACAAAAATGGTGCTGAAAAGAACAATGTGGGTTCACAGATCTAATGGTGGTATCGAATGTCGAGAGTCCTAAACTCTTCCCACCAAAAGTGTAATGAAAAATAACATACAATGGGACAAACCCTTGGAATTTTGTTTTAAGAGTTTAATTCTTTACAGCTGGAAGCCACGAGCCTTCATGTAGGCCTCCCTTTACTGTTTCCACCCACCTTTTCTTGGATTTAAATTTTCACCTACTTGCTATAGTTTTTAAAACAAGTTTCAAATCATAAAATATCCATGGGATAATTTGATTATAAGCTACTTCTCGAGCACTTCATGCTTCCCTTTCCTTGTAATGCAACTTTGGTATTTTATCACCTTAGTTTAATAGTGGTTTAGGATGCAATTTTTAGAGCTAATCCTCTTCTTATTTCCACATACAAAACATATAAGTAAAAAGGATTTATCTTACAAGCTAAGTAAGACCTCTAAAACCTAAAACCCTAGAAACACAATAGGCTTAATAAATACTTAAACATAACAATGCATGCACAGAAACTATAATTTTCGATAAGAAAAAATGACCTTCAGACTCTTCATGACAAAATGATTAAATTGGTTTTCAGTGTAGCGATATTTTTCATAGATCGAGATTATTGTAATTGAGTTTTCATATTTTGAGTTGATAAGTTCTAGATCAATTTAAATCCTAGGATGAAATGGATAAAATAAACTTTACATTTATTCCTTTAAAACTATGTGATCTATGTTAGGATATTTAGACACTTAGGAGTTAGTTAAGATCAACTTGTGTAATATATCCATTAAGTAAAAGTGTGTTTCTTTAATATGCATTAGTATGCATTTGTAAATATTATAATCTGACAGTCATGATATGTTCTAGACATAGAGTGATCTGACGGTTCAACTTCTCTTAGATCATACCTACCATTGATCCATGGCTTAACACCCGATTTGTCCATCATCTCTATTTAAAGGGCATGGAGGGTCCTTGGCTAGTTGATCGATTATGAGAAGCTCATGTAACTTTCTTTATTTTGCATAATAAATTGCTCCAAGTAGTTATTTGGCTGGGGCCATGGACTGTTTCCCTCTCGAGGGATTTAACCATGCGACAAACATCGGTGTGTTGATCTGTGATCTATTTGTGTGAAGCAGTTTCTCAAGATGTTTGGTCTTTTGGGAGTACCCTATGTACCCGAACATGGTATCAGAGCATTTATGAAGAGCCGTTTTTAGTTTTGATCAAGATCTGGAATTGGTGTTGCTGAAAATTTGAAAGGGTTTTTGGTTCTAGATTTTATGTGAATTTGTGGCCTACATGAGCTATTCCATTGCATTGAGAGCATCGTTTCCATTGTGAAATAGTTTTCATTTCATCGAAAACTGTTTCTGCTTGTTCTATAAACACCCATTTCGGCAAATCTGAAGGTATAATGTTACAGTGACGGATTTGTTTTATTTTTTTTAAATATATCATATTTTATCAGTTTTATTATTAAATCTTTATTGTTTTAGTTTCGGACGGTTGCCTTTCCTCGCTATGTATTCTCTTTGCCATGCACCTTGTGCGATTGCGGCGAATTAGAAACAGTAAGGAAATGTTTTTTTTCTTGTCTTCTCAGCTACGTATGATCTTTTAAAGGTCACCTTGTGCGATCATGGCAAATCAGAAACAGAGAGAAAAATTGAAAATGTAGACTTTCCAGGTAAGCTAACCAATCTCTAATCCCATTGTGTGGAAAAAGTTCTTTTGTTTTTGTTTTTCATTTTTTTTTGTGATTTGCAGGAAAAAAATCAACCACAGAGAACGAGAGAGAAGAGTTTAAAAAGAAAAAAAGTCCACTTCCTCTTTCCATTATTTTACGTACCTTTTAAACTTAGCTCACTTGGTCCAATGTTGCTTTATTCCTTAATAGGTCTTGAGTTCAAGTCTTATGAAGCTACTTTTTAGTGCATGCAATTTCTATTCTCAAGTTACTTTATTGTAAAAGCGCATCTCACATAAATAAAATAAAATAAAAAGTGAGTCACTTAAGTATTTTAATTTATTACCGCACTATTTAAAAGTAACATTATTGTAAAAGTGAACATCACTTATTCTACAAAATTGATTCACTTAAAAGCAACTTTATTGTAAAGTGATTGTCAATGGTTGATCTTGGGAAGAGGGGGGGTTCTCTTTTTAGTTGGTCAAGTTAATATCTTCTACGTCACTATTGGGGACATCTTCAACATTTTCTTTGATCAAGCATAACTTCATCATCTAGAATCAGTTTTCAGTGTTGTTTTCTTTTAAACCATATATTTTTTCAAGATCTTTGCATCCATACTATTAGTTTCTATTCTTTCAGCCATTATTTTACAGTATGGCTGCTGCTTGTGGTATTATACTTACAAGTTCTAACTATTTCTCATGGAAATCTCATATGGAGGATGTTCTGCAAAGTAGGGGACTTTTCAGGATAACCTCAAGGAAATAAACAGAACCCATAGATGATGATAAGAAAATTAAGTGAGAAAATAGATGTGATGAAGCTCATGGATTGATTGGGGTGTCAACATCTATTGATTTGCGATTCCACATATCTGGAATTGATGAACCTGATCAAGCTTGGGAAAAGTTTGAATTTGTGTTTTGTAAACACAATGAAATTCAAGGTCATTAACTTGAGAATAAGTTGATTTTCTTGAATCCAAATGATTTTTCATGCATTCAAGAATATTTATATAAGTATAAAACTCATATACTCTTATGTGCAGAATGAAAGATTGAGAAAGAAGACAAACAATGAATTTATTATATTCTTTCCAAACTTGGACCTGCATATTCTATTTTTGTATCTACATTCTACTCCATAAAATAATCCTTAACTACATCTAGCTATCAAGAGCCTAGTCTTGAATCCTTTTGTGATTCCTTAATTAGAGAGCAAGATAAGCTCATTCATCTTGAAATAATTAACAATGGAGATACATCAAGGAAAGCCTTATTCTCCCAACAAAAAGAAAAGTCCAAGCCTCCTAAGAAACATAATTTTTGCAATAATAAGCCAAATAACAAGGGTCAGAAACCCTCTCAGTCAGCTCCTTGTTTAAAAAATGACAAAGGATCTAAGCCAAAAGGAAAGAAGACTGAGAGTCATTGCAATTTTTGTGGGAAAGATAATCATAATGAATCTAAATGTTTCGGGAAGATGGCATCCTTGAAAGTAGCAATGAAGAAGCACCACATCAGCCTAGATTCGTCTTCAGAATCTACCTCTCATGCACATGCGCTTTGTGCTTCTGGTTACTCTTATACTGCATCTTCTTCTTTTACTTCAATTGAATGGCTCATTGATTTTGGAGCATCTTATCATATGGCTAAGGATGAAGCCATCTTTTCTACTATGCATGAATGTAACACCAAACAAATATTTGTTGGTGATGATAGATCTCTAAGTGTTGTAGGATTTGGAATAGTTCTAGTAGAAAATGGTCATTTCAGTGATGTACTATGTGTTCAAAAAAGTTTCTGCAATTTGTTATTAGTCTATCAAATTACTCATTCAGGTGAAGGTAAAACTATGACATTTACACCTCACCAAGTTGTAATCAAGGATTTTAAAAATCTTCAAAATGTACTTGCTTCTAGAATTGTTGATGATATTACTAGGTTGTACAAATTTAACAACTTTGGGTCATCACCTTTTCCTTCAGTTTTTGTTGCTCATAGTGATAACTTGAGCAAACTTTGGCATGAGTGATTTGGTCAATTAAATTATCGCTCATTGCAACAACTATGTAAAGACAATATGGTGACTGGTCTTCCAATGGTATCTTTCAAGGATGGTGTTTGTTCCGGTTGTGTACTCAGAAAACAACATTGGGACAATTTTGACAAAAAGTGCCTCTTGGCACACCTCAGTTCCCTTTGAGATTGTGCATAGTGACTTGTGTGTCCCTCTTTCATCTGCATCCTTTTCTGGTTTCAAATATTTCTTAATTTTCATTGATGACTAGTCTAGACGCACTTGGATTTACTTCCTAAAACTTAAGAGGGAAGTATTTAACAAGTTCTTGGCCTACAAGGCCCTTGTTGAAAAACAATTTGGTCATCAAATTATTAATTTAAGATCTGACAATGGAGGAGAATATGTTAACAACAAGTTAACTACTTTCTTCACTAAACAAGGAATCCAACAATAGCACACTATTCCATATACACCACAACAAAACGGTGTAGCTGAACGGAAGAACCGCACTTTAAAAGAAATGGCTAATTGTATGATCCAATCTAAGGGACTAAGTCTTCAATATTGGGCTAAGGCCATAAATTGTGCAAATTACATAGTTAATCACACACCCACTAAATTTTTACAAGGTATAACACTGGAAGAAGCATGGAGTAAAATTAAACCAGATGTAAGTCACTTTTGTGTGTTTGGTTGTGAAGCATGGGCTCACATTCCAAATGAAAAACGGGAAGCATTGCAGCATAAAAGTGAAAAGTGCATATTTGTTGGATATTCTAAAGATGTAAAAGGTTATATACTTCTTCATATCCATTCTCATGATATAATCATTAGAAGAGATGCTAAATTTGATGAAAATATCTTGGCCTGCAAGCCTAACTTAGTGGGTGTGCCATCTTTGGCTTGCGAGCCTGATTCAACGATTGTGCCTTATTATTCTTCTTCTTTCAACTTCCGTGACAGGTTTCCAACTCCAGTTTCTGATGATGACAGTGAGGATGAAAATCCACCTCCACTTGCTCATGTTCCTCCAATTGTACCAGCACCAATGCTTCTGTGATGGGTGAGTTCAACATGTGGAGTAGCTGGTGATCTTGGCGATGATCCTAGAGATCAATGTCACACATGTTCTTAGTTTCAGCAAGCCTCTTCTCTTTTGGCTCAAGTTTTTGAGAATCATGATCCAGAAAGTTTTGCTTAAGCTTCGGGAAATCCAGATTGGGATGTAGCTATGGATGAAGAATATCCTTCCTTAATGGCGAACAATACTTGGGATCGTGTTCCACTTCCAAAAGGAAGAAAAATTGTCAGATGTAAATGGGTCTATAGAACTAAGTATGCATCAGATGGAAGTGTTGAAAGACTTAAGGAAATATTAGTTGCAAAAGTTTTTTCCCAAGTTGAAGGGATTGACTACAATGAAACCTTTGCTCCTGTCACAAAAATGAATTCCATCTGCCTTGTTCTTTCCCTTGCATCCTTACATAACTAGGAAGTCCATCAAATGGATGTCAAGTATTCCTTTTTACATGGTGATTTACAGGAGGAAATTTACATGGAACAAAATCCTAGATATGTTCAGGATAACTATAGCCTTTTCTCTCTCCTTAAGAAATCCTTATATGGCCTTAATAAAGCTCCTAGAACTTGGTATTCCAAAATGGATAGATTTCTCCCTGACACTGGTTTTTCTAGATGCCATTCTGACCCCAATGTCTATACCAAGAAAGTATGAAACCATCTCATCATACTTGTTCTTTATGTTGATGATATTATCCTTACTGGTAGTGACCCTAAACTTATAACTAATCCGAAAACAAGATCTTTGCTACTCTATGACGTTAACATGAATTGCATAAAGAGCATGAATGAAGCTCACAAATCCATAAGAAGACAACCAAACAGCATAGACAGCACACACATAAAGACAACAAGTTGATAACATATTTCATCCAGGATGGACTACGTCTCCGGGCCTCCTTCTCAATAGGAGGGCCGATCTATAATCTCATCATAAGGAAAAATACATGGAAATGATACAATGATACCTTGGCGACAATGTTTAGGAAGATAACTGCTGCCCAAAACATAATAAGACTGCTTCCAGCAACTCCAAATCCTGAAGACAGTGTAAAACAAGTATAAACACTCGTACCTTCCTCCTGCAGAGCTACGCAATCTCCCTTCTCTCCTTTAGCTACAAAGTCTCCACTCCAAAGCATGCTTGACAATGGAAAATGGGAGAGTTTATATAGGCTTGAATGGACTCCTCTCACATGATCCTGATGGTTTCTCAAGTTACAACAATTTTTCCTAAATAGGCATATGGTTACAACTCCATGTTTAGTTATCATGTGGTTGGGATCTTTATTAATTAATAAACAAACATATTAAAAATACATTTTTTTTTAAAAAAGGCATACCTTTTTTGTTGGCTTTTCATATGGTTAAAACCATATTATGATAATAACCATACCAACCCACCTTTTAAAACTTTAGCCCAAAGTTTGTTATACAAGTGATGACACTCCAACATATCTAATGTAATCCGTTGACAGTTTGTTATGCAATATGTGGTGGCATGGTGGCATGTAACGTTTAAAGGTTTGTTATAACACATGTGTTTAAGGAGTGGTATGTCCCATGTGGTTTCCGTGGGTTGTAACAACCTTGCCACGTGGAAAACCATGGGTCGGGGCTTGCCCCGGCCCCTTTTTGCACCCTTATGAACTCTTTTTCAAGTTTAAATAAAATAATGTTAACACACATACCAATGACCATATGTAGCCCAAGTGGTGAAGGCGGAGTGCTTATATAAGAGAGGTCACGGGGTCGAACCCGTGGAGGCCATAATTTTTTCCTTAGACATATTGTCCAATCCTGTGTTTCCATGTGGAGGTTTGGGATTGGTCCACCTCATGCCTAGTCACTGTCCAGTCAACTTCCCAGTCACTGCCTGTACTACCATGTCACCATCCGTAAGCCTAGTCACCAGTATGATATCTCGGATCCATACTGCCATGTGTCACCTTGTGATTGGTCCGTACACTTTCCATGTCACCTTGTCCATACCATATGGATGCCATGTGTCACCTTGTCAGTGGTGCCACATCATCATGTTTATACAGTATGTATTCCACGTGTCACCCTGTCAGTGGTGCCACATGGCACCTCCATTTTGCCAAATTTTCCTATTTCACCAATACAATATAATGCGATAACTTTCTCATACGAAGTCCATTTGAGGTGAAATGAACACCATTGGAATCGTCTCAACGAGCGCTTCGATCTAGTTCTAGTTTTGCTAAGATTGGAGGACTTCAAAAAAATTTCCTTCTTGGATCCTCCTGGATCATTCCTCTCCACTGAGAAGCTTTTGGCCTCCAAAATCCTTTACTAATCAATAGATAGGTGAGGGAATTTCTCCCTCACTTTCTCTTTCTTGATCCACTTGGCTTTGCTTGGATGAATGCCTCTGATGCCCACTCGAAGATAATCAACATCACCTCTATGAGAAGTCCTTGTTCTTCTGTCCAAGATGACATCTTCCTTTGGCTCATCCATGTACTTAGAAGAAATTCATCAACTGATGGCAATGAAACATTCTCCCTTTCATCCATGATCATGGGAGGCTCATAGAGTTTCAAGTTCTCCACATTCACCACTGAGTATATCTGCATGCATGGTGGTAGCTCTAAGTGAAACACATTCGTCCCAATCTTCTCCAAGATGGTGAAGGGACCATATCTAATAGGCTTGAGATTCTTGTCTTCTCCTTTCATCCTCTCCTTGCTGATGTGAATCCACACTTGATCTCCCACCTGAAACTGATGATCAACTCTATGATTGTCATGTCGAGCCTTGTACTAGGATTGACTCTTCTCCAACTGCTCTTGCACTGCTTGATGTACCTGTTGAACTCTCTGAATGAACCTGCGGGATTTGTCTTCATCCTTGGAAGTGCTTGAACTAACCTCTCTCCCATACATCAAGTCCAATGGAGTCTTTGGAAAGTACCCAAAGCATGTCTCAAATGGTGAGCTCTAAGTGGAAGAATGCATAGCCCTGTTGTAGGCATGCTGCACATACTAGATCTGTTCATCCCATAACTTAGGATGCTTGTTGCAATAGCCTCGAAGCAAATGGACAATTGTCATGTTGAATACCTCTATTTGTTCGTCGGTCTGTGGATGGAAAGTGGTGCTCCTCTTCATCTTGGTGTCCATCATACACCATAACTTTGCCCAAAACTCTCCAAGGAATCGGGAGTCCCGATCTGAGATAATGGACGTAGGAAGTCCAAAGTGAACCCATACATGCTGAAAGAAAAGAGAAGCAGCCTGCTCTGCAGTGACCTGCTTTTTACATGGCATAAGAATACACATCTTGCTAAACCTATCCACGACCACATACAAGTAGTCCTGATCCCTCCTAGACATAGAAAACCCCCCCACAAAATCCATGGAAATTCTTTCCCAAGGATGGGAAGGAACAAGAAGTGGTGAGTATAGCCCCAATTTTCTATTAGTGGGCTTACAAGTAGAGCACATCATAAACCCCTTTATATATTTTGTTACAATGTCTTTCATGTGAGGCCAATACACAATTCTTTGCAAATGAGCCAAAGTCTTACCTACCCCAAAATTCCCTGATACAAAAGAAGCATTTGCTTCTTGTATTACATGGAATCTTTCACTGATAGGAACACATAACTTGTGCAAATGATAGAGCAACTTTCTTTGCAAATAGTAGTCTTCCACCTGTGTGCCATTAGTTAGCTTCTCATAAATCTCCTTGAAATCACCATCAGTAGCATACTACTCAATATAACTTTCATGGGATAAAGAAGCATTTTTCAAAACAATAGATGCAACAATAGGAGGTTTAGAGAGCATATCCGCCACTTTGTTACTAGTACCCTTCTTGTACTTGATCACTAAATGGAATTGTTGAAGGAATCCCATCCACCTGAAATGATGAGCTTGTTGGAGCTTAGTCTCGGACTAGAGATACTGCAAGGACTGATGATCGTTATGGATGATCATCTCCTTACCCATCAAGTAGTGTTTCCACTTCTTGACACTCTGAACCAAAGCATACAACTCTTTGTCATAGGTGGGGTAGTTGATCACTGCTTGAGTAAAAGTCTCTGAATGGTAGCAAATAGGCTTGCGGTGCTGCATCAATACTGCCCCCATGGCATATCCACTGGCATCTGTCTCTATCTCAAATGGCTGCTTCAAATCAGGTAAGGCTAGGACTGGGGCAGTGCGGATCTTTCCCTTGAATGTGTTGAAGGATTTCTGCTGCTTACCTCCCCACTAGAAGGATTTCTTCACACTTGTTAAGGCATGCAAAGGAGATGCTATGTATGAGAAGTTCTGAATGAACCTTCTCCAATATTGAACAGCTCCTAAAAATCTTCTCACTTCAGTAGCATTAGTAGGCTTAGGCCAATTGACAATTACATCAACTTTTGAAGGATCAATTTTTAAATTTCCACCTCCTACAATATGACCCAAGTAAACTAATGAAGTTTTCCAAATTCACACTTTTACAATTTTACATACAATTTCTACTTTTTCAAAGTATCTAATACTTTCTTTACATGCCCCACATGTGCTTCCCAAGTTTTACTAAAGACCAATATATCATATAGATAAACAATGACAAAATCATCTAAGAATGGCCGGAAAACATCATTAATTACCCGCATGAAGGTTGCAGGTGCATTGTAAAGCCCAAAGGGAATCACCAACCACTCAAATAGACCTTGCTTGGTCTTGAAGGCCGTCTTCCACACATCACTTTCTGCAATTCTGATCTGGTGGTAGCCACTGCACAAATCCAACTTGGTAAAGAACACATCATCTTTCAACTGGTCGAGCAAGTCATCTATGCAAGGAAGCGGGTATCGATTCTTGATCATGATATTGTTGAGAGCCTGATATTCAACGCACATCCTCCATGTGCCATATTTCTTCATCACCAAAACAATCTGTGAACCACATGGAGAGGAGCTGGGTTTGATCGCTCCTTGGTCCAACAAGTCTTGAACCTGCTTCTTAATCTCTACCATTTCAACTGCGGACAACCTGTACATGCCCACATTAGGAAGAGGGGCATCCTGCTGGAGATGAATCTCATTTTGAATATCCCTTTTGGGAGGCAAACCTATAGGTTCCTGAAATATTTCATCATAGTTAGCCACAATATCAATCATAGCCTTTTTATGAGAAGGATCACAACCTTTGAAAGCATCGGATGCTTCAGCATCTTTTTCTCTCACAACCATGAGCATGTATCTCTTATTAGTGTTGATGAGTCTCTTCATCTATCCTGCACTAACATGAGAGGTGTTAGCCTTCATACTCTGAGCTCTCACAATTTACTCCACCCCATTTTTGGTGAGATGGTACTTGTTCTCATGAAGAAAGAATACTGCTTTTTGATCATAGAAGTATGGGCTTCCCAATACGATACCGCAGATGTCAAGAGGAACAACATCTAAGTCAACCTCATCGATCAACTTTGAAGAAATAGCAAACCTTAACCTGCATTGCTTAGTCACCTTTAGCTTAGCATTATCACATACCCATCCAAGAGGATAAGGCTTGGGGTGAGGTTTAGTCTGTATGCCCAACTTCTTAACAACTGATTCTGAGATCAAATTTACTTGAGAACCTGGATCAAATAATGTTTCAATCTTTGTATGCTTAGACACAACTCTGATGTGAAACAAATCACTTCTTATTTTATCATTTTCTTTAGAAACATGAGTAGAACTTGAACTAGTATGAGGAGTTTTGTTACCTTGCATTCCCATAGCTGTAATCATGGTTTCGTCACCTGAGTCGGAACCCAAATCTCGTTGCGCTATTGCAACGGTATTTTTCTTCTTTTTGCTTCCATAATGCTTTGGAATCTGTTCAAGATGCAACTTCCAACAACTTTCTTCATCATGCCCATCAGTGTCACAATGTTTGCAATGGAGCTTTCCTCCTTCCTTCTTGGCAGTTACTGTCTTTTTGCTTTTGTCCTTCTTTTTGGACTTGTAGTTGTTGTTGGGCTTGAAAGGCTTCTTCAGATGGTCTTCTTGAAAATGCTTCCCCCTGCTCTCAAGATGAGTAGCCTAAACACTGGCTTCATCCACACTATTAGGATTCAACAACAACAAAGTATGGCGCAGATAATGATGAAGAGAACCAATGTACTTCAAAAGAGTGTCAGGAGAATCTAAAGAAATATTCAACTCTAGATCTTTCTTTCTAAATTATTCAGTAAAATTTTGAACACTCTGACCCTTTCCTTGTCTAAAACTTTGCCAATCCATCATAGCCTTTTGAACATAACCCAATGGATAAAATTGCTTACGTAAAGCATAAATGAAAGCATACCACGATGAGAGAAGATTACCCATTTGTTTACTACCTTGCTGAAGCTTGCTTTCCCACCATACAAGTGCGGTTCTTGTCAGTCAAAGTGAAGCCAACTGAATCTTTACATCTTCTTCCTTGATTTGTTGGACTTTGAAATAGACCTCAATTTGCCTTATCCAATTGTTCAACTTCTCTGCATTTGATTCCCCATTGAACATGGGCAAATCAAACTTCACATCGAGCTTCAATAAGGGATTCTTTTGAGGCTCTTTGTGAGGAACCTTGGAATGCTGAGAATGAGATGAGGAAGAAGCACTTGAACTTGTGCTTGAAGCTGAAGGTGAAGAGGGAGGCTCAGGAGGCTCTTCGCCACCTCCTCCGCGGTTAACTGAAGCGTTGCCATCGTCCTTCACTTCTTTGTCTTCCTTCTTTACTTCACTGCCTTTTCTTTCTTTTGCCATGTGTTCTTCATAGTCTACAAACAACTTGTCTACCTTGTCAGCCATCATGTAGAATACCTTGTGAGATTTTGCCTCCATCTCGATGCGGGCATCATTAGCATCCATCTTCCTCCTTTGGTGTGCACGTCTAATCTCGGAATTGTAAGGCTCTAATGTACCCTCACCAGCTTGCAATTTAGCCCTCATGAGCATCCACACTCACAATCCAACGTCAAATAGCCCTGCTCTGATACCACATGATCCAGAAACAAGATCTTTTCTACTCTATGGCGTTAACATGAATTGCATAAAGAGCATGAACGAAGCTCACAAATCCATAATAAGAGAACCAAACAGCATAGACAACAGACACATAAATACAACAAGTTGATAATAGAGTTTGTCTAGGATGGACTACGTCTCCGGGCCTGCTTCTCAATAGGAGGGTCGATCTATAATCTCAGCACAAGGAAAAATACATGGCAATGATACAATGATACCTTGGCGACAATATTCAGGAAGATAACCGCTTCCCAAAACACAACAAGACTGCTTCCAGCAACTCCGAAGCCTGAAGATGGTGTAAAACGAGTATAAACACTCGTGCCTTCCTCCTACAGAGCTACGCAATCTCCCTTCTCTCCTTTCGCTACAAAGTCTCCACTCCAAAGCATGCTTGACAATGGAAAATGAGAGAGCCTATATAGGCTTGTATGGACTCCTCTCACATGATCCTCATGGTTTCTCAAGTTACAACAATTTTTCCTAAATAGGCATATGGTGACAACTCCATGTTTAGTTATCATGTGGTTGGGTTCTTTATTAAATAATAAACAAACATATTAAAAATACACTTTTTTTTTAAAATGGCATACCTTTTTTGTTGGCTTTTCATATGGTTAAAATCATATTATGATAATAACCATACCAATATAAAATTTTAGCCCAAAGTTTGTTATACAAGTGATGGCGCTCCAACATATCTAATGTCATTCGTTAACAGTTTGTTATGCAATATGTGGTGGCATGGTGGCATGTAATGTTTAAAGGTTTGTTATAACACATGTGTTTAAGGAGTGGCGCGTCCCATGTGGTTTCCGTGGGTTGTAACAACCTTGCCACATCGAAAACCATCGGTAGGGGCTTGCCCCGGGCCCTTTTTGCACCCTTATGAACTCTTTTTCAAGCTTAAATAAAATAATGTTAACACACATACCAATGACCATATGTAGCCCAAGTGGTGAAGGCGGAGCGCTTATATAAGAGAGGTCACGGGGTCGAACCCCGTGGAGGCCATAATTTTTGCCTTAGACATATTAGCCAATCCTATGTTGCCATGTGGCAGCCTAGAAATGGTCCACCTCATGCCTAGTCAGCATCCATTCAACCTCCCAGTCACTTCCCGTACTGCCACGTCACCGTCCGTACGCCCAGTCAGCAGTATGCCAGCTCGGATCCGTACTGCGACGTGTCACCTTGTGATTGGTTTGTACACTTGCCATTTCACCTTGTTCATATCGTATGGATGCCATGTGTCACCCTGTCAGTGGTGCCATTTCATCATGTTTATACAGTATGGATTCCACGTGTCACCTTGTCAGTGGTGCCATGTGGCACCTCCATTTTGCCAAATTTCCCTATTTCACCAATACAACAAAATGCGATAACTTTCTCATACAAAGTCCATTTGAGGTCAAACAAATGCCATTGGAATCGTCTCAACGAGCCCTTCGATCTAGTGCTGGTTTTGATAAAATTGGAGGACTTCAAAAAATTTTCCTTCTTGGATCCTCCTAGATCAATAACCCATGTGAAATCCAGTCTTAAGCAAAATTTTGAAATGTCAAACTTAGGACATTTGCATTATTTTCCTGGTCTCCAAGTCTTGCAGACCAAATAAGGAATCTTTCTTTCCTAGTCTAAGTATGCTTGTGACCTTCTTTGTCACTTCCACATGGAATATTGTAATCCAACCCCTTCTCCCTTCTAGTTTGGAGTCAAACATTATTCCACTTGTACTTCCCTTAAAGTAGATGCCACCTTGTATCGTCAGCTTGTTGGTAGTATTTTATACTTGACTCATTCCCTTCCCGACCTTTCCTTTTCCGCTGGTCGTGTTGCCCTTTATATGCAAACTCCTCATGAAAGTCACTAAAAAGTAGAAAAAAGAATACTTTGATATATTCGAGGTACAATTTAGTTTTGGATTCATTATAGTACAGGGGAGGAACCTCTGTTGGTTGGTTTCACTGATTCAAATTGGGCCAGCGATCCTAATGATTGAAATTCTACTATAGGTTATGTTTTCAGTATGGGATCTGGACCTGTCACTTGGGATTGTAATAAACAACAAGCTCTTGCTCTTTCTTCAGTAGAAGTAGAATATCAAGCCACAGTTAATGCCAGCCAGGAATCTTTATGGCTTTGACAGATGCTTTCAGAGTTTGGATTCGAGCAGCAACGACCTAATCCACTTTGGTGCGACAATCAAAGTGCCCTCAAGCTTGCCAAATATCCATTTCTACATCAGCGCAACAAACATGTTGATTTACACATGCACTTCATCAGAAATCTTGTTCATGATCATGTTATTGAAGTGCTCTATTGCCCTACAGATGATCAAGTTGTAGACATCTTCACCAAGTCTCTTACAGAATCAAAATTTTCTAAACTTCGATCTATTTTAGGAGTTCAGGAATATGTCCTTAAGGGGGGATAGGCTCTAATGCCTCCTTCCTTCTCCTAATAGTGTCATTTTTGTAAATCCTTCAATCCTATCCCAAGTTGTTCTTAAGGGGGGATGTGAGGATATTTAGACACTTAGGAGTTAGTTAAGATCAACTTGTGTAATATATCTGTCAGGTAAAAGTGTGTTTCTTTAGTATGCATTAGTATGCATCTGTAAATATTCTAATCTGATGGTCACGATATGTTCTAGACATAGAGTGATTCGACGGTTCAACTTCTCTTAGATCATACCTACCATTTATCTATGGCTTAGCACCCGATTGGTCCATGATTTCTATTTAAAGAGCATGGAGGGTTCTTGTCTAGTTGATCGATTATGAGAAGCTCATGTAAATTTCTGTCTTTTGAATAATAAATTGCTCCAAGTAGCTATTTGGCTGGGGCCATGGACTATTTCCCACTTGAGGGTTTTACCCACATGACAAACATCGATGTGTTGATCTGTGATCTATTTGTGTGAAGCGGTTGCTTAAGGTGTTCGTTCTTTTGGGAGTACCTTGTGTATCCGAACAATCTAAGATTAAGTCTTTATCATTTTTTTATGAATTTTGGAGTTGTTACATGTGGTATCAGAGTGAGTTTCCAAACACTGGGCCTTAATATTGGCTCAACTCACATACAAAATAGAAAAATAAAAATACTGACTATGTTTAAAAATTGTTTATGTACAGAAATATAAGCTTTTATTTTGCAGGAAATGGAAGGAGTAGAAGCATCTATTAAAGATGGATCACATCATAATAATGCAGATAATAAATAGGTGGAATTAAATAATCAACCATCTGAATTTATTCAAACTATAAAGGACTTAAATGTTGAATTACATACTATAAAGGAAGATAATGAAAGAATCATAAGAGCACATGGAGAACTAAATCAAATATTTCTAGATAAAATACATAACGAAGAAAAGGATAACAGAAAATAACATGAAACTTAATATGGAACGGTGTCTTCCAAAGGTAAGGGTATGAAGTTAAAATTTTCTGATACTAAAAGTAATTCCTCTTCAGGAATTAAGGTTAGGTTGCATAAAGGAAAGCATAAATATTGTAGTGAAAGTAGTGATAGCGACAATAGTCCTAAAAAGAGAAATTGTAAACCTTATGAAGAAATTCCAAGAGAGTTTAAGAAGTTAAAACACCCTCTGTTTAATGGTGAGGTAGAAAAAGGTGAAGAAGATGAGGCATGGATGTCGGGTATGGAAAAGTACTTTCAAATCTATAACTACTCAGATAGGATGAAAGAAAGAATGACTATATATAACTTAACTAGAAAGATGATATATGGTGAAAGGATATAAAAAGAGTGAAAAACATTAAGGAAATATATGTAACTTGGAGGACTTTCAAGAAATTTTTTAAAAGAAATTTTTTATCTGAAGAGTATTATGAAGAAAGAGCTAAGTAATGTTATGATCTTAAGCTATGTTCAATGTCTATGAAGGAACTAAGTAGTAAATTTTTAAGTTTATTACGATATGTACCTTATATTATCAATGAAAAGCCTAAAATATAGAGGTTTCTAAGTTGCTTACCTCTTAGCTTCAAGGATAGAATTGAATATGATAATCCAAAAACCATTGAGGGGGTAATGAGGAAACCTAATCTATGTTAGAACAAAGCAAAAATAAAAAAAAGAAGGCATATAGTAACTGGAACAGTAAAAGAAAAAATTACTTTGAACAAAGAAGGAAGGGTTTTAAGCTTAACATAAATTTTAGAAATAAATCTCAAAATTATTCTAAGAATAATCATCAAGGAAGTGAGATTAAAAGTAATACAAAGAAAGAATTTACAGCAGCAAAGAACAGAGATCTACCTAATAATCATGGTAAAATTAATGAACCAAGAGAACCTCTAAAATGTTGGGAATGTCAGGAGCCTCATTATACAAAAGACTTCCTAAACATAAGAGGATTTTCAGAAATGTGCATACAATTCAATAGGAAGAAACTGTTGGTGACGTACCAAACGAGATGCCCAGAATTAATGTACCCTTGTTGAATCAACGGGCTGATCACCAAACATCCATGGTTGAAATATAAGGTATGGTACATAACAAGCCTATTTCTATTTTGATAGACCTAGGTGCTAGTTTAAGCTATGTGCTACCTAGTATATCATAAAGTTGTAACTTGTGTTTAAAAAAGTTCAAAAAATCTTGGTTCATTCAGTTAGCTATAGGAAGCAAAATAAAGGTAGTTAGCTATGTTGAAAATTGTTAAATGTGTATGATTCAGTTCAAAAATCAAGTGAAATGAAATGTATTACCATTAGGATCATATCATGTTCTAATAGGTATGGACTGGTTGAAAAAACACGATGAAGTTTTAGTTTTTTTTAGAGAACATTTACATGCTTAGATGATAAAGGAGAAACAGTTATAGTCAAAGAGATACCTAGAAAAGTATCTATTAGACATATTTCATCTTTGCAAATGAAAAAGTATGTACGAAAAGGTTGTAAAGTTTTTTATGTGCATATAATGAATGGCGAACACATGAATAAAGAAGATAAGTTGAATTTCGATGATATCCCAATATTGAAGGAATTTTTAGATGTTTTCTTGAAAGAGATTCTAGGATTACCTCCAAAAAGAGAATTGGATTTTACTATTGAATTAGTACTAGAAGTTGTACCTAATTCAAACGCTCCTTACCAGATGAATATCCTAGAACTTAACAAATTAAAATTACAACTACAAGAGTTAATAGATAATAATTACATAAGACCAAGTGTATCCACTTGGGGAGCACCTGTCTTATTTGTTAAAAATAAAGACGACACCTTACATTTATGTATAGATTACCATTAGTTAAACAAGATGATAATTAAAAATGGATATCCATTGCCCTGCATAGATGATACGTTCGATTAGATATGCAGAGCAATGACATTCTCAAAAATAAACTTGAGATATGGATATCATCAAGTAAGAATTAAAGATGAAGATATTTTTAAAACTACATTAAGAACACGATACGAGAATTATGAGTTTGTAGTTATGTCATTTGGGATAATGAACGCTCCGACAACTTTTACTTGTTTAATGAAAAGTGTCTCAAGTAAATACTTAGATAAATCTGTAGTTGTCTCTGTAGATGACATACTAATTTATTTAAACACCAAAGAAGAGGATGATGAACATTTACAGATAATATTACAAGTTCTAATGAAACACAAACTATATGCTAAATTTAGTAAATGTGATTTATTCAAGGATAAAATATAGTATCTAGGCCATGTGATATCCAAGGAAGGGATATCAATGGATCCTTATAAGATAAAATCAATAATGGAATGGCTTGCTCATAAATATGTATCTGATGTACGATCATTCATGGGGATTACAGGTTATTATCAAAAAATTGTAGAAGGATTCTCAAAGATCACGAATCCCATTACATCCTTAGAGAAAAAGAGAAAAAAATTTGTTTGGGATCTAGAATGTGAAGAAATATTTAAAAAGATAAGAGAATTATTAACTATTGTACCTATTTTAAAAATCATAGATCGAAACAAGGACTTTGTTGTATGCACTGATGCATGAAATGAGGGCCTACGAGGAGTATTAATGCAAGAAGGTCATGTAATAGCATAAGAGTAAAGAAAGTTAAAAACACATGAAAATAATTATGCTACTTACGATTTAGAGTTTGATTCCATAATACATGCTTTGAAAATGTGGCACCATCATCTAATTGGTAGAATATTTTTATTAATGTTTGATATCACAAGTTTGAAATACTTGTGTGATCAACAAAATATTAATGCAAGGAAAGAAAGATGGTTTGATTTTATTAAAGAATATGATTTTGAGATCAAAAATATAAAAGGAAAGGAAAATAAGGTGGCTTATGCCTTAGGCAGAAATAAAAGACTGAATTTTATAGCCGCCATTAGAAACTACAAAACAAAATTGGACGATAATTTGGAAAAATGAGCAAAAATGGATAAAGAATATCAAAATTTAAGAGAAAAGGTTACAGAAAATTAACCTGAAAACATAGAAACATATTTTCATTTGAATGAGAAAGGTCTAATGTTGTATAAAAAGACATTGTATGTACCCAATATATGAGAAATGAAATTCCTTGTTATAAATGAAGTACATAAGAGTCCTCACTCAAGACATCCAAGTTATCTAAAGATGATAACTATGCTAAGAAAAGATTATTTTTGGCCTTATATGAAAAATGAAGTAGTTGAATATATAGCTATGTGTATAGAATGCTACCAAGTAAAAGTTGAGCGTCAACAACTAGCAGTTATTTTTCAACCATTTCCAATCCCTAATTGGAAATGGGAAATTATCATCCTTGATTTCATAACAGGACTTCCCAAAAATCAAAAGAAAAATGATTCTGTAATGGTGGTGGTAGACAAACTTAACTAGTAAGATCACTGTATACCTTTTAAAACTACTTATAAGGCTGTTAATATTGTTGATATTTTATGAAAGAAATATTTCATTTACATGGAAATCCCAAGGTAGTAAATTCTAATAGGGATCCTAAGTTTACTGGTAACTTTTGGAAATCATTGTTTAAAGGATTAGATACTAAAATAAATTTCAGTACTTCTTATCATCTGCAAATGGATGGACAAACAGAAAGAGTAAATCAAGTTTTAGAAGATATGTTATAGATGTATGTTAGGGATCATCCAAAAAAATGGGAATAATATATGCACTTAGTCGAGCTTGCATATAGAAATCACAATCAAGCTTGAACTAAACTTAGTCCTTTTGAAATATTGTATGGTAAGAAATGCAATGCTCCCATTTCATGGAGCAACCTGGTTGACAGATAGATGTTAGGACCTGACTTGTTAAAATAAATGGAACTAACTGTGAAATAGGTATAAAGCAATATGAAAATTGCATAGGACAGACAAAAAAGTCATGCATACCTTAAAACAACTTAGAAATAATTCCAAGTAGGTGAGCATGTGTTTTTCAGGGTAAAACCCATAAAAAAATTATTTAAGTTGGGGAGTTGTGCTAAATTAGCACCCAGGTATTGTGGATCATTTAAGATATTGTCAAGAGTTGGACCACTGTCTTATCAGTTAGCTTTTCCACCTAATCTAAAAATACATAATGTATTTCATATTTCTATATTTAAAAAGTATGTGCATGATGCTACTCATGTAATCGATTGGAATGTTATTTAGGTAGAATAAGAGTGATATTCTTACATGGAACTAGATTGTATTCTCGACAAGACAGAAATTTTTCTTCAGAATTGCACCACTGGCAAAGTAAAGGTGAAATGGAAGCACCTTAGTCTAGATGAAGAACCTGGGAATTGGAGAGTCATATGCGGGAGGCATATTGACTTTTTTCCAGGAAGACTTAGATGATACTTAAGAAACATTGAGAATAATGTTGAACTTAATAGGGGGTGTTTGTAACCCACCTAGAACTGAAAAACATTTTATTTTCTAGAAGACATTACTTTAAAAGTTATTGTAAAGTTTTACGTTGTTGACCAAGGATGGTCAAATATGATTGTAATTGAATATTTTATTTATTTAAATAATTAAAAGAAGATACACCTATCCAAAGAATACTGTTGAAGAGTGTTCACTGACCCACTAGGAAAAATGATATATTGTAGAAGTCCAAAATGACAAGTGGAAACAATAACATTCACTTTCTAGCTGTTGTAGGAGCCAAGATCCCTATAATTATGGTCATGTTCCCTGGAAAGATGAATCAAATAGGCATCTCATTTAATTGTAAAACTAACCTGAATACCTAGGAAATCTTATATATGCCATCGAATGAGCAGGAGATCAGTACATACTAAGTTATTAGAGCATTGTGGTTTGCTGAAAACTGAATCATTAGGCACACAAGTGAATTTCAATGAGGGGATTTAGCTAGAGTGAAATGATAAGAGTTAAGTCTACAAGTGTGATTGCTAAGTTGCAGAGGACAGTGTAAGCTTCTGCACAAAATATTCATCCCGGTGGGTTCAGTGAACATGCTCATGGGTCCTAAGTCAAGTACTCTTGACTTCTCTCAGGAGACTCTTGGGAGGAGCTTTCTTCTTTGGGTGTTTGTCCCCTTCAATAGTTAACAGGTTCTAAGTGTTTTGGTATTTAACCTTAATTTCATTTTATGTTTATATCTATAGAATTTTATGGATGTTAATGTTTGTAAAAACTATTATCGTTTTAGTAATGAGTAGGATATTATTTCTATTGCCTATAAATTGATCAGTTCATGAATGCTACTATATACGCATGGTTTCTTAGTGAAATTTCTATGCTATCAGATTTAGAATAGTATCATATTCTTGTATATAAATGTCCTCTAACTTACGTGGAATACATAGATAGATAGTAATTAGTATTACTTAGATTCTTTTAAAAACCTTAAAGTTTAACCAAAGGGTTTTAAATCAAATTTATCCTTGTTTAAATTAAACTATAAATATTTTAGATATAAGGCTTGTTCTTTTTCTTGTGAAAATAGTACATCTCACAGATACACAAATTCTATACCTAATAATATAATTACAAACTATAAAAAATGTTTCTTCCAAACAAAAAATCTATGTTCAAAACATATAAAATAATAAAGTTGATACACATATTTATATTTTCTGCAAGTGTTATCTAATACGGCCTAAGGGATAAATTATTTTAATAAATAATCACTATATGTATTAGCCAAAATGCTTAACCATTTACAAGAAAACGATGAACTAGGGTTGAAAATCTTAACAAACTAACACATAAGCCCTTTTAACAAATGAAATCATAATAGCAATATTGAGTAAAAATCATAATAGAATTTTACAATAGAAAAAAAATCATTATATAATACTACTACTTAAAATATTATTACAGGGCACAAGCTTGAAGCTGATAAGGCTAAGATTATCATCCATATTTACTTAGTAACCGACAGTAAAAAACGTAGGTCCAAGTTATGTAAAAAATAACACCATAACCATAGGTATAAATTATGTAAAGAAAAACACCATAATGTTTGCATAGAAAACATTATAGCAACCACATTTACGCAATAATCACATAATTCCAATTGCTTAACAAATTATTCATAATAATGTTAAAAAAAACAATATGACTCTGTAATAGCATTTCTCTAACCAAGCGATAAACACGGTAGTCTAAATCCAAAAAATACCTTGACGCGACGTAATATTTTATTAACAAGAAGTAAAATATTTTATTAACAGGTCGTGAATGTTTTATTTGATAGGACGTATTCTTTTGTCAACCAATATGTAGAACTTACAGAGTAAAATCATTAAGTTATAATACAAAGAAAATGTATGGAAATAATAAACAATTTCCATAATATTATAAGTATATATATATCGAATGATACAATTAATCAAATATCTTTTACATAGAGTAGTCACGAAATCCAAATAGATAAACTGTGTACAACATAAAATTTTTATCATGTCAATGGTCTTCAAACCTAGATGGAAAATGATTTTGTTTAACCATATTACCCTAAAAAATTTACAACTAAAAATTACATTACATTTTTCGCCTAGACTTCACGGTCTGAGTCAAAGGGATTTTTAAAAACCTAACTCTGTATCTTAAACGCCTTAAGGTAGAAAGAACAAGAGGATATACAATCATCATAAGGGGTTTGAAATATTTTGAAACCATTCCAAACCCAAGAGGAAATCCTGTCTCAACCATAGAGCCACAAGGACTAAAGGGTGCAGGGTAAACAGGTCTTAAGAGGACCTTGTCTTCACCTTCAACGAAGCCCGTTCCAAATCAAAATGAAACAACCATGGATAGAACCTCCTGCAAAAACAACAATGGAGAGGTTAAAAACTAGAAATGGTTACAATCTACAACAAAAACTAAATAAATGTATGCAAAAGTAAAAGTTACCCGTTGATCAACTGTTCCGTGGAAGAGTCAAAACCATGAAGTCGAACAACCACAAAAATGGTGCTGAAACAAATGTTGTGGGTTCACGGAGCCAATGGTGGTATCAAAGGTCGAGAGCACTTGAATCTTCCCACCAAAATTTCAATTCAAAATAACATATGGTGGGATAAACCCTTGGATTTTTGTTTTAAGTGTTTAATTATTTAAAGCTAGAAGCCATGAGCATTCACGTGGGCTTCCCTTTATTGTTTCCACCTATCTTCACTTGGTTTTAAATTTTCACCCATTCTTTATGGTTTTTTAAACAAGTTTCAAACAATAACATACCCATGGGATAATTTGGTTATAAGCTAGTTTGGGTACTTAATGTTTCCCTTTCCTTGTAATGTAATTTATTTTATTTTATCACCTTAGTTTAGTAGTGGTTTAGGATGCAATTTTTAGATCTAATCGTCTTCTTAGTTCCAGTTACAAAACAGATAAGTAGAATTTCTTTAGCTTACAAGCTATGTAAGACCTGTAAAACCTACAACCCTAGCAATGCAATAGGGTTAATAAATACTTAAAAATAACAATGTAGATAGACAAACTATAATTTTCAATAAGAAAACATGACATTTTAATTCCTCATGACAAAACAAGTAAATCATTTTTTAATATAGAGATATTGTTCATAGATGGATATTGTAGAAATTCAACACTAAATGATGGATCCATATGCAATTGATACAAACTCAAAACCATGATGGCTATCAGGAAAAGATTCAGACATGACAAATAAGTCATTTCGAGCAATGTAACTTGAGGAAAAATTCCATTTCCTTGTTTATACATTTTTCTTTGTGTCAAGCTGAGAATATTTTGATGATGGAGGAGCATACATTTCTATCTTGAAGATATTGTAGATGTAATGTCTAAATCTAAAAGGCCTCCCTGGGACTCCCAACTTGGGTCTCACTTGTACAAGTTGTAGATCAGCGTAAAACCTTAGTTTATTTTTAAACAAGTGTTCAGCGTTGAAGATAGACATCTACCATATGAAGGATTTGTTCAACATTATTAAGTACCCTTATTTGAAAATTGTTCTTCAATGATTGAAAATGATCATGCTTGATGACAAAAAGAGGTATAGTCCAAAGAGTAACATTTGCGTCATGTGCATTGAGTTATTTAGTTCATTGGATACAGGGGTAAACACTAAAACTAGGAAGCATAAACCCATGCATAAATATATGATCTTCATAGAGACTTGTGTAAATATCAAGAAAATAGTTAATGACAAAATGAATGGATAAGGATTGAGTTATTCACTTCATTGGATACAAGTGTTGTCCTAGTATTTAACATAGTATGGTAGTTGTCTAAGGTTAGGGTTAGGGATTGACATGCCTCAATCCTTAATTAATGTTAGGGATTTTAACCCTATGTATTCAAGTTCTTGAAAGTCCACAAATTACTAGCTCCGCATGTGTGAATATTGTGAGATGATATGGCATCCACTTGGCATTACGGTGGTCAACATGATAGGTGAACTTGTGGGAGGCATAACTTCCACATACAAACTTTAATTGAGGTAATTTTTGCAACATTTAAAAAATATCGTTGTGTATAATAATAAGAAGGGTTTGTGAGATAATATTGCACATTTTAAATCCTAACAAATACCATTTAATTCCTCAAATAGAATCCATAAGGTTCTAGACCCCAAATCACCAAAGTGGAACCTGCGCATAAAATGGTCCCTACAAACCAATACCTCCAATTTTTCAACCTAGAAAGTAACAAAATAAATGAGAAATTATATAATGATTCATTATAGATCATACTCCTCATGTAGTAGGAATTTGGTCTACAAAATATTTTACTAGAAGAGGTGAGGAATATTTTCCTCTACATTCTCCTTGGAGTATCATTTTCCCTTGCTTGGAAGTTGTCCTTTCAACTTTATTCCCCTTATAACCAATATTTTATCTGTCTAACCAATATTTTTTTTAAGTATTCCAAAAACTTGACTTCATTGGGAATATTTTCAAGGAATGTTCTTGGTGAATTTATTCCAAAAATTTGACTTCATTGGCAATGGATTCTGAAAACTTGAATTCATTGGGAATGTTTAAATCCCTAACCCTAACCCTAAACAACTACCATACTATGTTAAATTCTACGGGTGTAGAGTAAGGACAGAGGAGTGGCTAAGAAAATGAATAATTGGCCCAATGTAGATTGGCAAACTGACCTAGAAGTTGTGTGGTCAGGTCAGTGTAGTGTTAGAAGCTCTCAGAGTGTGAAGTCATCTATAGAGGCTAGAGAAAGTAATGCATTTTGTTGCATATCTAACATATAGGCTATACTACCAGCATTTTACATTCATTTATATGACTTTATCCATGTCTACAAGGAGCATAATATGAGTGCAGACCATTTATCCAAGGAAGCATTGAATATGAACGTTGGCCTCTTATCCTTCTTGAAACTTTTAGAAGAAGAAATCATTAAGGAAGGCATGATACATTTAATTTGTGTGGCATAGTCTTTTTTGGTTCCTTTTACTATGGGATACATCAACATATTTATTGTTTTAGATGGGGATATAGAGTTTGTTTTCATCCCCTCGGGGGTTTGTTTTCTCCACCCTCAATGCCTCCTTGGATAGGCTGTTTAGGCTCCTTATGTTCTCCATGTGGTATTTCTACTTCAGTCATCTTGGGATTGTGCATTCCATCCCTCACCTTGAGATATTTTTTCATACTTATGATCTCCACTCATTAATGGATTGACTTATTTCCAGGGATATGTAAAAGTTACCTTGTATTCACTACTGAATATCAAGGAACACCTCTTTTTCTTCTGAAAAAAAGATACAAAGTATTTGCAAATGATTTTATCACATATATTGAGATCCGTAAACTGGGTCTTTTATATTTTTGGGTGAGGAAACAAACTAAATTAAAATAGGTACACCTAAGAATATTGTAGAAAATATTGTTTGTATTTTGATATTAATTGGCTGAAGCATGTGACATGGAATGACTTGATATCTATATCGTGTCAAATGACTATGTGATGAATTGTTATAATAGGGAAGTATTGATATTATTTAAGATAATGATATCACCATTATGTCGTGCTTATAAGTCTTTCCAATTTTTTTTATAGTATTTTGCTATTATTTGCCAATTATTTTTCTGGCCATGGTGAAGGTAGAACCAAACAGGTAATTGTCAAATGCATCTTCCTCTAGCGAGGGAAGTTTGGGAAGGATAGAGGAAAGTGAGACATCTAGTAGGTATACAAGGGCTAGATCAACTAGATGTCATAAGATCAGAATAAAATTCAATAAACGCATGGATGTTTTTCTCAAAGGAGAGGGGTCATGTTCCTATGATGATGAGCCAGTAGGAGACATCGATGCATGCTTAAGGTACAAAATCCTAGTCTAGAAATGGGTACCTAGGTATGTTCCTCAAGTAAAAATTGATTTTGTGTGAATGAGAGGATATATAGAATTGCACTGCCATCATTACATGAATCAGGGTTATTTTGCATCGATGGCATAAAGGTTGGATACAACATATGTACAGAATTGATGGAGTATGTTGGACCCTCTTACAAATATAGTGATTGGATACGTGTGGTCCAATATACATGAAGTATGTGTAGATATGGGTTTTCAGCAAATTATATACAACTGGAAGACAAAGATCAAAATAAATGAGCAATGTTGTACATTGACAAAAGGCAAAAAATAACTGGTAATATTGTGGTGTTTATAAATATTAGACAACGAGGGTCTACACTTAAGTAACCCAACTACATATTCGAGTCACATGAAGGAAACCATGTCTTTGTATGTTCCATTAAATCAATAGTTGTTGGGGAAGAACTACTTATTAATTATAATTTGAATCATGTAGATACAAACATGGTTAGTATGGTTGTGCTACATCCAACAATTTACGCAACCTTTTATTAATTATTTTAACATCTATAAGATTTTTTTGTTAGCATATAATTATGATTTTCCATTAAATTTACTATGTTGACTTCGCAGGGAGGTGATTGGCTGCTCATCACCCCAACAGAAGGTGAGAGGAGTACACAATCCACATGGAAATAGGTATACATCAAAATGTTATGTTTTAAAATTGTTTTAGTAAATATTTTGGTTTCATTAGGTAATTTTTAGTATGTTTTTGGTGCAAGGTTCTCTTAGGGGAACCTCACTCACAGTAGATGGTAGTAGACCTAAATCAAGGTGGAAAGTATACATTGATATTGCCATTGTAAAAATTTAGGAGGGACAAAAAGACCTGTTGTTATGTATTTTCATTAGTATATTTTGTTCGTTTATATACTATTATCTATTTTCTATGTAGAGTGTTGATAAGGAAATCCAAATGGTTATTGATCATCCAACTGTAGCATCGGGGAAACACGTACACATGAATGTAATTCTACATTTGAAATAATTAAAAATTGTACACATGTATATCATGAAGCATAATGTTTATTTTGTTATGTATTTTTTCATTTTTATGTTTTTGTTCATGATGATAATGTTGTCTAATGTTTTTGCAGGTTGATGATCAGGGAATGTCCCCAACTATTAATTAGATGACTGGAGCCTCGAGGAAACCTATAAACCTAAATGTAATTCGACATTCTAAATACTTCAAAATTGTACACATATAAAACATGTAGCATAATGTCTATTTTTGTTATGTATTTTTTAGTTTTCCATATTACATTCATTGTGATCATGTTCTCTACTTTTTTTGCAGGTGGATGATCAGGGAAATTCCCCAACTTTTGATCATACCACACCCTCATCTAGGCATCAGGTAAACCTAGATGTAATCCTAGGAATCTATCATAATATAAAAATTTTGTTAGTATAATTTTTTGTACAGACTATTGCTTCAAAGACTAAGCAATGTTTTATATATTTCTATTGCAGACAGGGGATTTGGTTTATGAAAAACAAACTTAGAAGCATTTACAGTTTTATTTCTCCGAGTTTATGAAAGATAATGAAATTAGTAGGCCTGGAGACCTATTGAGCATGCTACAGAAGACCATGAAAAAACAAAATGAGTAACTGGTTTTTCTATAATTGACAGTCCCACAAACAAAAGAGATCAAATCAAAGAATCAATTATTGTTCCATAGATGTTGACAATTCCAAGTAAGTTTCAGAATAATAATGTGAATTCATTTAGAACTTTATAATTTATAATTTTATATGATATTAAACTTATAATACAATGGTTTATATCTACAGGAAATTATGTAGCATAATAGTGGTGGTCAATGTGTTGTTGGTTTGAGTGACCAAACCAGTCCACGTACACCACATATTGCTCCCTTTTTGTCCAATGAATAGTTGGAAACATGCTCTATGACACCCTCGAGGCCAACAGAGGGTCCAGCCAATGCTGACCGACCCACAACAATCGATGCTGCAAAAGAAGGGGTGGATGGAGGGTTAGACACTAATGCTAATGTTGAAGCAACATTTCTTGTATCTTTTAGTGTCACTAGCACTAGTTCAATAGTGACAACATTCTTGGTGAACGAATACCTTGTTCCAATAAAGATAGAGAATATTCTAGGTGATTTTAGATTGTTCAATTTAGTTCTTATAATTTGTGTCTAATATACCGATAATATTTTTTACTGTTGACTAATAATGGCATTAATATTTTGTAGGAAATGAATTATTTTATAAAAATATAAATGATTTGTCCTTGGATATCTTTCGGCCCACCATATACACAAGGAGGGACAGATAAGAAAAATATTTAAAGGATGAGATGACTAATCGATTGGTTGGTCTGTTCGGAAAATATACCTTTGATACATCAAAGGTCCTACAGAAGGCTGGAAAATATTTGAAAATTTTCTAAGACTAGTATAGGGTTCACCTAGAAAAGAACCCTAGGTATGAGTGCCCTTTGATGTTTCCATCAAGGAAGTGGAAATCCCTGGTGGAAGATGAAAAAGAGAAGGGTCTGACAAAAGCAGGAAAGATACCACTAGGAACAGGGAGGTATGCAATACATTCCAAAATGTAATGGTAAAACTTATTATTATAAATTTGTATATCAAATTTGGAACATCGACTAATGTAATTCAACACTTGATTACTATCGATGTATTTGTAACTTCAAAATGCATTCACTTGTATATCTTATGTATTGTACCCCAATGTTCCAATTGAGAGATTCAATAATGTGAACAAGTCATGTAAAGTCATAGAGTATAACCCTCCTTATTGATCAAGGCTTAAAATCCCCACAGTTGTGGGGCCTTAGGTTTATTAGAATCTCCTAGAGAAGTCGGCCCTAGTGATTTATTGTCAATTCGGGAATTAGTACAAATAGAGAGGGAGACTCTCTATTTATCACACATTCATATTCATTCACTCACACTTAGTTGTAGTGCATAACTGAGAGAGAGAGATAATAAGATGGGACAAGAGAGAGAGAGACTACTATTGTCGTGAGATCATCTTACCGTCTTTGGGTTTTAATTTTTGGTGCTAATTCTATTTTTGAGGAAATTGTGGTTTTTATCCTTTATGGTTTCCCCGAGGAAAATATGTGTGTTCATGGTCTCTTGTGTTTGACTGTTGTGCTTGTTATTCTCTTAGATAAGATTCTAAGATCATATAGCTTAAATGTTAAAAATCTAACATGGTATTAGAGCTAACCTGAGAAGACGACACTATGCAGTTGCGGAATCTAGGGCTTCCTAATTTTTGGATTCCTGTCCACATATTTCCAGCAAAATGAGGTTGGGATGACTCTCCTTTCCAGGGTGCATCTTTCTGCTGAAGCAGAATCTGATTCTAAGCATTTTCATTTTTTGACTCGACACTGCTGATGGAAATTAGGAATTTCCATAGAAGTGGAATATTTGAGTGATCCTAGGCCTAGATTTATCTCCTCCCCAAAATCGAAGCTTAGAGATCAAGATCAAATTTTTTGGTTGAGTATAACTATGGGAATGTCAAACCCTAATCTGCTCCTGAACCAAAAAACCAGCTATGCAGAAATTCAGCTCTAGATCCAGTTCCGACATCTTAACCTAGTAATATCTAAATATTTTCCATTTCCATTTAATATTATCTAATAATATGTCTCATCATACCAAGCTTGATGAAAATCTTGAGGGAGATGATAACTTCCGAGCTTGGAAGTATAGGATCTCGCTGGTCCTGGAAGAAAATGAGTTGGACTCTTACATCAATGAAGAGGTTCCAGTTCTAGAGGGAGATGAGGCTAAGGCCTTACACAAGAAGAAAATATGGTAAGTGAATTTCAATCTCTAGCAGTGCAATCCAATAAAATCAGAATAGACCATCACAGAGGTAAGCACTCTCACTAGAATAAAAACACTAGAAAGTCTAACAAAGATTTGTCTAGAAAGTCTTACATGTGATGAAAGAGGACACCTTGCAAGAGATTTTCCTAGAAACAAAGATAGATCTCACAAGAGGAAGGGAAACAATAAAAGACATCATGCTCATGCTGTAGAAGATAATGATTCTTCCATGAAGACAATCAAACAAGAAAGTGATGATTCTTCAAGTGATGAAAAATATGTTTTGATTTCTTCTCTCATGGGAAACATCACACATGGAAAAAATGATTGGCTTATAGACAATGGGGATTCCAAACATATAGTGGGATTCAATGAATCATTTGTGAAACTATCAGAACATGAATCACCCCACAAGGTGAAACTTGGGGATGACTACAAATATCCAATAAAAGGTAGTGGAGAATCCTCCTACAAATTAGACTCTGGAAAGTATATGAAAATGAAGGATGTCCTATTTGTACCAAGACTAAAGAAGAACCTTCTCTCCGTCTTTGCATTACATGCAAAATGTATAAGAGTTGCATTTATATATGTTCAAGTCATCATGTGGCCAAAATGAAAGACTATTGACAACGCAGTAGTAATTGGAGAACAAGAGTGAGGACTATATAGATTAAAGGGATAACTAGAAAAATATTTAATTCATGACTCAGTAGAACCAAATGAACTTTGGCATAGAAGGATTCCACATGTGCACTATAGGGCACTACCATTCACAAGCAAAGTTATTGAAGGTCATCCAGAAATACAAGTGTTAGTTTTTCAACATTTAAGCTAGCATTATGTTAGGGTCTTTTCACTGAGAGAATAACAAGCACAGCAATAACATAAGCACATCACATGAGACAAGAGACACAACAAGTTTTGATAGGGGAAACCATAAATGGAGAAAACCCCTCAACTTCCTCTAAGATAGTATCACCACAAGATGTGAAACCCAAAACAGTAAGATGACTTCCCAACACAACAGCAGCCTTCTGTCTTCTGTCAAGCCAAAGTATTTCCTTGTCCAAAGGTGTGCCACACTTGAGAGAGAAAGTGATTTATTTCACAAGTGATAAATAGAGAGACTCTCAATCTCTATTTATATTCTTCCATTGACTTGAAGTGCACTCAACCATGTAGGCTTAACTTACAATTACTTACTCAAGCCTACACCTTAATTAGTGTATAATAACCCAAGTGCTCCGAAACTGTGGGGACTTACCTAATGACTTGACAAGACTTGTTTACATTAATAATCCTCCCAATCGGAACATCGGGGTAAGACAATATGACTCAAATACATAATAGAAACATCCCGGAATAAACATCGGGTTAAAATATATAAAATACATATAAGAATACATTCCGAAGTTACATATACATCAACACTCCCTCTTAACTAGGAAGGTATTCTTTCAACACAATTTTCAGCACTGGTATTCTTTTCTGAATCAACTGGATCATCTTCGTCTTCAAGTCATCTTCATCTTCAAGTCATCTAGATCTGGATCATCTCTCGATCTGGATCATCATAGAGCATCATCACTGGATCTGGATCATCACTTGATCTGGATCATCATCACTGGACTGGATCTGGATCACCACTACTGGATCTGGATCATCACTCGATCTGGATCTCTCAGAGTCATCATAACTGGATCTGGATCATAGATCGATCTGGATCTCCATTGGTCATCATCATGTGTGTACTATCTTGTCATAGGAATTTCTACAGAGCTAGCCCTTTTTCATGCTGGTTGTAGGCCTACTCTCATGTAGGTCTTCGCCCAGCACTTACATCTGACCTGCTCGTTAGAAAGGCACGCCCAGCACTCACATTTGATCATGTAGTAAACTACAATCACATTAGAAAGGCCCAACACTCACATTCACCAGCATGATAGGGAATCACATCACTAACATCTGTGAAATGGCTCTGCACTTATATCTGACCTACTCGTCAGAAGGGCACAATCCCATCCAGGATGGAACCACCTCCGCCACAATGATGAAAGAACTCTGTTCTCTTCACCCAGGCTAGAGCCACATCCACCACAATGATGGAAGAATCCCATCCAGACAAGAACACACCCTATCACAGTGATGAGAGATTTCAGCACTTACATCTGACCTACTCGTCAGAAAGGCACATCCATCTAGACAAGAACACATCCTATCACAGTGATGGAAGACTCCCATCCAGAAAAGAACACATCCTATCATAGTGATGAGATATTTCAACACTTACATCTGACCTACTCGTAAGAAGGGCATGCACTCACATCTGACCTGGTAGGAAATGAATCCTACACCCTCATCAGAATGGCCCCCAGTCCTAGACTGAGCTACCTGGTAACGGACCAGGTGCCTCCACTCTCCTGGAGAGTGGCAGTAGCCCTTACATCTATCCTAATCGATAGAATGGCTAGCACTCACATATGACATGGAAGGAACTAAATCCTTTAGCCATGAACAGAATGGCTCTGCCCTTACATCTGACCTGCTCGTCAGAATGGCGGTAGCCCTTACATATTTCCTACTCGACATAATGGCCAGCACTCACATCTGCCATGGGAGGAACTTAATCCTTTAGCCATGAACAGAATGGCTCAGCCCTTATATCTGACCTGCTCGTCAGAATGGCTCTCTCAGTCCCAGACTGAGTGTTCATGGTAACTGACCAGGTGCCTCCATTCCCAGAATGGCAGTCAGCACTCATATCTGACATGGAAGGAACCAAATCCTCTCACCATGACAGAATGGATCAGCCCTTACATCTGACCTGCTCGTCAAAATGGCTTTGAAACTCTAGCACTCATATCTGACATGGAAGGAACTGAATCCTCTCACCATGACAGAATGGCTCAGCCCTTACATCTGACCTGCTCGTCATAATGGCTTTGGGACTCATCACTGTCTCTAGGAGGAAGCCTCGATCTGGAGAACACCAAGTATCTCTCTGAAGTACTCAAACTTCAGCCTAGCCAATGGCTTTGTCAATACATCAGCTATATGTTCCTCCATCGCAACATACAGGAGCTTCACTGCTCCTCTTTGCACCATATCCCTGATATAGTGATATTTGATCTTGATATGCTTCGACCTGTCATGGAACACTGGATTCTCTGACAACTTCACGCAAATCTGGTTGTCACAATGTATACAAGTAGCATCCAATTGGAGATCAAATATATCGGACTCAGCCATACTGCCTCATAATTAGCTGAACAAGCTGCGACATACTCTGCTTCAGCTGTACTCAGTGCCACACAGGATTGCTTCCTGCTAAACCAAGAGATCACGCCCGATCCCATACTGAAGCAACATCCTGAAGTACTCTTCCTATCGATGGCACTGCCTGCCCAATCAGAATCAACATAACCCTCTAGGTTAATATTTTGATTCACATCGTACTTGAGCCCATAATCAATTGTACCCCTACATGCTTTGCAACCATCAGGTGAACATGTCTCAATGTGTTCACAGCAAAGAAAATATCTGGTCTCAGGTACATCAAGGACCCAATCATTTGATGATACATCGTAGCATCAACCGTCTCTAAAGAAGTATCACTCAATAGCTTCAGGTTCGATGCCATGGGTGTAGCCAAAGCCTTGCAGTCCATCATCTCAAATCTCTTCAGGATCTCTACTACATACTTCCCTTGTCCAAGGAAGAATCCATCTGTATTCTGCCACACCACCATACCTAGAACAATAGTGCATCGACACATAACAGGAGCATCACTGGTCAACTGTATTCAACCTTGAAGAAAAGGTTGGAATCCGCTTTACTCTCAATAAAGTCTAGAGTCATCAGTAATATGCCCATCATGTCATACCATGTTGAACCTCAATATATTATGTAGTCACTCCCTCTGAAGTGAAGCATCATACTCCCTCTGTCTTCTGTGCTCTATGCATTGAAAACATTCTGTACTGGAGTGACAAGTAGCTTACTATGCTACTAATATTCTATGTGACCATAGACTTGCATCTTCAACCTTGTAGCAAAGGTTAATATTTTCATCAATCTCATCATGTATGTGTTTCAACTCTTACTGGCTGCAAATGTCTCTTCGTAGTCTAGGCATTCCTTTCGTGAGAAGCCTCATGTTACGAATCTTGCTTTGTATCCCACGATGTTTCCATCTACTGCATGATGGAACTATGAACTTTTCTTTAGGTCTCGATACTGCGTCTTGACATCATTCTTCTTGAACTGGTCTTCCCTTTCTTCTTGGTGGCTGGAAGGTTCTGCATCAATGATGTCACTGCACTCGTCATATTATTCTTCATTTTGAAATGTCGTCGCTTTCTCTTTGGAACAAGTCTTCATTCTTCTTTGCTTGTAGGTGATTATGTATGCAGTCTTTCCTACAAGTCAAATACATTTGTATGGTTAGAACATTTCATATGGAATATTCATACTGGAAAATACTTATGCATAAATATATGATCATGCAACTACTTTAGCCAATACAAAATTCATCCATATCTCACTGAAACTTTCTAGATGCCTTCCGTCTCTACCAGGAGAACATTGAGATTGTGCACTAATCCAATATGTCAGCAAAGAGGTTTCATTCTAGATACGTAGCAATGGAGAATTTGTATAGCACCATGAGCTACTTACCCATCACATGCATATTAGTAGTATTCTGTCATTAATGCAAACGTCCTATCATGCATAATATAATAACTGAATATAAACAAATGCATAACAAAATAATATCATGAAATGACAATTGAATACTTATCTTTATTTTCTTCGTGGGTAGACTTCTTCTTGAGCGTTCGACTTCACCGTCTTCTTCATTCATGATAGAATCATTTCTTATCCAAATGCTAAGGTGAATAAGAAGTTCTTCAAGAGTTGAGATCTTCATATTCCTCATCAATTGAGGGATCTTTTTTGGAAGGTGAGCACTTGATCTTCAATTGCTCCCATCTTCTCTTCTCTTCTTATGATTCAAGCTTCTTCTTCTTCTTGGAGTTTGCTGAAAGTAACCACTTCCTTCTGGTACACATTCCTCAAATGAATGAATCCCACGATCCTGGGAGGCCATTCAAGGTGGCCATCACCACTTTTGTATTCTTCACTTCTTCTTTTACCTCTTCAAGTTGTTCTTTGATTTGAGAGACTCTTATGGTTGCATGGTCTCTACATTCTGGATCTTCACATTCTTCAACTAGTTTCTTAAGGTCATGTTATGATTTCTATTCTTTCCTTCAAATAGCTTGGTCAAGGAATGAAAACATCTTTGGTTTCTTTAGGGAGACACTTGTAGTACAATTTGATCCATGATTGAATCAACCATGATCTTCTTGGCCTTGACCAAGTTCTTCTTGTGTAAGGCTTCTAGCATCATCTCCCTATGGAACTTGAATCTCTATACTCATGTAGGTGTCCAATCTATTTTCTTCAGAGAGATTAAATACTTCTATTCTTGGAAGTTGTCAACTTCACCAAGCATATCATCAAGTTGTTGTGATAGATCACTTTGAAATGAGAACCTCAAATGGAAATAGGAAAGGATTAGATCTTACCGATTTGAGGTGTCCGTCCTTGTCCCGGAGTTTGCTGATCTAGGGTTTGTCACAGAAACCCTAATTTTCAAAACTTGGAATATTTCAGATCTGATTGGATGAACAGATATATCTCTTCAAATGGAGCTTTCCAATGTATTCCTTTTCTGAAAACAGTGGAGGGAAGCTCCCGGAACAGGAAGCCCTAATTTTCTGATTTCTTCTGTAGAAATTCCTGTTACAATTTCTATGATATCTCCGAAATTAATGCTCCTCTAAGTCTGAAATTGTGTACTATGGTAACTTCACATGTCCCTAATCCAACACCATAGGTTTCATCAGAATTGGTTTCACCATTTGGATTTATGATCCTTTTCCCAAGGTGACCTGTTACAGGATTGTTCAGAACAGCGAAGTTGTACCGCCTGCCACGTGTCACTCATTCATCTTCTGAGTCTGATATTTGGACCATAGAAATTAAGGTCTATTCCCTTTCTGGAACATCTTCAGGAATTCCATTTGGACCTCTGTAGCCCAAGATATTGCAGATCTCCCCAGGTGTCCTATTTATGGATGATTTCTGGAAGAGGATGGAGCCCTAACTTGGAGAGATCGTATCTCCTAGAATATAGCGAATCTGAGGCGGATATTTGGACACAGTGTTCATCCGTATTTTATCTTCGGTCCATAAAATTTTCAGCTCTTGAGACTTCTCTAACCTAAGAATATAGATACTGTACCAAAACTTAGCATTTTTAGTATTTAGGGTGTCCCCTAGCTCAGAATCAAACTAGGGTTTGACTTTCCTGGAGTTTCACCCAACCATATTTATTGATCCAGGCCTCTAAACTTTGTTTTTTATGAGGAGAACAATCCTATGCTGGTCTCACTCAAAAATTCCTCTTCTGTAGAAATCCCTAATTTCCACATCGAAACTGAAAATGCTTGAAATTGAATTCCGCATCGACAGAAAGATGCACCCTTCAATGGAGAGTCATATTAGCATACTTTTGCTAAAAATATGTGGAGGAAGATCCACAAAATAGGAATCCCTAGTTCCTGTAGCTGCATAATGTCGTCTTCTCAGGTTAGCTCTGATACCATGTTAGTTTTTCAACATTTAAGCTAGCATTATGTTAGGGTCTTTTCACTGAGAGAATAACAAGAACAGCAAAAACATAAGCACATCACATGAGACAAGAGACACAAAGAGTTTTGATAGGGGAAACCATAAATGGAGAAAACCCCTCAAATTCCTCTAAGATAGTATCACCACAAGATGTGAAACCCAAAACAGTAAGATGACTTCCCAACACAACAGCAGCCTTCTGTCTTTTGTCAAGCCAAAGTATTTCCTTCTCCAAAGGTGCGCCACACTTGAGAGAGCAAGTGATGTATTTCATAAGTGATAAATAGAGAGACTCTCACTCTCTATTTATATTCTTCCATTGACTTGAAGTGCACTCAACCATGTAGGCTTAACTTACAATTACTTACTCGAGCCTACACCTTAATTAGTGGATAATAACCCAAGTGCCCCGAAACTATGGGGACTTACCTAATGACTTGACAAGACTTGTTTACATTAATAATCCTCCCGATCGGAACATCGAGGTAAGACAATATGACTCAAATACATAATAGAAACATCCTGGAATAAACATCGGGTTACAATATATAAAATACATATAAGAATACATTCCGAAGTTACATATACATCAACAACAAGAAAAACATGAAGGAGTATGCAAGGGATGTGCGAAAGGAAATAACGCAAAGACAACTTTTTCAAGTAGCGAAAGCAAGGCTCAAGGAACCTTGGAAATAATTCACTTTGATGTATGCGGTCTGATGTCATCCAATTCATTAAGTGGGTATGTATACTATGTTTCCTCCATTGATGATTTTTCTTGGAAGACATGGATATACTTCATGAAGAACAAAGATGAAGTATTCAGCAAGTTCAATGAGTTCAAAGCCTTGATTGTAAACTACACAGAAAAGAAGATCAATATTTTTCAATCAGACAATGGTGGAGAATTCACATCAAATGAATTCAAGGAATTGTGCAAAGATTTAGGGATTAAGAGGGAGTTGACCACTCCATATAATCCACAACAGAATGGGGTTGTATAATGAAAGAATAGAATGATCATGGAAGTTGCAAGGACAATGCTTCATGATCAAGATCTTCCCATGCATCTATGGGCAGAAGCTGCTAGAAAAATTTTGTATGTACAGAACCGTACTCCACATAGGTACTTTAGAACAAGACACTTGAAGAAGTTTTTTTAAGCAAGAAACCTGAAGCCAGTCATCTTAGAATATTTGGTTGTCTAGTGTGCATACACATTGCAAAAGAAAAGAGGACAAAATTAGATCCTTCATGAAGGAAGGGTATATTTGTGGGATACTCTGAAAGCTCGAAGGATTAAAAAATATACCTCCCAGGATTCAAGAATATCGACATCAGCAACGACATAAAATTTGACAAAAACTCAGCTTACAACAAATCTAGAAAGGGACTTGCTGAAGAACCTAAAGAAATAGAAGTACCAAAAATTCATGACACAACCATGAACGAAACAATTCCAGAAGAATATCAAGAAGTAGAAGAACTTCAAGAACCTATGGATCCACCTCAAGAAAAGAATTCTCACAAGAGGACACTTGCTTGTGTATGAGAAGCTATCCAATGTGCAGAAAGATATGGGGCTCCAGAAGAGATACACAGATAAAGGAAAAGAACCAGGTCCTGCTTTGCTTATGTAGCCTTATTGTTATATTTTTATCATATAAGCTAGCATTACATTAGGATCTTTACTGAGAGAATAGCATGCACAACAATAAAACATAAGCACAACACAAGAGACAATGAACATAGTGTTTATCCTTGGGGAAACCATAAATGGAGAAAACCTCGCAACTTCCTCAATGATAGAATCAAGACTAAAATAGAAAAGCCTCAAAACAGTAAGTGATCTCCCGATAGCAGCAGTCTCTCTCTCTCTCACTGAGAGAGCTTCTCCTCACTCACTCATGCACCCCAATGAGTGAGTGTGTATGTTGCAAGTGAGATAAATAGAGAGGCTCACTCTCTATTTATATTATTTCATTCACTTGAAGTGCACTACAACATGTCGGCCTCACTTAACAATTACTTACTAGAGACGACATCTCTAGGAGTGTCTAATAACCCTAGTGCCCCACCACTTGTGGGTACATTGTCTCCTCCGATCAACAGGAGGGTAACACAATGGTGGGGACTATTGCCCCAACTTACAATGACTCACCTAGGGTCGACTTCACTATGATAGTCTAATAACCCAAGGGCCCCACAACTATGGCGACTTTAACCCTTGACAAATAGGAGGGTTACCCACAATGACTTGACATGACCTTCTCATTATAGAAAAGTTCCAGAATAAACATCGGGGTATGACATGACTCAAATACATTACAATAGATCTCGGAATGAACATCGGGTTACAATAGATAAGAAATACAAGTGAATACATTCCGAAGTTACAATTACATCAACACTCCCTCTTAACTAGGAAGGTATTCTCTCGACACAATTTATCAGCACAAGTATTCTTCTCTGTATCATCTAGATCATCATTGATTTCTTGTCATCTTCATCTTCAAGTCATCTTCATCTGGATCTGGATCATCACTCGATCTGGATCATCATCATCATTGGATCTATATCATCACTAGATCTAGATCATTGCTGGACATCATCACTGGATCTAGATCATCACTTGATCTGGATCATCTCTTGACATCATCACTGGATCTGGATCATCACTTGATCTGGATCATCACTACTGTATCATCATCACTGGATCTGGATCATCATCACTTGATCTGGATCATCACTGGGCATCATCACTGGATCTGGATCATCACTTGATCTGGATCATCACTGCTGGATCATCATCACTCGATCTGGATCATCACTGGGCATCATTAGTGGATCTAGATCATCATCACTCGATCTGGATCATCACTAGGCATCATCACATGTGCTATCTCTTGATTCTTCTCATCATCGAAACCTATATAGAGCCAGTCCTTTTTCATACTGGATGTATCATCTCAAAGCTGGTCCTTTTTCATACCAGATAAGGTAGCTACTTAGAGCTAGTCCATTTTCATACTAGATGAGCCTTCCTAGAGCTCTTCCTTTTTCATAATAGGTAGGGAATCATAGAGCTGGTCCTTTTTCATACCAGATGAGGCAGCTACTCAGAGCTAGTCCTTTTCCATACTAGATGAGACTTCCTAGAGCTAGTATTTTTCCATACTAGGTAGGGCATCACAGAGCTGGTCCTTTTTCATACCAGATGAGGCATCACAAAGCTGGTCCTTTTTCATACCAGATGTGGTAGCTACTCAGAGCTAGTCCTTTTTCATACTAGATGTGGCATCCACATATACTTGAAAATGGAAGGAACCAATCCTCTCACCATGTCAGAATGGCATAGCACTTACATCTGATCATGGAAGGAACCAATCCTCTCACCATGTCAGAATGGCATAGCACAGACACATCACTTCCTCTTGGGAGGATCCTCGATCTGGAGAACACCAAGATTCTCCCTGAAGTACTCAATACTTCACTCTCGTCATTTCTAGCATAGAATCACATCAGGGTTGATTACGTCCAAGGATAACCTAGGAGCTTCGCCAGGACCAACTACATCCGAGGACAACCTATAGAACCATTTACGTCTAAGAAACCTACGAGATTCGCCAAGATTTATGTTCGGACAACCTGTCTCACTTGCTATGCTAGAAGTCCCTCTTTCAAGAGATATTGATCTGTATCACAAACTGGAGGTTCACTGCTCCTCTCTGCATCATACCAAAAAAAATGCAAGTCAGATCAATCAAATTAAATAGTAGTTTTCAAAATAAACATACTACCTCCTGAAGAGCAAGTGGAAACATCTTTTTCCTTGGCTGTACTCAATGCCATGCAGGACTCCATCCTAACAACCAAGAGATCACACATGATCTCACATTGAAGAAGCACCTCAAAGTGTTTTTCCTATCAATGGCACTTCCCACCCAATATGAATCCACATAGCCCTCTAAGTTAATATTCTGATTCATATCATACTTGAGCCCATACTCAACTATACCTTTCAGGTACCTTACTGCATGCTTTGCAACCATCAGGTGAACATGTCTCAATGTGTTCACAGCAAAGCAAATATCTGGTCTTGTATTCATCAGGTACATCAAGGAACCAATCATCTAATGATACATTGTAGCATCAATCGTCTCTAGTGAAGCAACACTCAAATAGCTTCAGGTCCAATGCCATAGGTGTGGTCATGGCCTTATAGTCCATCATCCTGAACCTCTTCAGGATCTCTATTGTATACTTCCCTTGACCACACCCCCACGCCTAGAACGTAGTGCATCAACACATAACAGGAGCATCACTAGTCTTCCACCTTCATCCTTGAAGCAAAGGTTGGAATCCACTTTACTCTCGGTAAATTCTAGAGTCACCAATAATCTATCCATCCTGTCGTGCCGTGTCAAACCTCAGGATCTTCTGCAGTCACTCCCTCTGAAGCATCATGCTCCCTCTGTCTTCCGTACTCTATGCACTGAAACATTCTATACTGGAGTGACAAGTAGCTTCCTATGCTACTAATCTTCTATGTATCCATCTAGGATCACTCGATACCAAGATCCTGTATCTTGAAACTTTTCAAAAGTTCCTCTTGCACCCATCTGTGAGCTTGTCATCCTTTATCCACCTTGTAGCAAAGGTCCATATATTCATCAAGCTCCTCATGTATGTGCTATCCCATGGGTGTCTTCTGAGCATGTACAAGGTCTTCTTTCATTTGCACACATGATTTTTCCTATCATGTGTCTCAACTCCCACTGGCTGCAAATGTATCTTCGTAGTCTATGCTGCGAATCTTGCCTTGTATCCCATGATGTTTCCATCTACTGCATGATGGAACTACGAACTTTCCTTCATGTATCGATACTGCATCCTATACATCATTCTTCTTGAACTGGTCTTCCCTTTGTTCTTGGAAGGTTCTGCATCAATGATGTCACAGCATTCATCATATTATTTTTCATTTTGAAATGTCGTCACTTCTTCTTCGGAACAAGTCTCATCCTTCTTTGCTTGTAGCTGATTATGTATGCGATCTTTCCTACAAGTCAAATGCATTTGTATGGTTAGAAAAATTTCATAAGGAATATTCAAACTAGAAAATTGTTATGCATAAATATATGATCATGCAACTACTTTAGCTAATACAACATTCATCCATATCTCATGAAAACTTTTCTAGATTCCTTCCATCTCTACCAGGACAACATTGAGATTGTGCACTAATCCAATATGTCAGCAAAGACGTTTCGTTCTAGATAAGTAGCAATGGAGAGTTGTATAGCACCATGAGCTACTTACCCATTCAAGGTAGCCATCACTACTTCTTCATTCTTCACTTCTTCTTTTACTGCTTCAAGTTGTTCTTTGATTTGAGATACCCTTATGACTGGATGGTCTCTGCATTCTGGATCTTCACATTCTTCAACTGGTTTCTTAAGGTCATCTTCTGATGTATGTTCTTCCCTTCAAATAGCTTGGTCAAGGAATAAAACATCTTCCGTATCTTTAAGGAAGACACTTGTAGTACAAGTTGATTCATTACTGAATCAACAATGATCTTCTTGGCCTTGACCAAGTTCTTCTTGTGTAAGGCTTCTAGCCTCATCTCCCTCTGGAACTGGAACCTCTATACTCATGTAGGTGTCCAATTCATTTTCTTCAGAAAGATCAAATAATTCCATGCTTGGAAGTTTTAAACTTCACCAAGATTATCATCAAGCTGATGTGATAGATCACGTTGAAAGGATAACCTGAAATGGAAATAGCAAAAGATTAGATCTTACCGATTTGAGGTGTTCGTCCTTATTCCAGAGCTGGCTGATCTAGGGTTTGTCACAAAAACCCTAATTTTCAAAACTTGGAATATTTAAGATATGATTGGATAGACAGATATATATCTTCAAATGGAGTTGTCTAATGTACTCCTTTTTTGAAAACAGTGGAGGGAAGCTATCTGAATAGGAAGCCCTGGTTTTCCAATTTCTTCTATAGAAATGCCTGTTCCTGTTTCTGTGATATCTCCGAAATTACTACTCCTATGTGTCTGAAATTTCACAATAAGGTAGCCTCACATTTCCTTGATCCAACATGATAGGTTTCATCATAATTGGTTTCACCATTTGGGATTTATGATCCTTTTCCCAAGGTGACCTGTTACAAGACTGTTCAGAATAGCTAAGTTGTATAGAATTCCATGTGTCACTGGTTCATCTTCTGAGTCTGATATTTGGACCACCGAAATTAAGTTTTGTTCCCTTTATGTAAAATCTTCATAAATTCCATTTGAACCTCTGTAGCCCAAGATATTGCAATTTTCCCCAGGTGTTCTGTTTAGGGATGAATTCTGGAAGAGGTTGGAACCCTAACGTGGAGGGATCATAGATCCCAGAATATAGTGAATCAGAGTTTGATTTTTGGACACAAATTTCATCCTTATTTTATCTTCTGCCCCTAAAATTTTCAAGTCCTGATCCTTCTCCAATCTCGGGATATAGCGAGCGTACCAAACCTTAGCAATTTTAGTATTTATGGTTTTTCTTGCTCGGGGTCAAACTAGGGTTTGAATTTCCTGGAGTTTTACCTGACCAAATTTCTTAATCCAGGTCTCTAAACTTCAATTTTGATGAGGATAACAATCCTATGCTGGGCTCACTCAAAAATTCCTCTTCCACAGAAAGCCTTAATTTCCACATCGAAAACTAAAAATACTCAGAATCGAATTCCGCTTCGACAGAAAGATGCGCCCTTCAATGGAGATTCATCCTAGCATAATTTTGCTGAGGGATTGTAGAGAGAGACCCAAAAAGTAAGAATCCCTAGCTTATGTATCTGCACAATTTCTTCTTCTCAGGTTAGCTCTGATACCATGTTAGATTTTTATCATATAAGCTAGCATTACATTAGGATCTTTACCGAGAGAATGACATGCATAGCAATAAAACATAAGCACAACACAAGAGACAATTAACACAGTGTTTATCCTCGGGGAAACCATAAATGGAGAAAACCCCACAACTTCCTCAGAGATAGAGTTAGTACCAAAATAGAAAATCCCCAAAATAGTAAGTGATCTCCTGATAGCAGTAGTCTCTCTCTCTCTCACTGAGAGAGCTTCTCCTCTCTCACTCATGCACCCCAATGAGTGAGTGTGTATGTTGCAAGTGAGATAAATAGAGAGGCTCACTCTCTATTTATATTCTTCCATTCACTTGAAGTGCACTCCAACATGTCAGCCTCACTTAACATTTACTTACTAGAGCTGACATCTCTAGGAGTGTCTAATAACCCTAGTTCCCCACCACTTGTGGGGACTTTGCCTCCTCTGATCAATAGGAGCGTAACACAATGGTGGGGACTATTGCCCCGACTTACAATGACTCACCTAGGGTTGACTTCACTAGGATAGTCTAATAACCCAAGGGCCCCACAACTATGGGGACTTTAACCCTTGACCAATAGGAGGGTTACCCACAATGACTTGACATGACCTTCTCATTATAGAAACTTCCCGAAATAAACATCGGGGTATGTCATGACTCAAATACATTACAATACATCCCGGAATGAACATCGGGTTACAATAGATAAGAAATACAAGTGAATACATTCCGAAGTTACAATTACCTCAACACTTATTATGTCACTTCATTGAGAAAGAACCTTCCAACTATGAAGAAGCGGCCGAAAAGAAAGAATGAAAGAATGATATGATTGAACAATATCAATTAATCGTGAAGAATGATGTTTGGGATGTTGTCCCAAGACCAAAGGGAAACTCTGTTGTGACTTCCAATTGGATCTATAAGATCAAGCATGCTGCAGATAGTAGCATAGAGAAATACAAAGCAATATTTGTGGCTCATGGTTTCTCCCAGAAAGAAGCAATAGATTATGAAGAATTTTTTTCTCCTATAGCTAGATATACTTCCATGAGATCAGTACGTGCTTTAGCTGCAGTAATAAAGTGGAAATTACACCAGATGTATGTCAAGATAGCTTTCTTCAATGGTGTAGTAGAAGAGGAAGTCTATGTGGAGCAGCCACTTAGTTTTGAAACAAATGACAGAGACACTTGTGTGTGTAAGTTAAAGAAATCCCTGTACGCTTTGGAACCAGCACCGAGGACATGGTACGAAATAATTGACAACTTCATATCTAGTTTGGGGTTTACCAAGAGTAAAGAAGAATCCAACCTTTACCACAAGGTTGAAGAAGGGAACCTAGTGATACTCCTACTGTATGTAGATGATCTATTTGCGATAGGTGAGGATGGGTTGATTGCTGATACAAAGAGGAAGCTTGTTTTCAAGTTCAAAATGAAGGACTTGGGTATGATGCACTATTTTCTATTCATGGAGTATGGCAGAATATAGATGGAATTTCCCTCGGACAAGGGAAGCATGCAGTAGAGATCTTGAAGAGGGTCGGGATGATGGACTGCAAGGCCATGACGACACCTATGACATCGAACCTAAAGCTATTAAGTGATGCTTGATCAGAAGTAGTTGATTCTACAATGTATCGTGAGATGATTGGGTCCTTCATGTACCTAACGAATACGAGACCAGATATTTGCTTTGCTATGAACACATTGAGCTAGTTCTTGGCAGATCCGAGACATGTTCAATTGATTGTTGCAAAACATATTCTGAGGTACCTGAAGGGTATAGTTGATTATGGGCTCAAGTATGAGGCAAATCAAAAGATTAACCTGGAAGGTTATGTGGATTCAAATTGGGTAGACAGTGCCATTGATAGAAACAAAACTTTAGGGTGTTGCTTCAGTATGGGATCATGTGTGATCTCTTGGTTTAGTAGGAAGTAATCCTATCTGGCACTAAGTACAGCTGAAGCAAAGTATGTTGCATCTTTTTCATCTAGTTGTGAGGCAATGTGGCTGAGAAAGATACATCTTATTTATTTGATCTTCAGATGGATGCTACTTGTATATATTGTGACAACCAAAGCTATGCGAAGCTGTTGGAGAACCCAGTGTTCCATGACAAGTCAATGCATATTGAGAGCAAGTATCACTATATCAGGGATATGGTGAAAAGAGGAGAAGTGAAGCTCCGGTATGTCACGATGGACGAGCAGATAGCTGATGTACTGACCAAACCATTAGCTAGAGAAAAGTTTGAGTACTTGTGGGAGAAGCTTGGTGTTCTCTAGATCTAGTTTCCCTCCAAAGGGAATTGATGTGTCCGTTGACCCTTCTGACATGGTGGAAGCCTGAGCTTCACATGGTCATATGTAAGTACAGAGATGCTCTGATGTGATTGTAAGTTGTGTTAGCACATGATTAGTGCAGAGATATTCTGATGTGATTGAGGGATGTGTTCCCACATGATCAGATAAAAGTGTTGAAGACCATTCTTTGGGAGAATGGAGGCACCTAGTCAGTTACCAGGAAATTGATTCAGTATAGGACTGAAACTCAGCTTAGTGCTAAGAGGCCATTCTCTGGGAAAATGGAGGCACCTAGTCAGTTACCAAGAATTTGTTTCAATATGGGACTAACACTTAGCCTAGAGATGAGAGCCCTTATGACATGATGAGGTTGGATGTAAGTGTAGATCCCTTCTGACATGATGAGATCAGATGTAAGTGTAGAGCCGTTCTGACATGATGAGGTCGAATTTAAGTGCAGATCCCTTTTGGCATGATGAGGTTGGATGTAAGTGCAGATCCTTTCTAACATGATGAGGTCAGATGTGAGTGTTCGGCCTTGATGACATGGGTTTTGGATGTGTTCCTCCCATGGTCATATGTGAGTGTTGGGTGTGCCTTTCTGACATGGTTCATTCCATGGTCAGATGTAAGTGTTGGGTTGGCCTTTCTGACATGGTTCAGTCCATGGTCATATATAAGTGATGAAGACGATGAAGACCTACATGAAGGCTAGGCATACAACCAACATGAAAAAGGGTTGGCTCTGTAGAACTTCCTATGACAAGTAGAATTGAGATAGCACTAGTGATGATGACCCAGTGATGACCCAATAGTGACAATCCAGATCAAGTGATGATCTAGTGATAATCTAGATCAAGTGATGATCTAGACTTGATGATGATCCAATGATGCTCCAAATCAAGTGATGATCTAGAATTTATGATGATCTAGTGATGGTCCATATCAAGTGATGATCTAGTGATGCTCTAGATCAAGTGATGATCCAAACTTGATGACTTGACGATGAAGATGACTTGAAGATGAATATGACTTGAATATGAAGATATGACGATCCATATGATACAAAGAAGAAGACTTGTGACGATAAATTGTGTCAAGAGAATACCTTCCTAGTTAAGAGGGAGTGTTGATGTATTTGTAACTTCAAAATGTATTCACTTGTATATATTATGTATTGTACCTAGATGTTTATTCCAAGAAGTATCTGTCATGTAATTGAGATATGTCATGCCCCGATGTTTTGATCAGGAGATTCAATAATGTAAACAAGTCATGTAAAGTCATAGAGTATAACCCTCCTTACTGATCAAGGGTTAAAGTTCCTGCAGTTGTGGGGGCCTAGGGTTATTAGACTCTCCTAGAGAAGTTGTACCTAATGAGATATTTTCAGGTTGAGAATTAGTATAAATAGAGAGGGAGCCTCTCTATTTATCACACATTCATATTCATTTACTCACACTCAGTCATAGCGCGTAACTGAGAGAGATAAGAAGAAGCTGGGACAAAAGAGAGAGAGACTACTGCTGTCGGGAGATCATCTTACTATATTTTGGTTTTACTTTTGGTGTTGATTCTATCTCTGAGGAATTTGCGGGGTTTTCTCCTTTATGGTTTCCCTGAGGAAAATATTTGTGTTCATTGTCTCTTGTGTTTGATTGTTGTGCTTATTATTCTCTCAGATAATATCCTAAGATCATATATCTTAAATGTTAAAAATCAAACAATTACCCTGTCGGACACATCTAAGGACACCAAGGAAATAATGGAAAAAAATAGTCAACACAATCTTGGTCCTAGTGGTTATTCGAATTTGGCGGCCTGATATGTAAGTATCGAAAATCCATAACTACATCCAAACAATATATAGAAAATTATTTTCATTTTATTTTGAAAAAAAATGTAAAATTATTGACATCATGCAAATATGGAGGCCGGCCGGTAAAAGGAATTCACCAATGAGGAATACATGAATCTTGGCTTTGAACAGGGCTTCGACGCCATTATTAAGCGTCGGAGAAGCATGTCTTGGCATATTGCACAGTCTTTTGTTGATCCATTTGGTGCACAGGTATATAAAAACTATATAGTTTAATGATAATTTATCAATTCTCATGCAATTTATTCCTCATAAAAAATGAACATAAATTATTGATTCATTTTTTAGCAGGAAGGTAATGATCCCATTCATGTCGAGGGTTTACATAAAACAGACAAAGATCATGCTTTGCTTCCTGGTAATGAATTTATTAATATGCTAATGTTTTGTATAGATAATTGCTGATGGTGAACATTAATTCTAATTCTCCACAATTCAACTACAGAGCATGTAGATGCAGATAACACTGAACAGGTTGAGCCTGTGCAGGATAATGATGAACATGCTGATGTTCCCATTCCAGGTAAAAAAACACGTTTGTAATGTTTTTTTAAATGAATTACTTGTATTTAAATACATAAAAATAAATTAATGAAACACTTTGGCATTATTGCAAAAATTCATAGCCCTTCGCCTCAAGCTCAACCTTGCGAGTAGTCTAGTAGGGAGACAGATGATTAGATTCTGTAAGATGTGCTTTTCACTAAATATTTAAAGCGAAGAAAAGTAAAAAGGAAGTGACTAAATAATTTTTTAGTAATTCTTATATATAATAAAAAAATTTACATGGTTTTTTTTTCTATTTCATGAATAAATGGTTAAATGAATGCTTTAATGAATGGTTTACTAATTTTTTTTATCGGCTATTGACTAAATGAATGGTTTAATGAATGATTTAATGAAGGTTTAATGAATGTAATTTTCAGATGTTGAATGAGTGAATGGCTTAATGAAATCTTCTTTCATCTATTGAGTTAAATAATTTGCAGTAAATTGTTATTTGCAAGTAAATGCATTGGCTTGAGAGTGATGTGAGCATGGGGGGGAGGGGACTTAAGAGCTTTCACCTTCACGTGGCTGGTCATGTTTAGTAGATAATATTAAATTATTCTCAAAACATAGAGGAGCTCAATTAATGGTAAGGAAGAATACATTAAAAACAGTTATTTCTATAATTGTAGTGTTTAAATTTTACTATTGCTATTTGACTCCTCCATTGGAACTTGTTACATATAGCGTTGAGAAACATTTTCATTTTTAAGAGGGAATAAATATTGTTTTGATGTGATCGATGGCCTTATATAAATAGTTTTTTTGGTTCTCCATGTTTTATTAGGTGATCTATTTTTACCAGTTAATTTACTTGAATCATTTGAATAGTATTGTAATTTACATTGTTATAGTATTGTATTTATTTATATTGGTTTTGTTATTTTCATAAACATACAAATATTTATTTGATGGCTCCTAACATTAAATTATTGCAACAGGAAAAAAAATGAAGTATGTTGAATGATGTTTTGAAAGGTAAAGTAGAAGAAGACAGTGTGAAGCTCCACAAATCAGGGTATAATTATGTTTTCTTTTATTTGATTGAACTTTGTATTGGGTATTTATGCATGTGCACACATGCACATTTAGTTGATGATGGTGATTACCATACATTCAACCTATCTTTGTTCTATCTAATCTATAGACTTACCTTCCTTAGTTTGATTTATCATGTTGTTTCAATGATTGAATAACTTGGAAAAGAAACTTTTGATTTTTATGAGTTAGTAAGTTGTAGAATCTAGTCTTTCCACAAATATTTTTAAAAATAGATCTAATGTATTTGTAGGAAAAGAATTCCAAGAGAGTACTTTTATAACATATATATATTGCTTTTCATTTATGTCATTCGAGTTTTAGCATTAGAGTATGGTATTGGTGAGCTATTAGTAAGCCCTATTCTTTGCTTGAGTGTGTGAGGGTGGGGCCAATTTGAGTTTACCATCCATAAAAGGATGAAACTCTTCCTGCTAGTGCAATATCTCTAGGCTAGTTACTTGCCAATTTCGTGGAGGAATTATACTCCTAAAATGCTCTAAATATTGGGTGAGAAAGACTCGCTTCCACTCCCCTCCCCCCTTATTCATTAGTCATCATAACCAGCAATTTAGCTAGTGATCCCGTCTATCCTATCCATCCAGTCATCATTCCCAGCAAGACCAGAAACACCATCCATCCCAGTGACCCCAGCCATCCTATCTAGGAATATCAACAACCATTGAAGGGTTATCTTCCCAACTTACTTCATGATGTTATTTTTTTGGTTATCTTATTCCCAAGCTAGGTTTGTTGATGATGGGATTACTCACCTACAAGGTGTCCTCCATCATCATCTTTCCCATTTAAAAAAAGGATATAATATATATACATTATATTCCCCAGTTTCATTATTGATTACCTTAGTTTAATCTTCATGCTCATTGGCTCCCTAGACACCTTGAACAACATCTTCTATTTAGAAAAATTCATCTGAAACCTCCATTATTCCCTCATTCATTTTTGATACTGAGTCAACTGATTGCGTCGATCTCCATATCCATCTGACTTTGATAGTTATTAATTCTGTCAATTTTATAGATGATGGTACTATATAATCTATGTCGTCTTTTTTTATGCGCTTTCTTATTTCTAGTCTTAAGGTTTTCACATTCATGCTTTTCTTTTCTTATTTTGTATTTTTTGGGGGGATTTTTCTCCTTAAACATGGGTGAGATTCTCTTCTTTGTAACCTCCACAGGGATTTTGTAGGCACTGGGCACAAAGCCTCATTATTGTTCTATTCATGGCTTGATATACATCTTAAAGGTATGTTTTAATAGTCCACCCAACATTATTAAATTCTTTTGATATCTCATTCATCATGATTCAATCCTCCACCTATCCCGCATAACGAATGTTTATAACTAGTGCACGAAATCCCTTGTTCTAATAATGATATCGTTGGCTATGAATAAATGAAAGATTAATTTCTGGAATTGAGCAATGAATAGGTAATAGGGTTAGGTATTTTTTATTCTTTCCCAAAGAAATTTATCCCACATCCAACATGCAATTAAGTTTTATAGTTTAAATTGGTGAGACTTTGTGAAGTTAGAGATAAGTTGTGCAATTATATTACCGTATGAGCTCAGTGAATGATTTTTCTCCGCACATGGACTATGCCTTGTCACATGACTTGGATTTGGTGCATGTTAATCAAACTGTGATGTTAATATAAGAATACCCAACTAAACTATTTCCAATCTCACCATTTGGACCCATATTTTTCTCACCACTTGGCCTATTTTCTTAAGAAGTTGACCCATTGGTTTGCAAGATTTCCACTTCGACTCGTAATAATGTTCAAGAGAATTGTAGGAAAGAAACATAATTTTAATTATGGAAATTATTTCCAAGCTCACCACTTGGCCTACTTTTCTCAACCGGTTGACCCAACTTTTTGCAAGGTTTCCACTTGGATTCATGATATTTATCAAGAGAAAGAAACATAATTAATTTTGGATGTGGTAATTTATTTTTGTAGCAGTCAATATAGAGTGGACATATCTCTGTTGGAATCATCACAAAGACATACGACATATTGATAGAGTTAGAGCTTACACATTTGGTGCTCATTATTTTGTTGAGGTATACATTGTGTTACCTAGTAATATGCATTTAAAAAAGGCTCATGATAATGATGAAGCAATTCATAAAAAAATGAAATCTCTTCCTGAGATAGAATGGGATTTTGTGCATTTACACTATCAATACAGTCACAGACATGTGAATTTAGACTACCAGCTTCTTTTATTTTGAGAGTGGATGTAGTCCCTTAATCCTCTTTGCTCATAATAGATGGATATCACAACCATATGATGAAGGACCCGGTCATTGGGAGAAACGTTATTTCAGTTTGAGAACAATTTGTGTAATAAAAGGGAAGACACATCTTTGAGTGTATTGTTCAAGTTCTATGGGTTGGAAATGAATATATCTCGCACCATCTCTCTATAGAACTCTCGAGTTGTTAAGAGTAATATATAGTAGTGTGAAGAGAGCGATATTCAGAGCCTGGATATTATCTTACAAGATACATAACCATGCTACCAATTTCTTGGGAACAATTCGAGTTTCACTATTTGGGAGTCTTAGATTATTTGTGGAATTTTAAGAGCCCGAAGAATATTCTTTGGTTTATTAGAAGGTACGAGCTACTACAGCAGCACCACCTTGCTCACTGTCCATCTTTAATGAAGTGTCTTTTGAATTAGAGCATATATTTGCAGCCCAATTTGGTAAAGTTCTGCTCCATTTCCAACCTTTTCTATGTCTATCAAGCTATATCAATCCTAGTTCTTTCTAAGGTTTTGACAATAAAGAAATGCCACCACATTATCCACTTGCAAGGCTCTTAACTCAGATCTCTGCTACAAGCAATTCCAGGCATGTAAACTTTAGCATTCGTGAATTATGCATATTTGAGCAATATATACATTTTAATGTTAGTAGGAATTATTATGATGGAATAAAGGGTTGTTAAATGACTATCACCTACAACAATAGTATAATTTTTTTTTTCTTAAATGCCTCTTCCAAATACACAGTTAAATGGACAAATCTGGTTCCTTCTCTCGACTGAATGTTAAATGTAAATATGAGATATATATGTTTGCATCTAGATGTTTTGTTATGAATGTTATGTCATGGTTTTCTTGAGGAAACAAGCACAAGCTTCCCATTTATCATCACTCCAAAAAAAACAAGGAAAATTTATTTATGGGGCAGCAATACATATTGTTAAGAAAAGTGCTCAAGCAAGTGTTTGAACTTATCCAAGTACACTTTGTTAATAAGGAAATAGATCTTAGTCTCATTTCTTAAAATCTACCTCAAAACCATATCCTCATGTACAACGGTGACATATGAAACATATTGACTGAAGATACAATCACTACTTATAATAACAAAAATATTGGGATAGACCTGTAAATATAAACAATACTACTAGGATCTCTTACACATCGATTCCAAGTCTAGAACCAAATATAGGGAATGACTTTAAAAAGATAAAATCTAGGATTTAAATGAAGTCATTTTTTTTTATCTTTCTTTTCTAGGATTCTCCCTATAGATTGTATTCATTCTTCCATTAATTTTTGATGGGATTTCATATTTTTTCTTCATTCCTTATTTTAATAGTTTCAAGAGTTGTTTTTGTGAGAATGGCCAGTTTTTCATATTGTAGTTTTTTTTTTCAAACATACATGTAAGTACTGATTTCCATTATGGTGCTTGAAATGGAAACTTTGAATCATGCATGTATATGTCCTACACAATTTTTTTCACAGGAAGCCATTTGTCCCAGATATTAGAGAAGTTGCAAAGAAGCGACAAGAAATATTTTGTCAGTGTTTGCAATCTTAGTTTTAAGTTCCACAATGTTTATTTTTATTTAGGAACTTGTTTTTTATGCCACATATGATGTAATTTTCCATACATTCTTAGAGAGCACAGTTGGCCAGATGAATCAACCTAGGTTCCTACCTAACAAGAAAAAACCCAATCAACTGCCTATAAAGTGTATTATTTACCATAGGAGAAGAACCTACTTCTTCAAGCTTAACTCCTGAAAGGAATAGACTCCTGCTTGGATTGCAATATTTCATGCTGAACTTGGTGAGAAATATAAAGCATACTTTGACTCATGAATCTTGATTACATGTTGGTTTGAGTGATTTCGAGACCCAAGAATTGGCTCAACAATCCCAAATCTGTCATAGAAAAGGAATGGTTCATTGCATCTTTCAAGGAGGAAATATCTTTCTTTGAACTTCCTATAATTAGTAGGTCATACATATAGAGAACAATAATCATTAGAGAACCATGAATCAGCTTCAAATAGTCATTAGGATCAGACTTTGATTGAACAAAACTCAGTGACAGTAAAAAGCCATCAATCCTGGCATACCAAGCCATGGGTGCTTTCTTGAGCCCATACAATGATTTATTTAACCTGCACACTAAAGATGGATTAGATACAAAACCTTCTGGTTTCTTCATATAAATCTCTTCATTCAGATCTCCTTCTATAAAGGCACACTTTAAATCCATGTGAGCACGCCTTATGGAGTCCATCTTTGCCAATGGTTCAAAGGTCTCCGTGTAATCACTACCATGTACCTGAGAGTATCCCTTGTCTACAAATATTTCCTTATATATCAAATGTGAACCATCAGCAGCAATTTTAATTTTAAAGACCCACATACACTTCACTAGCTTTCTACCTGCGGGGAGATCAACCAGTTCCCATGTGTTGTTCTTCTGGAGCGAATTGAATTCTTCTTTCATGGTTGTTTTCGATATTGGATAATGTGCTACATATTCATATGTATGTGGATCAGAATATATCAAGAAATAAAACTTTGCAGCAAAGAGTGTATGTTTCAAACAAAGGGAACTCTCAAATTGAGATATAGTCCTCCTAGTGTCATTAGGATTTCCAGCTAGCTCCCCAGCTGCATAAATGTTCCTTGCTGCCCAATTTTATCTTGTAGGGATGTTAGTATCTGCAGTTAATTCATCATTATCAGACATTTTAGAATCATAAAACTCATTAGTCTCTTCACTTATAGTCAATGGCTGTGGTGGTTAAGACGACTCTCCAACTTCAACTGATGTTAAAAGCTCTTCTTCGAAATGAACACTTATTTCGATGAAAGATTTGTTAGTGCTCAATTTTATTAGCTTGTACCCTTTTTAATCTTCAAAATACCCAACAAATAGGCACTCTTGGCTTTGGTGTTGCAAATCCTTCCTCTTTTATGTTGGAATTCTATCCCAAGCCTTTGAGCCAAAAATCCGGAAATGGGTCACATTTGGCTTGTGCCCACTCTGAGCTTCGAAAGGAGTAATACCATCAAGATGATTATGTGGAACCCTATTCTAGATATAGGATGCATAGTTTATAGCCTTGTCCCAAAAATTTGGTGGCAAATGTTTAGCCTCCATCATGCAAGTTGCCATCTCCTTCAGTGATCGGTTCTTTCTCTCAGCAACACCATTTTTCTGTGGTTTGTAAGGAATAGAATGTTGCATATGGATTCCTACATCTTTGAAATAATATATGAAATCAGACTTGACATACTCACCACCATTGTTAGATTTGAGGATCTTTATTTTCCTCCCATACTGGTTTTCAACCAAGGCTTGAAAGACTTTGAAGAGGTCAAAAAATTCAAACTTATGCTTTAGGAAGTAAACCCAACAATACCTGGAAAATTCATCTATGAAGGTGAGTTCATATTTGGATTGAATCATGGACATATGATGGAATGGACCAGAAAAGTCACTATGGATCAACTCAAGAGGTGCAGAGGTTCTCTCATGACTAGCTCTCTCATACTTGTGCTCTGGGTGTTTTCCTAGGATACAACCTTGACAGACTCCCTTAGAAAACTTGATCTTTGGTAAGCCTATGAACATGTCTTTGTCACTCAAATCAGAAAGATAATTGTAGTTAATATGGCGAAATCATTCATGCCAAAGATTTCTCGCTTCATGAGAATGAGTAAGAAGAGCATAGCGGTTTGAGTAGGGTAGAAAATGGGAAAACCTTTATACCTTCAAAGTGTGATCAACAACACCTTTGGCTATGACTTTACCATTTGAAATCTCAGTGATTTCAAATTTATTGGGGGAGAAGATGAATTTTTTTCGAGACCCAGTGTGAGTCATTTGATACTATGACAAGAGGTTAGAGGAAATACCTAGAACATACAACACATTATTGAAATTACCATTGTCAAGATCAATCCTACCCTTTCCCATACTTCCAGTCAGAGAGTTATCTCCCAAAACTATTGGTGGAACTTTCAACATGTCAAGAGAGGAAAAGATATCCCTTATTGAAGCCATATGTCTTGAAGCTCCATAATCAATGATGAAGCTAGGTGAGCTTGAGGTTCCAGCAACCAAATCATGTTCTCTCTCCTTTTCTTCTAAATTTGATCCTCCTTCCCTCTTCTTTGAGCAATCAAGAAGAGAGATGTTGTTCTTCTCTAGGAGTCAGGTCAGCATGTCAATTTTATTTTTCATACAAGAGACCTTAGGATGATAGCCATTACTACAGTATGGGCACTTGCTATATCTACACACACACACAAACACACACACACACACATCCACATGTTTCGTTTTACCAATAATACCCCCACACACATCCACAAGTTACCCTTTACCACTAACACCACCATCCATTATATTACTCCCCAACCAATCCAACTACCTCTAACCCCCACCCCCCTATTAAATCTCCTCTGCATTCACCTAGATACCCCCACATTAATCTAACCCCCCCCCACTCCTAATCTCCTAGTCACCCCATACACATCCCCATGTCTCACCTCTGACACAAACACACACACATCCCTATGTCTCACCTATGACACACACACACACACACACAGACACACACACACACACATCCCTATTTCTCCCCTTACAACTAGCACCCCCTTACCTATCTCTCTAACACACACACACACACACATATCCATATGTCTTCCCTTACCACTAGCACCCCCTAACATATCTCTCTGGCACAAACACAAAAATCCCTATGTCATACCTTACTACTAGAACCCCCTAACCTATCTCTTTGACACACACACACATCCCTATGTCTCCCATTACCACTAACACCCCTTAACCTATCTCTCTCTCTCACACACACACATCCCCATGTATCCCCTTATTACTAACACCCCTTAACCTATCTCTCTCTCTCTCACACACACATCCCCATGTATCCCCTTATTACTAACACCCCTTAACCTATCTTTTTCTCACACACACATCCCTAGAGTTGTAAAAAAATATAGCGAGGTTGAAGAAAGGTGGGGTGTTTAGGAGAAAACACTAAGGGAGTGCTTGTTAATTCCCCCTAAACCTTGAATGATCCCTTAGCCATGCAACTACCTTCTTAAATGATCCAAAATTCTATTAGAGTAAAATAGTCACTTGTTTTATGTTTCCAAAACTTGCCTGTGTTTTAGTTAAAAATAACATGTGTGCATTTATTCTCAGTATAAATAATAGAAGTCTCCGTTCGAGAAAAAATCTAACAAATTTCACATGGGTTTGATAGTCCATGTGCAATTTCAGGTTACAGACAGTGCATGAACATTCTCTTCTTCACCATATTATCACTCAATATTCTTTTTGACATCAATCATCTCCACCACAAGTTTCTAAGTATTTTTTGGAGCATGGTATACATTCAGGAGCAAGAAATAAAGAATTAATTGAGAAATAAAGAATCCATTAATTGAGCAAGGAGAAACATAGAGCATCTCCACCATTTTTTTTCTTGCAATTGAGGAGCTAGAAAAGAAAACATTAACTTGGTCATTATGGTGGAGTATGTAGAGATAATTGAGCAAGAAACACAAGAAACAAACCAAGATTGGGGAATTTCCCATTAAGGAGCACCATAGAGCATCTCCTCCATTATTTCTCTTGCAATTGAGGAGCTAGCAAAGGCAACAATAACTTGGTCATTGTGGTTGATTATGTAGACACAATTGAGCAAGAAACAAATCAAGATTCGGGAATTTCCCTTTGAGGACCACCATAGAGCATCTCTACCATTGATTTTCTTGCAATTGAAGAGCTAGAAAAGGTAACATTCTTCCCAATCTTCCACTAACTTGAGTATCTAGAAATAGTTGAGCAAGAAATAAACCAAGCTTGGGTAGTCTCCCATTGAAGAGTAACATTGAGAAACTAGAAAAGGAAACCATATCTATCATTGATCATTGTGGTGATTGGAAACTCACACAATCGAGAAAGAAAATCATCAAGGAAGAAGATGCCCAATGAAATCCTTGAAGAAATTAGATATAAGAAAAGAAATGACATGGCCAATAAAAAATTATCTATGGATACTCAACCAATTCCAGTTGTTGAGGATGCCATAGTTCTTCCTACCAATCCACATCAAGAAATAAAAAAACATTCGCTTGAGGGGCCTTTGGTCTCCATATCAGTAGAAGAATGAGAACTGCACATCAAGGCCACCTAAAACCTTTGCAGATTTAATTGAATGTGGGTATCCAAGTGACTAATTTATAGAGACTTTGAATGTCAAACGTATGCTCTAAGAAGACAATGTTGTTTATACCACCCAAGAGGATTTCCAATTTCCACCATCCGACCGTTAGGAAGACACGAAAGGACATGAAGCTTATGTTCAAACGCCAAACCAACCAAGTGATATGGTACAGGGTGCAGTTCCAACCTCCCTACCTCCATTAACAACTTCACGCCGAAGAACTCCAAAATGTATGTAGATCAATGAAAGTCTCATTGGTTTTCTTGAAGGTACATTATCTAAACGCAGTATTGCATATCAAGATCAATAGATACTTGTCAAATATTTTGATTCTAAATGTGATGGAGATAAATGTAGATTATTTATATCGTTGTTAAAATCTAGGTCTATGACTATTGTTAAGAAAAACTTAAGGATAAAGAAGATAAACAGTTTTGAACCAATTTCTCATGTTGTTAGAAGTTTTGTAGATGCATTTCATACTATTGGAAAGAAATATCTTTGAAAGGATCGCAATGCAACTCGTCGTTTGTTATCACAATCAATTGTGGACAAAAGCACTAGGGATATTCTCCTTCTTAATCCTATATCCAAAGTTGTAGGATTGGATCTCAAAGCACTCTGTATGTATTGTTCTACAAGAGAACAACTTGACTCTGGTGAAACGAATGTTTGGTCCTTCGTTGGCAGGTCACCATGCTCCGATATGTATCTCATTGATGCGTTAAAGGGACTGGTGCAAGAGTTTTGGAATGACAATAGTAGACCTTCATCTAACCAAAAATATGTACTAAAATTGAGAAGAGGCTGAAGGGATCGTGAGCCCCACATTCAACATTTCTTGACATTACACAAACAAAATTATATGAGATATTTAGTCATGAACATAATGAACTTAACTTAGGCCAAATATCCTTTGAGAAATGAAAACCATGGTATGTTAAAATAATCAAAACTTGTAACACCTGTTGTTGTCAATATCACATTGAGTATGGTTATTATTATGACACATATATACATATATTGTGTGTTTTGCATAACACTCCTGTGTAGAAATTATCAACTACTTTCCCACCAACATCATCTAGAGAGTTTATCCATAGCATCTTATGTAGAAGGAAAAAAAGTGTCACATGCCCCAATTTGCAAAACATTTTTATGTTTTAAGAAGCATTATGTTATATTTTATGTTAAAGTTTGTAATTAATGACTAAGTGGGGTCAAGGATAATTTAATGTAATTGAAAAATATTTTATTGATAAATAAATTAAAGATGAGACAACCACTTAGGGAATTTATTAAATTATTGTTTTACTGGACACTTGATGGAGGAGGCTAGGTTGAGAGTAGATTGACATTTGGTAGCATCCTCAAACTACTTCTAGTTGTTGCAGGTGGAAACTTCCCCATTTTTGTGGTCATCATTCCCCAAGAAAGTGGAACAAGAGCAGGTGGCTCATTAAGTAAAAATTGACCCAACATACCTAGGCATGCTAATAAAACTTCCCATTGAAGATGATCGAAGCTGCTCATTCTGGATTTGTGATCACTCTGAGTGAATGAAGTGGACAAAAGAATTCAATGGAGGCAACTAGCTGAAGTATGTTTTGAGTGGAAAAGTGTTGAATACCTAAACTAGTGAAACTATTATAAGTTGAGTTCATAATGTTGTATGCAGAACTAAATTTCCGTTGAACACTCAGTGGAGTTGCAGAGGATTCCTAGACTACATCTCTCACCTAGTACTTCTACCAGGTGGACCAAGAGACAAACTTGGGGGTCGTGAGAATTGCATTCCAGCTTTTCTCCGGGAGTTGGTTGGGAGGAACGGATTCCTTAAGCTATCATCACCTCATCTATATTTTCAGGTTCTACTTGTTTTATTTAGTTATCTAAGTATTTATTGTTATCTTTAAAGTTTAATATTAATTAATGATATGGTATACTTATTTTCTTATAATTGCTTCTAGTGTTAGTTAGGAGAAATGTATATGTTGTGAAAGTTGGTAAGTTCTGAACTATCTAGATTAGGGTAAATGAGTACAAGAATTTATGATTTAATTTATAGATAGAAAGAAAATACCTAAACTATATTTTTCCACACCTTTTATAAGGTAGTACTCTAGTACAGTAGGTTAGTTTATTTTCAAATAAAGAACTTGAATGAAGTATGTATGCATATGAAATTGTTAATTTCTATAGGCCCATTTGTATAAATTGTTTGTATGTTTTTTTATAATTTTCATTTAGTTAGAGTATTTAAAACAAATTAAATAGAGACATATAGGAAAGAGCTAAGGGTGTTACACAGTAGTCCGTGTAATGAATTACATAGTAAATCAAAATTAATATTATAAATCTAATCTTTTAATAATAAACATATAATATAGAAATAGAAAATTATCATGATTAAGTTTTAACTTAAAAATAATAGTATACAATGCTAAGCATTTACCAAATTAACTCATCCTGAGTGAAAATACAAACTAGGGTAAGCCAAGAACGAAATACTAACTCTGTAATTTTCTTAAGAAGAAGTAGGGTTTCTAATGTAACCTATGTAAAAGTGTTGTTCTTCTCATATTAAATTAAATTCAAAATCTATATACTCTATTCCATACAACCATATGCATCAATTAGATGACTATATGGAGTAACATGCTAATTCCATGAGTACTTAGAAAAAAACTAACAATATATTTACAATCTTAGATATTATAGAAAATAATTAAATTATTCAGCCAATATCTTTCCTTTATTTCATTTTCTACAGAAATCATTGTTGTTTTAATAACTAAGTTAATATTTAAAAACACCCAAGGTCAAAAAACACTCAGAATATAATTTACATAAATAAAACAAATTAACTATGATTTTACTTAACCCCAAACCTCCAAGAGGTTATTTACAACAAGAATAAATAAAGTAACCAAGATATATATGTAATTATACTATCAAAATAGAGTTATAATCCACCAGCTTGAAGCTGAAAGTAAACTTTTAAGACCGAAAAATTGAATGGAAATAGTCTCGGCTCTATGGCCTTTTTACATTACCAGTCAAGGCTTAAAAGCCTGATTAAAAGTGTCATCACTATGAAATCCCTTCCAAAATTTTGCTAAAACAGCCACTAGGGCTTTATAAATGTTAAACCCATAATAGTACATCACTGCCAAGCTGAGATACCTTTAAACCTACGAACTCCTTCAAAAAAATTCAACACTATAAGCCACTGTAGGAGAACCCTAATGAAACCGAGGCATGCCAGGAGAATCGATTTGGTGGAGTCCCTTCTCTTTACGATTTTCAAACCCCGGGAAACCCTTTAGATTGCAGCCTGCAAAGGTTTGAACATGAAAGCAAGAAGTTGTGACTATTACTGATAATAATGAAAGAAACTAATTTGAACAGTGCAATATTGATGAGATAGAAAATAATTTTATATATGGAATTATTCCATCTATTGTTGTCCTTTAAATACGATTTTTAAAAACCCTAGCCACCTCTTTTGAAGACAATGAGCTTTAGGAGGGAACTGTCAAGAAGATTAAAAGAACACAGTGCTCAGTTCAAAAATCTCAACTACCTTTCAAGGAACAATGGGCAAAGACAAATACCAGACTGGGAGATAAACAGTAAATAAAAAATTAGCTGAACCCTATCGACCTTTGGGAGAATGATGAACTTAAAAGAAGCACTATAGAAGAAATATGTAGCTCGAAGAGTACAAACTAAGTCCAAAACACCATGTTGGAGCAGAGGAAAATACCACTTATAGAATGGACTATGAATACTTCTAACCATTTCCTCCAAACTTCAAAACGATAGTAAAGAGCTCGTGCCACACCACAACAACCAAGAAGTCATGCTCACCTTCGGAGGTCATGACTACACCAGTTTGCAAAGAAAAATTCTTACCAAGCTAAACCACAAAATTTTGAGGGGTATTGTGGCTCAAGACAACCATAAACATACAAAACCTTCGTTGCTAAGAAATGTAGAGGGCATAGGGAGCTTGGAGAAAGAGGAGCAAGTTTTGAAAGTGAACATTGCGGCCATAAGCTTGCCACTTTCACAAACACACAACAGCTTAATAAGAATAAGAATAATGCGGATTTTTAGGGTTTAGTACATTTTTATATTGCCTCCGGTCAAACCCAAAACCTAACCTTTGTATTTCCAACATGTGTCTTGTAAAATGTTGGCATTTGTGGGTCTTTTGTTATAGTTCAAAACCTTGCTTAACCTGCATATAATAGTGGAAAATAAATATATTAATACCATGATAAAATACATGTTATGGGTTGATATTTATGGTTTTATGTATAATTATCACATAGTCTAAAATATGGGAGGTAAGATAGTAAGAACACTAGGGTTTTAGTATGGTTTTTGAATATAGTAGAGATATATAGAAATTCAAATATGGAGTTTCCTAATCTTGGCATTAGTATAGGAAACTTAATACAAAACATGTACATCATGGATATTGCTTAAATCAAAATTATAGCAATGGGAGTCAACTATGAAATTCCATTACTAGCTGTTACAACAAATATGCCTAGTTAGCATATTAACATAGATATTAGAATTGATATCATAATGTCATATAATAAAATATGATGAGAAGATAAATTATACACAAGAAATAAAGGGTAGTCTTCTTATAGACATTAATATATCCTTTCCTACATAAAGATTAATAACACTATTGTTTAAGTAAAACAAGTGGTGTTAGTACATCTATAAACAATAAGTGCTAGTCTAGCTTAAAAATACCGTGTGCATCTTAGTATTGTTTCCTACATGAGTCCTCAATCAAATATGCTTAAAATTCTTACTCAGATCCTTAGTTCTTTCCAGATTTACTCAATATTAGTAAAAGTAATAATATTGGACATCAATATAACATCAAGTAGTTCAATAAGGGCAGCTGATAGATGAGATGCTTTTCCCTAGGGTTGTATTCAGATTTCTAAACTAAAAATAGAATGGTACAAAAATAAACTAACAAAAGCTAGTTATGGTGGTTAGAAAATTAATTGATCCAAGTCCAGTTTGATAGAAAAGTATTCACTACTATCAGCTATGAAGATCATAAATAATAAGATCAACAATACCTCTTTCACTACTTAAGTCGTAAACAAATAATTTAACTAGCATTTTATTATATGGTAGTTGAATTTTTTTTCTTGATATGGAAAGATTGGTAACAACACGTCTTAATTGTTTACCTCTTCAAAACCTGTAGAATAAACAACACTTTATTGTGTTAGCTATAAGCTAAGTAAGACTCAATCTCAATTGAAGTTCTTTCCTACTTGTCATAAGACAGTAAAAACATATTTAGTATCGTGTTTATACATAATATTCTTTTCTTGTCTTTTGAAAAACATAAACTACTAAATTCGAATCATTAACATAGAACTATGAAGATAAACAAATAATTATATAGAACTAAAAGATTTACAAATGTGCAGTTCTACATACTACTGTTTAAAGTAACCGTTAGAAGTTATTGGTCCCTAGATAGTGACGACTACTAACATTTTATGTTACATGAAAAATTCTAAATTTTATGAATTTTTGGGTCATTACATGTGCTATGAGAGCACAAGGTTTAGACACTAGGCCTGAATGTGGCTCAACTTGCATAAATAAACAATGGATTTAAAACATGCATACTAATTTTTACTTTTCTTTTGAAATATATTTCCAGAGAATTTTTCTGAGTTAACTGCAAGTATGGAAAGATTAGAAGAATATGTGGATGAGGAGTCCTCGTTTACTGAATGACGTCATTCTAAAACAAAACCCATACAAGAATAAATAACTAATAACTCTTTTGAATTATTACAAACGGTTAAAGAACTAAGAAAAGAGATGGAAACAGTCAAAAAGAAAAATGAGAGAATTCTGAGAGCTCAGGAGAAGCTGAATCATATTTTAATAAAAAGATTTCAGAATGAAGAAAAGGATAAATGAATAGAATCTAAAGATATATCTTATCAATATAAAAATAAAAAGTCTAAACAGTCTAACGTCGAAAGTATCTCATCTTCTGAGATTTATGGTGATTCACATAAGAAAAATTATCAGTATACTAGTGATAGTACCGAAGATAATCATCATACAAGAAAGAGAAAATTTAAACCTTACGTAGAAATCTGAGGATAATTTAAGAAAATAAAACCACCAACCTTTAATGGTGAAACTAGAAGGGAGAAGAGGTTGAATCATGACTCTATAGGATAACTAAATATTTTCAAGTTTATAATTATTCTAACCAGCTAAAGGCTAGAATGGCCATTTACAACCTCACTAGGAAGGAAAATATTTGGTGGTAGGACCTAAAACGAGTAAAAGGCTTTAGGGAGAAGAAAATTAACTGGAGTACGTTTAAAAAATATTTTAAGAAGAAATTCTTGTCAGAACGGTACTACAAAGAGTGGGATAAGGAATTTTATGAACTAAAACTCATAACAATGAACATGAAAGAACTAAACAGTAAATTTTTTAGTCTGGTTCGATATGTGCCTTACATTGTGGAAGAGAAGCCTAAGGTACAAAAATTTCAAAGTTGTTTACCCTTCCATATGAAATATAGAATTGAATATGACAATCCAAAAAATTTAGAAGAAACGACGAGAAAGGCAAAATTTTGTTATGAACAAAATCGTAAAAAGGAAAGTATGACAAATTGGAAGGCTAAAACAACTAATAATTTTGAACAAAGAAAAAAAGGTTTTGTACCTAACCATAATTTTAGGAATAATAACACATGAAATTTTCCTAATAAAAATTTCCAAGGTAATAAAGGTAATTCATAGTTAAACCCAAACGGTCAAAGAAATAAATAAACTGTTAATAATCATAGTAACTACACCACGAATATTGAACAAAAGGAACCAGTAAAGTGTTGGGAATGTAATGGTCCTCATTACGCATTAGTTTGCCCCAATCGGAACAAGACTGTTACCAACATACATATGATACAGGAGGAGATGACTGTTGGTGATCTAGAAAGGACAATGCCCAGGATCAATGCAGCACTGGAAAATAGGTAGTCGAACTATCAAAATTCCATAGTGGAAGTGGAACGTAAGCTTAATCAAATACCTATATCTATTTTAATTGATCTAGGGGCTAGGTTAAGTTATATTTCTCCTGATTTAGTAGAAAAATGAATGTTATCAGTAGAAAAGTTTACAAAGTCATCGTTAGTCCAGTTAGCTACTCGCATAGAAAGAAAAGTGATTAGTTTGGTTAAGAATTGTACTATAAAAATGGATCAGTTTGAAACCTCTGTTAAGCTTAATGTACTACCTTTCGGTTCTTATGATATGTTAATTTTTATGGACTGGTTAGAACAACATAGGGTAGTCATGAACAGTTTTGATAAAAGTTTTACTTGGATAAATAATGATGGAGAAACTATAAATTTAAAAGGAATCCCTAGGAAAACAACCATAAGATAGATCTCTACTTTGGAACTTAAGAGAGTTATTGGGAAAGGTTGTAAAGCCTTTTCTGTAACAGTAATTAATGAAGAAAATACTAATAACTAAGACAAATTAAAACTGGAAGACATTCCAATCCTAAGGGTGTATTCGAATGTATTTTTGGAAGAAATTATGGGACTACCTCCGAAGAGGAAGTTAGAATTCACTATTGAGCTGGTACTTGGTGCAGTGCCCAGCTCAAAAGCCCCTTATCAGATGAATATATTGGAATTAAATGAATTACAGTCACAGTTAAAATAACTTATTGATAAGAATTATATTAGTCCCAGTGTGTCTCCTTGGGGAGCAACTGTTATTTTTGTTAATAAGAAGGACATAACTTTATGATTATGTATAGATTACCATTGACTAAATAAATGACTATCAAGAAAAGATACCCATTAACCCGCATAGATGATTTGTTTAATCAGCTACATGGAGCGACTGTATTCTCGAAGATTGATTTACAATCTGATTACCACCAAGTCTGAATAAAAGATGAACACATCTTTAAAATAGCTTTTAGGACCCGATACGGTCACTATCAGTTTGTTTTTATGCCATTCGGAATTACTAATGCCCCAGCTGTCTTCATGTGTTTGATGAATAATGTAATGCATAAGTACGATGATAAATTTGTGGTTGTATTCGTTGACAACATTTTAATTTACTTGAAGTCTGAAGAAGAACATGAAGAGCACTTAAAAATTATTTTCCAAGAATTACGAGAACATCAACTTTATGCAAAATTTATTAAATGTGATTTCTTTAAGGATAAAATACAGTACCCGGGTCATGTAGTGACTAAAGAAGGGATATTTGTTGATCCCAAAAAGATAAAGGCAAGCGAAGAATGGCCAATCCCAAAAGACATAACTAACGTATGATCATTCATGGGGATTACTGGCTATTATTGAATATTTATCGAAGGGTTTTCAAGAATTGCAAATCCCATAACTTATTTACAAAAGAAAGGGAATAAATTCTAGTGGATTCAAAAGTGTGAATATAGTTTTAAAAACTCAAAAACATTATTAACCACCGCACCAATCTTAAGAATTGTTGATCCTAATAAAGACTTTATAGTATGTAGTGACGCGTGCAATGACAGTTTAGATGGAGTTTTAACTCAGGAAGGACACATCATTTCCTATGAGTCTAGGAAGCTGAACATTTATGAGAAAAATTATGCAACCTATGACTTTGAATTGGTTATTGTTATAGATGCCCTAAAAATGTGGCGCCATCATTTAATCCAAAGAAAGTTTATACTAATGACAGATAATAAAGGGTAAAAATATCTGTTGGATCAACCTAACTTGAACGCTAGGAAAGATAGGTGGCTAGCTTTCCTTAGCAAGTACGATTTTGAAATACAACATATTAAAGGAAAATAAAATAAGGTTGCTGATGCTTTAAGTAGAAATGCAAAACTGAATTTTGTAGCAACAATCAGCACCTATAAAATAGATTTAGAAGAACAGCTAGAAGAAGGAATAATATTAGATGAAAATTATCAGAAATTACATGCAAAGGTGAAGAAAAATTTAATTTAAAGTTTAAGTACATGGTATAGTCTAAATGAAAAAGGATTGTTATTATATAGATATAAACTATACATACCTAATGTACCTAATATTAAGTTTTTCATTTTAAACAAAATTCATAAGACTACTTACTCAGGACATTGTCATTATCAGAAGACTATAACTATGTTAAGAAAGGATTATTTTTGGCTAAACATGAAAAATGAACTGGAAAAATACATTGCTAAGTGCTTTGAATGTCAGCAAGTAAAGACTGGACACCAACATCCAGCCAAGTTACTTTAGCTACTACCTATTCGTAGCTAGAAGTGGGAGATAATCAACCTTGATTTTATTACAGGAATACCTGGAAAACAAAATTTAAATGTCTCAATAATGGTAGTCATCTATACACTAAGAAAGTCTACTTATTTTATACCTGTAAAAACTACTTACAAAGTTGCGAATATTGCTGATATATTCCTAAAACAAATTTTTCATTTACATGGAATACCAAAAGTAATAATTTCAGACAAAGACCCTAAGTTTACAGGAAACTTTTGGAAGTGTTTGTTTAAAGGACTAAATACCACATTAAATTTCAGTACCTCTTTCCATCCTCAAACAAATGGATAGACTCACAGAGTGAATCAGGTATTGCAATCTTTGCTCAGAATGTATGTAAAAGAACAACCAAGTAAATGGGAATCTTATTTACAATTGGTATAGTTTGCTTACAACAATCACTTCCAAGCTTCAACAAGATATTTCCCTTTTTAAATTTTGTATGGCAGGAAGTGAAATACCCCTATCTCATTGGATAATCCAGTTGACAAGTTAGTGTTAGGACATGATCTATTAAAAGAGATGGGATTAATTGTAAAACAGATGCAAGGTAACTTGAAAGTTGTGCAATATTGATAGAAAAGTCAAGAAAATCTTAAACGAACTCAAAAGGAGTTCCAGGTTGGTGAACATGTCTTTTTTAAGGTGAGGCCTAAAAATAGTTCTTTGAGATTAGGAAGTTGTGCTAAGTTAGCACTCCGATATTGCAGACCTTTTGAAATACTGTCCATAATAGGACAGGTAGCATATCAATGGGCCTTACTACCAAATTTGAAGGTTCATAATTTTTTTCATATTTCTATGTTAAAAAAATACGTGCATGATGCTACTCATGTTATTAACTGGAATGATGTGCAGGTGGAGCCCGAAGGAGATCTTATGTTGGAATTGGATTATATCCTCGAAATGGGGGAGATCTTGTTTTGGAATTGCACCATTATTCAAGTGAAGGTACAATGGAAGCACCTTAGTCCAGAAGAATCCACCTAGGAATTAGAGAGTCATATTCAGAATCTATATCCCATTTCTGTTCCAGGGAAATTAAGAGGACAAAGAATAAATAACATTGAGGATGATGTTATAAATTAAGGGGGTGTGTATGTTGCATGCCCCAATTTGAAAAACATTTTTATGTTAAATAGGAAACGTTATGTTATATTTTATGTTAAAGTTTGTAATTAATAACCAAGTGGAGTCAAGGATAATTTAATGTAATTGCAAAATATTTTATTAATAAATAAATGAAAGATGAGACAAGAGCTTAGGGAAGCTACTAAATGAGTGTTTTACTGGTCACTTGATGGAGGAGGATGGGTTGAGAGTAGATTGACATTTGGAAGCATCCTTAAACTACTTCTAGTTGTTGCAAGTGGAAACTTCCCTATTTTTATCGTCACGATTCCCCAAGAAAGTGGAACAAGAAATGGTGGCTCATTAAGTAAAAATTGACCCAAAATACCTAGGCATGATAATAAAACTTCGCATTGAAGACAACTAAGGCTACTCATTCTGGATTTGTGATCATTCTGAGTGAATGAAGTGCAGAAGGGAATTCGATTGAGGGGACTGGCTGAAGTATGTTTTGAGTGGAAAAGTGCTAAAGACCTGAACTAGTGCAACTATTCTAAGTTGAGTTCATACTATTGTATGCAAAACTGAATTTATGCTCAACAGTTAGTGGAGTTGCAGAGGATTCCTAGACTACATCTCTCACCCAGTACTTCTACCAGGTAGAGTAGGAGACAAGCTCGAGGGTCCTTAGAATTGCAGTCTAGATTTTCTCTAGGAGTTGGTTGGGAGGAAAATGTTCCTTAAGCTGTTGTAACCTCATCCATATTTCTAGGTTCAGCTTGTTTTATTTAGTTATCTAAGTATTTACTGGTATCTGGAAAGTTTAATATTAATCAGTGATATGCTATACTTCTGTTCTTATTGCTCATAGGGTTAGTTAGGAGAAATGTATATGCTGTGAAATTCGGTAAGTTTTGAACTAGCTAGATTAGGGTATATGAGTAGAATAATTTCTGATTTAATTGATAGATAGAAAGAAAATACCTAAACTTTATTTTTCCACACCTTTTATAAGGTAGTATTCTAGTACAGTAGGTTAGTTTATTTTCAAATAAAGAACTCAAATGAAGTATGTATGCGTAGGAAATTGTTAATTTCTACAGGTTCATTTGTATAAATTGGTTGTATGTTTTATTTTATACTTTTCATTTAGTTTGAGTATTTAAAAGAAATTAAATAGAGACAGATAGGAAAGACCTAAGGGTATTACAAACTAATATGTGTAATGAATTACACAGTAAATCAAAATTAATATTAAAAATCTAATATTTTAATAATAAACAGATGATATAGAAACAAGAAATTATAATGATTAAGTTTTAACTTAAAACGAACAGTATTAAGAAGAAGTAGAATTTGTAAAGTAACCTATTTAAAAGAGTTGTTCTTCTCATATTAAATTAAAGCTAAAATCTATCTACTCTATTCCATACAACCATATGCATCAATTAGATGGTTGTATGGAGTTACATGCTAATTCCATGAGTAATTAAAAAAAAAACTAACTGTATATTTACAATCTCAGAGATTATAGAAAAGAATTATTATTCAGCCAATATCTTCCCTCTATTTCATTTTCTAGAGAAATCATTACTGTTTTAATAACTAAGTTACTATTTAAAAACCCCCACGATCAGAAAACCCTCAAAATATAATTTACATAAATAAAACAAATTAACTAAGATTTTACTTAACCCCGAACCTTCAAGAGGTTATTTACAACAAGAGTAAATAAAGTAACCAAGATATATATGTAATTATATTATCAAAATAGAGTTATAATCCACCATCTTGAAGCTGAAAGTAAACTTTTAAGACTGAAAAATTGAACATAAATAGTCTCGGCCCTATGGCCTTGTTACATTACCAGTCACGGCTTAAAATCCTGATTAAAAGTATCATCACTACGAACGATTTCACAATTGACAAATAAGTTCTCTCGTCTATGAAATCCCTTCCAAAGATTTTCTAAAATAGCCACTAGGGATTTATAAATTTTAAACCCATCATCATATAATGGCCCCTCGCGAGTCCAAGATTTTACATTCTAGTACATCACAGCTGAGCTGAAAGACCCATTAGAGGAAATTTCAACTCAAAATGGGCCTTTTAACATTAACTCAAATTCCATGTCATCATGTGTCAGCCAATGAAATTGCTTTAAATTTGAAATACCGTATAGGTCTTAAACACTTTTTAATATAAATTTGGGGATAGGTATCATAAAAAAAACTACTTTTTTTGTTTGTTTTCGACATATCTCCCCATGTTTTTACTCAAATTTTGATAACGAGAGCTCGTTGGATGTAGAATTAAATTCTGCATCCAATGAGTACCCACTCAACATACTTTTTGCCGACCCTGCTACCCCAAAAACAATAAATACCTGAAACAACGTGATGATGATGTCATCGTCACGTTGTTTCAGGTATTTCTTGTTTTTTGGGGTAGAGGGGTCCATAAAAAGTATTATGAGTGGGTACTCATTGGATGTGGAATTTAAGTGTACATCCAACGAGCTCTCTCGATCCAAATTTGAGTAAAAACACGGGGAGATATGTCGAAAATACAAACAAAAAATTAGTTTATTTCTTTTCTTCCTCCAAAATTAATAAATTTTATTTTATTATTTTAACTATTATTTTATTAATTTTTTTTAGGAGGCCCATTTTGAGTTGAAATTTCCTCTAATGTTTAAACCTATGAACTCCTTCAACAAAATTCAACACTATAAACCACTGTAGGATAACTCCAGTGAAACCGAGGCTTACCACGACAATCGATTTGGTGGAGTCCCTTCTCTTTATGATTTTCAAACCCCGGGAAACCCTTTAGAATGCATCCTGCAAAGGTTTGAACATGAAAGAAAGAATTTATGACTATTACTGATAATAATGAAACAAACTCATTTGAACATTGCAGTATTGCTAAGATAGAAAAGAATTTTATACTTGGAATTTTGTCATCTATCGTTTCCATTTAAAGACGAGTTTTAAAGACCCTAGCCACCTCTTTCGATGACAACGAGCTTCAAGAGGACACTGTCAAGAAGATTACAAGGACACAGTTCTCACTTAAAAACTTTCATCTACCTTTCAGGGAATGACCGACGAAGACAAATACCACACCGAGAGATAAACAATAAAAAAAATCAGTTGAAGCCTAGCCACCTTTTGGAGAATGATGATCTTAAAATAAGCACTATAGAAGAAATACGCAGCTCGTAGAGTACAAACTGAGTCCCAAACCCCATGTTGGAGTAGAGGCAAATGTCACTTATAGAATGGACTGTGAAGACTTCTAACCTTTGCCTCGAAACTTTAAAATGATAGTAAACAACTCGTGCCACACCACAACAACCAAGAAGTCTATTAGATTTTTATCATTCAAGCTAGCATTATGATATTAGGATATTTAACTAAGAGAATAAAATGCACAGCAATAAACACAAGAGACAAGAGAAATAAATAATTTTCCTCGGGGAAACCATAAAGGAGAAAAACCCACAAATTCCTCACAGATAGAATCAACACCAAAAGAAAAACCCAAAAACATAAAGATGATCTCTCGATAGAAGTAGTCTTTCTCTTGTCCCAGCAACTTCTCTCTCACTCATGTGCCCCATTCAGTGAGTGTGTGTGTGTAATAAATAAATAGGCTCACTCTCTATTTATATTATTTCATTCACTTAGTGTCTACTCCAACATGTTGGCCTCACTTATCAATTACTTACTAGAGTCAACATCTCTATGAGAGTATAATAACCCTAGTGCCCCACAACTTGTGGGGACTTTGCCCTGACTTACAATAAATCATCTAAGGCCAAATTCTTTAAGATAATCTAATAACCCTAGGGCCCCACAACTGTGGGGACTTTAACCCTTGTACAATAGGAGGGTTACCCACAATGACTTGACATGACTTGTTTACATTATTGAATCTCCTGATAGGAACATTGGGCCATGAAATGACTCAAATACATTATAGACACTTCCCAAAATAAACACAGGGGTATAATATATGAAATAAACAAGTGAATACATTCCGAAGCTACAAATACATCAACACTCCCTCTTAACTAGGAAGGTATTCTCTCGACACAATTTGTTAGTACTAGTCTTATTCTCTGTATCAACTGGATCATCTCATCACCTTCATCTTCAAGTCATCTTCATCTTCAAGTTATCTTCATCATTGGATCTCGATCATCACTCAATTTGGATCATGATCGTTGGATCTATATCATCACTCAATCTAGATCATCACGAGGACATCATCACGAGATCTAGATCATCACTCGATCTGGATCATCACGGGGACATCATCACTGGATCTGGATAATCACTATTGGATCATCATCATTGGATCTGGATCATCACTCGATTTGGATCATCACTAGGTCATCATCACTGGTGCTATCTCATGATTCTTCTCATCACAGGAAGTTCTACAGAGCCAGCCCATTTTCATGCTGGTTGTAGGAAAGTCTTTTTCAGCACTTATATCTGACCCTAAGTCAGAATGGCCCTCCCAGCACTTATATCTTATCATGTAGGAACCAATCCTATAATCACATCATAAAGGCATGTCTAGCACTCACATTTGACCATGTGGGGACACATACCACAACCTTGTCAGAAAGGCCCAGCACTCACATCTAACAATGAGAGGAATGAATCTATTCATCTATGTCAGAAAGGCCCGGCACTTACATTCGACCATGCGAGGAACCAATGCTACCTACATGTCTAAAGGGCTCTACACTTACATCTGATCATGTAGGAACCAATCCTACAATCACCTCAGAATGGCTCTACAATTACATCTGATCATGTAAGAACCAATCCTACAATTGCATCAGAGTGGTCGTTAGTCCCAGACTGAGTGTTTTTGGTAACTAACAAGGTGCCTCCATTCCAGGAATGGCATTCAAAACTTATATCTGATCATGTAGGAACCAATCCTCTCATCATGACAGAATGGCTCAGTCCTTACATCTGACCATGGAAGGAAGCTATCCTCTCACCATGTCAGAATGGCTCACAGACTCATCACTTCCCTTTGCAGGGAACCTCGATCTGGAGAACACCAAGCTTCTCCCTGAAGTACTCAAACTTCACTCTGGCCAATGGATTTGTCAACACATCAGCTATCGGTTTGTTCATCGCAACATACTGGAGCTTCATCGCTCATTTTTGCACCATATCCCCGATATAGTGATACTTGATCTCTATATGCTTCGAATTATCATGGAATACTGGGTTCTTCGACAACTTCACACAACTCTGGTTGTCACAATATATACAAGTAGCATCCAATAGGAGATCAAATAAATCAAACAACACTTTCCTCAACCATACTGCCTCACAACTGGCTGAACAAGCTACGACATACTCTGCTTCAGCTGTACTTAGAGCCACATAGGATTGCTTCTTGCTAAACAAAAAGATCACACCTGATCCCATACTGAAGCAACACCCTGAAGTGCTCTTCCTATCGATGGAACTACCTTCCCAATATGAATCAACATAACCCTCGAGGTTAATCTTCAAATTTTCCTCATACTTGAGCCCATAATAAACTGTACCCTTTAGGTACCTCAGAATATGCTTTGCGGCAATTAAGTGAACATGTCTCTGATCTATCAGGAACTGGCTCAAGGTGTTCACAGCAAACCAAATATCTGATCTCGTGTTTTCCAGGTACATCAAGCACCCAATCATTTAATGATACATCATCGCATCAATTTATTTTGATGAAGAATCACTTAATAGCTTTAGGTTCGATGCCATAGGTGTGGTCATGTAGTCCATCATCCTAAACATCTTCAGTATCTCTACTGCATACTTACATTGTCCACATCTCCAACTCCTTCATATTGAACTCAACAACAAGTCTCCTTCTTGAAACTTTAATGAGTTACTCTTTTTTAACAGGAAAAATTCATCAACATATATAAGGAGCATCACTTGTCTTCTGTCTTCAACCTTGAACCAAAGGTTGGAATCCGCTTGAAGTAAATCCTAGAGTCATTAGTAATCTTTCCATCCTGTCTTACCATGTCGAACCTTAGGATCTTCTGCAGTCACTCCCTCTGAAGTGAAGCATCATTCTCCATCTGTCTTTGGTACTCTATGCACTCTTTTCATGAGAAGCCTTGTGCTATGAATATTTCCTTGTGTCCCATGATGTTTCCATCTACTACATGATGGAACTACGAACTTCCCTTCATGTATCGATACTACATCCTAGACATCATTCTTCTTCAACTGGTCTTCCCTTTCTTCTTGGTTACTTCTTGATAGATGGAAGGTTCTACATCAATGATGTCACTGCATTCATCATATTAATCTTTATCTGTTGGCACTTGTTCTTCGAAGCAAGTCTCATCCTTCTTTGCTTGTAGGTGATTATGTAATCGATCTTTCCTACAATTCAAATGCATTAGTTGTATGGTTAGAAAAATTTCATAAGGCATATTCTTAATGGAAAATTCTTATGCATAAATATATGATCATGCAACTATTTTATCCAATACAACATTCATCCATATCTCACAGAAACTTTTCTAGATGCCTTCCATCTCCATGAGGACAACATTGAGATTGTGCACTAACCCAATATGTCAGCAAAGAGGTTTCATTCTAGATAAGTACCAATGGAGAGTTGTATAGCACCATGAGCTCCTTACCCATAACATGCATATTAGTAGCATACTTTCATCAATGAAATCATTCTATCATGCATAATACATCAACTGAATATGAAAAAATGCATAACAAAACAATATCATGAAATGACAATTGAATACTTATCTTTATTTGTTTCGTGGGTAGACTACTTCTTTAGCCTTCGGTTTTATCATCTTCTTCATTCATAATAGCATCATTTCTTATCCAAATGCTAAGATGGATAAGAGGTTCTTCAAGAATTGATTTCTTCATATTCCTCATCGCTTGAGGTATCTTCTTTGGATCATAAGATCTTGATTTTCAGTTTCTCCCATATTCTCTTTTCTTATAATGAGTCGAGCTTCTTTTCTTGTGTGCACTCTTCCTAGAGTCTACTGAAAATAATCACTTCCTTCTGGCAAACATTCCTCATATGAATGAATCACATGATCCTGGGAGGCCATTAAAGGTGGCTATTACCACTTGTGTATTCTCCAATTTTGCTTCAAGTTGTTCTTTGATTTGAGAGACCCTTTTAAGGTATGAATGCATGGTATCTGCATTCTACATCTTCACATTATTCAACTATTTTCTCAAACTCATCTTATGATTTATGTTCTTCCCTTCAAATAGCTTACTCAAGGAATCAAACATCTCTTCAAGTGTCCTTAGGTAAGACACTTGTGGTATAAGGTGATCCGTGATTGAATCAGCAATGATCTTCTTGTCCTTGACAAAGTTCTTCTTGTGTAAGACTTTGAGCCTCATCTCCCTCTGGAACTGGAACCTCTATACTCATGTAGGTGTCCAATTCATTTTATTCAGAGAGATCATATACTTACCTGCTTGGAATTTGTCAACTTCACCAATCTTATCATCAAGTTGATGTGATAGATCACTTTGAAATGAGAACCTCAAATGAAAATAGCAAAAGATTAGATCTTATTGATTTGAGGTGTCCGTCCTAGTTCTGGAGCTGGCTGATCTAGGGCTTGTCAGAGAAACCCTAATTTTGAAAACTTGGAATCTTTTAGTTTTGATTTTCTAGAAATATATACCTCTTCAAGGTGATTTGTCCAATGTACTCCTTTTCTGAAAACAATGGAGGGAAGCTCTCGAAACATGAAGCCCTAGTTTTCCAATTTCTTCTACAAAAATGCTTGATACTGTTTCTATGATATCTGTGAAGTTACAACTCATCTGTGTCTAAAACATCATACTGCTATATCCTTGCTGGTCCCTATTCCAAAACCATAGGTTTTATTAGAATTGGTTTCACCAATTGGGACTTATGATCATTTTTCCAAGGTGACCTGTTTCAGGACTGCTCAGAAAAGCGAAGTTGTATGAACTGCCATGTGTCACTGTTTCATTTTCTGGGTCTAAAACATAGATCACATAAATTAAATTCCATTCCCTTTATGGAAAATCTTCATAAATTTAATTTGGACCTTTGTATCCTGAGATATAGCAATTCTCCCCAGGTGTCCTATTTAGGGATGAATCCTTGAAGAGGCTAGAACCCTAACTTGAAGGGATCATATCTCCTAGAATATAGTGAATTTAATGCTACATTTTGGATACAGTGTAAATAAGGATTTTATATTCATCTTTTGAAATTTCTAGCTCCTAATACTTCTCCAATCCCAAGATATAGCGAATGTACCAAAACTTATCAGTTTTAGTATTTTAGGGTTTTTTCGAGCTCGAGGTCAAGCTAGGGTTTGACTTTCCTGAAAGTTACACCCAACAAAAAATATTGATCCAGGTCTCTAAACTTAGATTTTGATGAGGATATCAATCCTATGCCGAGATCACAAAAAAATTCTTCTTCTGTAAAAATCCCTAATTTCCTGCACCAAAAATTGAAAATGCCCGGAATCGAATTTCGCTTCGACAGAAAGATGCACCATTCAATGGAGAGTCATCCTAGCATAATTTTGCTGATGGATTGTGGAGAGAGACCAAAAAAGTAAGAATCCCTAGATTCTACAGCTACACAATGTCTTTTTCTCATGTTAGCTCTGATACCATGTTAGATTTTTATCATTCAAGCTAGCATTATGATCTTAGGATATTTAACTAGGAGAATAACATGCAGAGAAAAAAACACAAGAGACAAGAGACAAACAATTTTCCTCGGGGAAACCATAAAGGATAAAACCCCGCAACTTCCTCATACATATAATTAGCACCAAAAGTAAAACCTAAAAAAATAAAGATGATCTCCCGACAGCAGTAGTCTCTCTCTTATCCCAAAAACTTATCTCTCACTCATGCACCCCAATGAGTGAGTGTGTGTACGATAAATAGAGAGGCTCACTCTCTATTTATATTCTTCTATTCACTTAATGTCCACTCCAACATGTCGACCTCACTTATCAATTACTTACTAGAACTAACATCTCTAGGAGAGTCTAGTAACCCTAGTTCCCCACTGCTTGTAGGGACTTTGCCCCGACTTACAATAACTCACCTAGGGTCGACTTCTCTAGGATATTCTAATAACCCTAGGGCCCCACAACTGTGGGGAATTTCACCCCTGTACAATAGGATGGTTACCCAAAATGACTTGACATGATGTGTTTACATTATTGAATCTCGTGACAGAAACATCAGGGCATGACATGACTCAAATACATTGCAGACACTTCCCTAAACAATAACTGAAGTACAATATATGAAATATACAACTGAATACATTCCAAAGTTACAAATACATCAACAAAGTCGTGCTCACCTTCTCAGCTCCTGACTACGCCAGTTTTCAAAGAACAATTCTTACTGAGGTAAACCACAACAGTTAGAGGGTTATTGTGGCTCAACACAACCATAAAAATACAAAACCTTCATTGCAGAGAAATGTAGAGGGCATAGGGAGCTTGCAAGAAGAGAAGGAACAAGTTTTGATAGTGAACCTTGCGGCCATAAGCCTGTGCTTTTACAAACACACAATAGATTAATAAGACTAAGAAGAATGCATATTTTTAGGGTTTATTATGTTTTTATATTGCCTTCAGTCAAACCCAAAACCTAACCTTTGTATTGCCAACACGTGGCTTGTAAAATCTTTGCATTTGTTGGTCTTTTGTTATAGTTTGAAACCTTGCTTAACCTACATATAATAGTGGAAAAGAAATATATTAATACCATGATAGAATACATTTTATGGGTTGATATTTATGGTTTTATGTATAATTATCACATAGTCTAAAACATGGGAGCTAAGATAGTAAGAACACTAGGGTTTTAGTATGGTTTTTGAATATAATAGAGATATATAGAAATTCAAATATTGAATTTCCTTATCCCAGCATTAGTATAGGAAACTTAATGCAAAAGATATACATCATGGATATTGCTTAAATTAAAATTATAGCAATGGGAATCAACTATGAAATTCCATTACTAGTTGTTACAACAAATATGCCTAGTTAGCATATTAACATAGATATTAGAATTGATATCATAATTTCATATAGTAAAATCTGATGAGAAGAGAAATTATACACAAGAAATAAAGGGTAGTCTTCTTATAGACATTAATACATCCTTTCCTACATAAAAAGTAATAACACTATTGTTTAAGTAAAAGAAGTGGTGTTAGTACATCTATAAACAATAAGTACTAGTCTAGCTTAAAAATACCTTATACATCTTAATATTGTTTCCTACATGAGTCCTCAATCAAATATGCTTAATATTCTTACTCATATCCTTAGTTCTTTCCAGATTTACTCAATATCAGTAAAAGTAATAATATTGGAAATTAATATAACATCAAGTAGTTCAATAATGGCAATTAATAGATGAGATGCTTTTCCCTAAGGTTGTATTCAGATTTCTAAATTAAAAATTAAATGGTACAAAAATAAACAAACAAAAGCTAGTTATGGTGGATAAAAGAATAATTGAGCCAAGTTCATTTTGCTAGAGAGTATTCACTACTATCATCTATGAAGATCATAAACAATAAGATAAACAATACCTCTTTTACTGCTTAAGCCATAAACAAATAATTTAACTAGCATTTTATTGTATGCTAGTTGAATGTTTTTTCTTGATCTCAAAAGATTGGTAACAAAACGTCTTAACTGTTTACCTGTTCAAAACCTGTAGAAGAAGCAACACTTTACTGCATTAGCTATAAGCTAAGTAAGCCGCGATCTCAACTGAAGTTCTTTCCTACTTTTCATAAGACAGTAAAAACATATTTAGTAACAGGTTTATACATAATATTATTTTCTTGTCTTTCGAAAACCTTAAACTGCTAAATTCAAATAGTTAACATAGAAGTATGAAGATACATAAATAATTATACAGAACTAAAAGATTTACAAATGTGCAGTTCTAGATACTACTGTTTAAAGTAACCGTTAGTGGTTATTGGTCCCTAGGCAGTGACAACTACTAACATTTTATGTTACACGAGAAATCTTAAATTTTTACAAATTTTAAGGTCATTACATGTGGTGTCAGAACACAAGGTTTAGACACTAGGCCTAAATGTAGCTCAACTTGCATAAATAAACAGTGGATTTAAAACATGCATACTAATTTTTACTTTTCTTTTGAAATATATTTCCAGAGAATTTTTCTGAGTTAAGTGTAGGTATGGAAAGATTAGAAGAATATCCGGATGAGGAGTCCCCATTTACTAAACAAAGTCATTCTAAAAGAGAATCCATACAAGAAGAAATAACTAATAACTTTTATGAATTATTAAAGAACTAAGAACATATATGGAAATAGTTAAAAAGGAAACTGAGAGAATTCAGAGAGCTCAGGAGGAGCTGAATCAGATTTTAATGGAAAGATTTCAGAATGAAGAAAAAGATAAACAAACAGAATCTGAATACATATCTTATCAACATAAAAATAAAAAGTCTAAACAGTCTAAATTTGAAAGTAGCTCATCCTCTGAGATTTATGGCGATTCACATAAGAAAACTTATCAGTATACTAGTGATAGTAGTGAAGATAATCATCATAGAAGAACGAGAAAATTTAAACCTTTCGAAGAAATCTCAGGAGAATTTAAGAAAATAAAACCACCAGCCTTTAATGGTGAAACTGAGAAGGGAGAAGAGGATGAATCATGCTTGTCTAGGATGAAGAAATATTTTCATATTTATAATTATTATATCCAGCTAAAGGCTAGAATGGCCATTTATAGCCTCACTTGGAAGGCAAATATTTGGTGGCATGACCTAAAAGGAGTAAAAGGCATTAGGGAGAAGAACATTAACTCGAGTATGTTTAAGAAATATTTTAAGAAGAAATTATTGTCAGAATAGTACTATGAAGAGCGGGCTAAGGAATTTTATGAACTAAAACTAGGAACATAGAACATGAAAGAGCTAAACAGTCAATTTTTAAGTTTGCTTCGATATGTTCCTTACATTGTGGACAATAAGCCTAAGGTACACAGGTTTGTAAGATACTTACCCTTCCATATAATATATAGAATTGAATATGACAATCCAAAAAAATTAGAAGAAGAGATGAGAAAGGAGAATTTTGTTATGAACAGATTGCAAAAAGGAAAATATGAAAAGCTAGAAGGCTAAAAGAAGTAATAATTTTGAACATAGAAAGAATGTTTTTGTACGTAACTGTAATTTTAGGTATAATAACACACGAAATTTCCCTAATGAAAATTTCCAAGAGAATAAAGGTAATTCACAGTTAAACCCAAATGGTCAAAGAAGTAAAGAACCTATTAATAATCACAGTAACTACACCAAGAATATTGAACGAAAGGAACCAATAAAGTGTTGGGAATGTAATGGTCCTCATTATGCATCAATTTTCCCCAATCGAAAGAAGACTGTTAGCAACATACATATGATACAAGAGGAGATGATTGTTGGTGATCTAGCAAGGACAATGCCCAGGATCAATGAAGCACTGGAAAATAGGTAGGAAGACTATCAAACTTCCATGGTGGAAGTGGAAGGTAAGATGAATCAAATACCTATATCTATTTTAATTGATTCGGGGGATAGCTTAAGTTATATTTCTCCTGATTTAGTAGAAAAATGTAAATTATCAGTATAAAATTTTGCAAAGTCATGGTTAGTCTAGTTAGCTACTGGCGCAAAAATAAAAGTGATTAGTTTTGTTAAGAATTGTACTGTAAAAATGATACAGTTTGAAACCTCGATTAATATTAATGTAATACCTTTAGGTTCGTATGATATTTTAATTGGTATGGACTAGTTAGAATAAAATAGGGTATTCCTTAACTATTTTGATAAAACTTTTACTTGCATAAATAATGATGGAGAAATAGTAAATATAAAAGGAATCCCTAGGAAAACAGGCATAAGACAGATCTCTACTTTGCAACTTAAGAGAGTTGTTCGAAAAGGTTGTAAATCCTTTGTTGTAATAGTAATTAATGAAGAAAATACTAATAACGAACATAGATTAAAAATATAATACATTCCAATGCTGAGGGAGTATTCAGATGTATTTTCTGAAGAAATTCTGGGAGTTCCTACGAAGAGGGAGTTAGACTTCACTATTGAGTTGTTACCTAGTGTATTTCCTAGCTAAAAATCCCCTAATTGGATAAATATATTGGAATTAAATGAATGAAAGTCACAGTTAAAAGAACTTATTGATAAGAATTATCTCAGACCCAGTGTGTCTCCTTGGGGAGCACCTGTTATTTTTGTTAAGAAGAAGGACATAACTCTATGATTATATATAGATTACCATCAACTAAATAAAATGACTATCAAAAAAGGATATTCATTACGTCGCATAGATGATCTGTTTGATCAGCTATGTGGAGAGACTGTATTCTTAAAGATTGATTTACGATTTGGTTACCACCAGGTCTAAATCGAAGATGAAGACATCTTTAAAACAACTTTTCGAACTCGATACGGTCACTATGAGTTTGATGTTATGCTATTAGGACTTACTAATGCCCCAGATGTCTTCATGTGTTTGATGAATAATGTAATGCATAAGTACCTTGATAAATTTATGGCCATATTCATTGAGGACATTTTAATTTACTCGAAGTATGAAGAAGAACATGAAGAGCACTTAAAATTTGTTTTACAATAGTTACTAGAACACCATCTCTATGCAAAATTCAGTAAATGTGATTTCTTTAAGGATATAATACAGTACATGGGTCATGTAGTGACTAAAGAAGGGATCTATGTTGATCCCAAAAAGATAAATCCAATCAAAGAATGGCTAGTCCCAAAAGACATAATTGTCGTACGATCATTCATGGGGACTACTAGCTATTATCGAATATTTATTGAAGGGTTTTCAAGAATTGAAAATCCCATAACTTCTTATAGAAGAAAGGGAAGAAATAAGAGTGGAGTCAAAAGTGTGAAGATAGTTTTAAAAGGTTAAAAACGTTATTAACCACCACACCGATCTTAGAATTGTTGATCTTAATAAAAACTTTATAGTATGTACTGAAGCATGCAATGATGGTTTAGGTGGAGTTTTAACTCAGGAAGGACACGTCATTTCCTATGAGCCTAGTAAGATGAAGATTTATGAGAAAAATTATGCGACCTATGACTTAGAATTCGTTGTTGTTATACATGCCCTAAAAATATGGTGCCATCATTTAATCAATTTTTTTTTTATACTAATGACAAATAATAAAGGGTTAAAATATTTGTGGGATCAACCTAAATTAAACGCTGGGCAATCTAGGTGGCTAGATTTCCTTAGCAAGTATGATTTTGAAATACAACATATTAAAGGAAAAGAAAATAAGGTTGCTGATGCTTTAAGAAGAAATGTAAAACTGAATTTTGCAGCAGCAATCAACACCTATAAAACAAATTTAGAAGAACAGCTAGAAGAAGGAATAAGATTAGATGAACATTATCAAAAATTACTAGAAAAGGTAAGGGAAAGTTTAATTCAAAGTTTAAGTATAGGGTATAGTCTAAATGAAAAAGGATTGTTATTATATAAAGATAGACTATACATACCTAATGTACCCAAGATTAAGTTGTTGAATTTAAATGAAATTCATAAGACTCCTTACTCAGGACATCTTGGTTATTAGAAGACTATAACCATGTTAAGAAAGTATTATTTTTGGCCAAACATGAAAAATGAACTGGCAGAATACATTGTGAAGTGCTTTGAATGTCAGCAAGTAAAGATTGAACACCAACATCCAGTTGGGTTAATTCAGCCACTACCTATTCCTAGATGGAAGTGGGAGATAATTAGCCTTGATTTTATTACAGGACAACCTAGACTTGAAAATTTTAAATGACTCAATAATGGTAGTCATCAATAAAATAAAAAAGGAAACTCATTTTATACTTGTAAAAACTACTTACAAAGTTGCTAATATTACTGATATATTGCTAAAACAAATTTTTCGTTTACATGGAATACTGAAAGTAATAATTTTAGACAGAGACCCTAAGTTTACAGGAAACTTTTGGAAGTCTCTGTTTAAAGGACTAAATACCACAATAAATTTCAGTACCTCTTTCCATCCTCAAACAGATAGAAAGACTGAAAGAGTGAATCGTGTATTGGAAGATCTGCTCAGAATGCATGTAAAAGAACAACCAAGTAAATGGGAAGATTATTTACACTTGGTAGAGTTTTCTTACAACAATCACTACCAAGCTTCAACAAGATATAGTCCTTTTGTAATTTTGTATGGTAGGAAGTGCAAGACCCCCATCTCATGGAGTAATCCAGTTGAAAGGTTAGTATTAGGACCTAAAATATTAAAAGAGATGGATTTAATTGTAAAATAGGTGCAAGGTAACTTGAAAGTTGTGCAAGATCGATAAAAAAGTCAAGCAGATCTTAAACGAACTAAAAAGGAGTTCTAGGTTGGTGAACTTGTCTTTATTAAGGTGAGGCCTAAAAAGGGTTCTCTAAGATTAGGAAGTTGTGCTAAGTTAGCAACCCGATATTGTGGACCTTTTGAAATATTGTCCATAATAGGAAAGGTAGCATATCAGTTGGCCTTACAACCAAATTTGAAGGCTCATAATGTTTTCCATATTTCTGTGTTAAAAAAATACGTACATGATGCTACTCATGTTATTAACTGGAATGATGTGCAAGTGGATCATGGAGGATATTTTTTGGTGGAACCGGATTGTATCCTCAAAACAAGGGAGATCTTGATTCGGAATCGTACCATTGGTCAGGTGAAGGTGCAATGGAATCACCTTAGTCTAGAAGAATCCACCTAGGAATTGGAGAGTCATATTTGGGATGCATATCCCATTTCTGTTCCAAGGAAATTCTGAGGACGAAGAATAAATAACATTGAGGACAATGTTGTAAATTAAGGGGGTGTGTATGTCACATGCCCCAATTTGCAAAAAAAAATTATGTTTTAAGAAACATTATGTTATATTTTATGTTAAAGTTTGTAATTAATGAACAAGTGGGGTCAAGGATAATTTAATGTAATTGCAAAATATTTTATTAATAAATAAATAAAAGATTAGACAACAAATTAGGGAAGTTGTTAAATCAGTGTTTTACTGGTCACTTGATGGAGGAGGCTGGGTTGAGAGCAGATTGACATTTGGCAACATCCTCAAACTACTTCTAGTTGTTGTAGGTGAAAACTTCCCTATTTTTTTGGTCATGATTCCCCAAGAAAGTGGAACAAGAGCAGGTGGATCATTAACTAAAAACTAACGCAAAGGACCTATGCATGCTAATAAAACTTCCCATTGAAGAAAGCTAAGGCTGCTCATTCTGGATTTGTGATCATTCTGAGTGAATGAAGTGCACAAGAGGATTTGATGGAGGGGACTAGCTGAAGTATGTTTTGAGTGGAAAAGTGCTAAAGACCTAAACTAGTGTAGCTATTCTAAGCTAAGTTCATATTGTTGTATGCAAAATTGACTTTCTTTTGAACACTCAGTGGAGTTACAAAGGATTACTAGACTACATCTCTCACCTAGTACTTATACCAGGTGGACCAGGAGACAAGCTCAGGGGTGATGAGAATTCTAGTCTAGCTTTTCTCCAAGAGTTGGTTGTGAGTAATGGGTTCCTTAAGCTGTTGTCACCTCATCTATATTTTTAGGTTCTACTTGTTTTATTCAGTTATCTAAGTATTTACTGTTATTTGGAAAGCTTAAGATTAATCAATGATATGGTATACTTCTGTTCTTATTGCTACTAGGGTTAGTTAGGTGAAATGTATATGCTATCAAAGTTGCTAAGTTCCCAACTAGCTAGATTAGGGTAAATGAGTAGAAGAATTTCTAATTTAATTTATAGATAGAAAGAAAATACCTAAACTGTATTTTTCCATAGCTTTTATAAGGTAGTACTCTAGTACAGTAGGTTAGTTTATTTTCACATAAAGAACTCGAATGAAGTATGTATAAGTATGAAATTGTTAATTTCTGCAGGCTCATTTGTATAAATTGTTTGTATGTTTTCTTTTATACTTTTCATTTAGTTAGAGGATTTAAAACAAATTAAATAGAGAAATATAGGAAAGAGCTAAGGGTATTACACATTAGTATCTGTAATGAATTACACAGTAAATCAAAATTAATATTGTAAATTTAATCTTTTAATAATAAACAGATAATATAGAAACGGAAAATTATCATGATTAAGTTTTAACTTAAAAGGAACAGTATACACGGCTAAGGATTTACCAAATTAACTCATTTAAGTGAAAATACAAACTAGGGTAAACCAAGAACGAAATACTAACTATGTAATTATCTTAAGAAGGAGTAGGGCTTGTAAAGTAACCTATTTGAAAAAGTTGTTCTTCTCAAATTGAATTAAATTCAAAATCTATCTACTCTATTCCATACAATCATATGCATCAATTAGATGACTGTATGTAGTTACATGCTAATTCCATGAGTAATTAAAAAAAAAACTAACAGTATATTTACAATCTCAAAGATTATAGGAAAGAATTAAATTATTCATCCTATATCTTCCCTCTATTTCATTTTCTACAGAAATCATTATTGTTTTAATCACTAAGTTACTATTTAAAAACCCCCACAATAAAAACACCCTCAGAATATAATTTACATAAATAAAACAAATTAACTAAAATTTTACTTAACCTGAAACCTCCAAGAGGTTATTTACAACAAGAATAAATAAAGTAACCAAGATATATATGTAATTATATTATAAAAATAGAGTTATAATCCACTAGCTTGAAGCTGAAAGTAAACTTTTAAGACCAAAAATTTGAACAGAAATAGTCTAAGCCCTATGGCCTTTTTACATTACTAGTCAAGGCTTAAAATCCCTATTAAAAGTATCATCACTACGAAAGATTTCAAAATAGACAAAACAGTTGTCTCGGCTATGAAATCCCTTCCAAAACTTTGCTAAAACAGGCACTAGGGATTTATAAATTTTAAACCGATCATCATATAATGGTCCCCGGCCAGTCCAATCTCTTACATTGCAGTACGTCACATGCAAGTTGAAAGACCTTTAAACCTATGAAATCCTTCAACAAAATTCAACACTATAAACCACTGTAAAAGAACCCCAGTGAAACCGAGGCTTAGAAGGAGAATTGATTTGGTGGAGTCCCTTCTCTTTACGATTTTAAAACCCCTGGAAACCCTTTAGACTACATGCTGCAAAGGTTTCAACATGAAAGAAATAAGCTATGACTATTTATGATAATAATGAAAGAAACTAATTTGAACAATGCAATATTGCTAAGATAGAAAATAATTTTATACTTGGAATTTTGTCATCTATCGTTATCGTTTAAAGACGATTTTTAAAAACCCTAGCCACCTCTTTCAAAGACAACGAGCTTCAAAAGGGCACTGTCAAGAATATTACAAGAACATAGTGCTCACTTCCAAAATCTCAGCTACCTTTCAAGGAACGATGGGCAAAGACAAATACCACACTAAGAGTTAAACAGTAAAAAAAAAATCAGTTGAACCCTAGCCACCTTTGGGAGAATGATGAGCTTAAAAGAATCACTTTAGAAAAAATATGCAGCTCACAGAGTACAAACCGAGTCCCAAACCCCATATTGGAGCAGAGGCAAATGCCACTTTCAGAATGAACTGTGAAGACTTCTAACCTCTGCCTCCAAACTTCAAAATGACAGTAAATAGCTCGTGCCACACCACAACAACGAAGAAGTCGTGCTCACCTTCTCAATTCATGACTACACCAGTTTGCAAAGAACAATTATTACCGAGGTAAATGAAAACAATTCAATGGGTATTGTGGCTCAACATAATTGTAGACATACAAAAATTTTGTTTCATAGAAACGTAGAGGGCATAGGGAGCTTGCAGAAAGAGAAGGAGCAAGTTTTAACAGTGAACCTTACGGCCATAAGCCTACCTCTTTCACAAACACACAACAGCTTAATAAGACTAAGAATAATGCGGATTTTTAGGGTTTAGTATGTTTTTATATTGCCTTCGGTCAAACCCAAAACCTAACCTGTGTATTGCCAACATGTGGCTTGTAAAATATATGCATTTGTGGGTCTTTTATTATAGTTCGGAACCTTGCTTAACATCCATATAATAGCGGAAAAGAAATATATTAATACCATGATAAAATACATGTTATGGGTTGATATTTATGGTTGTATGTATAACTATCACATAGTCTAAAACATGGGAGTTAAGATCATAAGAACACTAGGGTTTTAGTTGGTTTTTTAATATAGTAGAGATATATAGAAATTCAAATATGGAATTTCCTAATCTTGGCATTAGTATAGGAAACTTAATACAAAAGATCTACATCATGTATATTTCTTAAATAAAATTATAGCAATGGGAATCAACTATGAAATTCCATTACTAGCTGTTACAACAAATATGCCTAGTTAGCACATTAACATAGATATTAGAATTGATATCATAATGTCATATAGTAAAATCTGATGAGAAGAGAAATTATACACAAGAACTAAAGGGTAGTCTTCTTATAGACATTAATAAATCCTTTCCTACATAAAAAGTAATAACACTATTATTTAAGTAAAACAAGTGGTGTTAGTACATCTATAAACAATAAGTGCTAGTCTAGCTTAAAAATACCTTATGAATCTTAGTATTGTTTCCTACATGAGTCCTCAATCAAATATGCTTAATATTCTTACTCATATCCTTAGTTCTTTCCAGATTCACTCAATATCAGTAAAAGTAATAATATTGGAAACTAATATAACATCAAATAGTTCAATAAGGGAAATTGATAGATGAGATGCTTTTCCCTAAGGTTGTATTCATATTTCTAAATTAAAAATAGAATGGTGCAAAAATAAACAAACAAAATCTAGTTATGGTGGTTAGAAGAATAATTGAGCCAAGTTTAGATTGCTAGAAAAGTATTCACTACTCTCAGCTATGAATATCATAAATAATAAGATCAACAATACATCTTTCATTACTTAAGCTATAAACAAATAATTTAACTAGCGTTTTATTATAAGATATTTGAATTTTTTTTCTCGATCTGGAAAGATTGGTAACAAAATGTATTAATTGTTTACCTATTTAGAACCTGTATAAGAAGCAACACTTTAATGCGTTAGCTATAATCGAAGTAAGCCTCGATCTCAACTAAATTTATTTCCTACTTGTCATAAGACAGTAAAAACATATTTAGTATCAGGTTTATACATAATATTCTTGTCTTGTTTTTCGGAAAACTTAAACTGCTAAATTCAAATCATTAACATAGAACTATGAAGGTAAACAAATACTTATACATAACTAAAATATTTACAAATGTATAGTTCTAGATACTACTGTTTAAAGTAACCGTTAGGAGTTATTGGTCCCTAGGCAGTGACGACTACTAACATTTTATGTTACATGAAAAATTTTAAATTTTTACGAATTTTTAGGTCATTATAGAAGGTTGCACATTTTATCAAAGGCCTCACGTAGATGGGACATGCCCAAGGTGTGGTGGAATGTCATTTTTGTACAAATGCATACATGTCAACCGATAATCATGAACTTGGGCGACACGAATTGAACTTGCAATCAGTCAAATATGTCACGTATGATATTGGTGGAGGGAATGAAAGAAACAAAATACAATTGGTCACCTATCTGGTTATTAATGAGTTCCTGAATAGTATTTTTTCCTTCATCTATTGCTAATTCATATATGTAACAACCTATTGATCTGTACATCTTTATTGTTGATCTACCAAGTGCTGGTATGAAACCTCATGGAGGGATTGCTTGAAAAGACACAACAATATGTAAAGCATGTACATGTGGCTCGTTGGCAAGATGAGCAGTTTAGAGCGTGCAGGGATGCATTTCCTATTAGAACTATATTATCAGTGGTCGATTTTGTGGAAAACTACACTCTTCAACCACAGAATGAGATTTAGATTCAATATTATCACTCAGACTAGGTCAGCATGATGGTCCATATCACCTATAGACACAGGGTAGATAGTACTGAAGAGAAAAGGGTTATATTGAAGGAGTATCAATTTTACATAAGTGATTATAGGTGTCATGACTTGGCTTTTGTACAACATAGCTTTCAATTGTTCTACAAACACTTGGAATATTACAATATATAGATGGAACAACATTGGATTTGCTCTAATGGTTGTGCGAGGCAATTCAAAAATTCCCATGTCTTCTAATGTTTGTGTATTCTCCACAAGAGGCACAAGGTGTCACATATTTGGAACTATTTTGAGACTAGAAATGGAAAAGGGGAACATCATGGAGTAGGTGCATCCATCAAGGCTGCATTACGTAGGAAAGAGATGAAATTCACAACTATTTTTCTCATCCAAGATGCAAAGACCACTGTTGCATGGTGTTCTTTAGTCATGGGGTAGGGATCTAGGAGGAAAGAAGACCAATTAGCTCAAGAAGCACATGTAGATAGATAATTTTGGGAGGTGGTCGATGTAGATCGATCACACCTATATGATTGTAAGACCTTCCAAGGAACTCATGCATTCCATTCAGTTAGGACGTCAGATAATGCTATAGTTTAAATGTGGACAAGAAAACTCTCTTGTTTTTATTATCCATGTAGCAGTTGTGAATGGCACAACTGTGAATACAGAGATTGGGTTGATAGTTGGGATTGGGTTGTTGCATCTACAAATATCACATTTCTTATCAGCCTTCAGGATAATTTCACATTGCCTTTCAATGTCCTAGAAATTATGGCTTGAGTCACCTTGGTCATCGTTTTTCCATACCTAGAAGGGTCGGTGCCTTTATGCATTTTACATAGAGTGCCAATGGTTCTCCTCACAGTGGACCCATAAGCGTCGTTGCATTCTTTCCTTGAAAAAAATCGTAAGTCGTCGCCTTTCTCATTTCTACTAGGAGCATCTATGGTCAAAAAATGAGAAAAAAAGAAGGTTCTAGAAGCTTGCATGTTGAAGCCTCCACGGAGTTAGTTCCTACATGCTTGGGAGAGGTGGCATTCACCTCCTTCACCTATTGGGATCATATCTTAATCCATTTTTTAAGGCATCTTTTGAGTTTTATCCCTATAAATGAAGCCTTCATGATGAGAGTGGAAGAGGATATAAAAAGCACCCTTATGCTGTTAGTTTGAAGTCTAAATCATAGGCATAGTAGAGTTAGCTTATGGTTGGAGAGGTATTCATAGCTATAGAGGATTGTAAACATTCTTGTACATATCGAAGCCATCGAAATCAAGGATTTTTGGTTGTACTTCTTTCTCTTTCATCATTAATACAAAGACATTGCCCTTTCCTATATTTGATGTATTGATTTTAATTAGATATTATCAGATTCCTTGATCACTAATATGAATAATCAATTTATCACGATTCTCTCATCTTGTTTGATTTTCTTTTGATTTGTCTTGCAGGTACTGAACCATTGAAGGGACTTTTGGAAGAGAATACAAAGAGACCCATGGTTGAGGTATATTGCATTTCATGTTAGTTAATTTGGTTGTTTAAGTAAATGATATGTTGTTGTGTCTTTTTGTGTTGTATTTGTGATTTACATTGCAGAGGAACAAATAGTGTCTGCACTAATTGAGAATTCCCGACAACAAAATTGGTGACCATACTAGGGACGCTTAAACCAATGGGATCTGGGGAAGATCCAGTCATATCTGGTGCAGATCTAGATAGAGCTACAAACTTCGTTAACCATTCCATATATGAAGGTTATTCTCTCTCCTTTTAGTTATTTTAGTTAACAACATAAGCCATTTATCTTATGTCTCTGATGTTTTCCTCTTTTCTGAGTAGTTTTTACCCCTTTGAATCCAACTTAGCATTTTCTGGTTTCTCCTGCAGGCCTTTAACCTTTCATTCTATTGTTCGAGCATTGTCTTTCTCTTTGGCTGACAGAGCACTGACCCCTCCTACGGTGATTTTTCCTTCTTTGTCTAGCTCATCGATAGTGCCTTCTTCCTCAACTGATAGAGCGTCAATGACTCCTATGTATAGAAGACCAAAAGCATCATTTCATCCTAGGATTCCCTAGTGTAGTTCTCCTCAACGCGTCGAGGTAGGCCATCAAACTTCTTGTTTAAGAAATTTTCCTTTCAAATTTTTAAACTGTCTTGTTCTCTGAATATATTTAGTGTGGTTTGCTTGTTTTCCTGTTGTCTAAATTTGTTGTTTTTTGTGAGTTTGATTTTCTTTTTGAGCTCAGATCCAAAATTTTTATCTTCTTCATTGTCATAAAAGAAAGTGGAATCATAGTTCAGTTTTGATTTTTTAGTGAAGTATTTGAAAATTTTTCTTTTAAAGAAATCCTAGAATGTTAGTTTCTTTTTAAAACTGCTTTGTGTGCCGCATATTTTCAAGAAAAATACAAAAAGAATCCTATTATTTTCCTCTTGTTTATGCTTACAAAAATTTTCATTTCTATTCTCATGTGTAATTCAAAAGAATTGATCTTTTTGACATTGTAGCGAAAGTTAGTTTTGCATGCATGTTAGAGGCCTAGTTTACTTTCTTGCATTTTTAGAGACTTTAGGGTGCTTGATTGAAAGATTTTTGTGTTTGACAGGACTTTTTTTTGCAATCTTTATTGGATGTTGTTTTGATTGTAAAAAACAACTTTCTTTTGGTATATTGTTCAAAGATAAAGAAAAAAGTTTCTTCCTTACCCTAGTTAGTTCTCATCGAAGTGAAAAAAATGCATTCACATTTAGATTAATTTTCATTATTGGAGACAACACACCTCACAAACATTAACCTAATCATACAGATAAAATTAATGGTAGCTTTAAGTCTAAAATTGTATATAAATTTGAGTGATAGGTTAGTGACGTGTTTAGGTGTCGTAAAACGTAGGAGCTATCATTATCTGTCTGCACTAAAACCCAAGACTCACGTGGTTCTTCCACGTACCGTTGATATATTGAATGGCCTTTCATGTACCCTTGAGGTATATATAAGGGTACTTCACGTACTCGATTGTATATCAGAATTCCCCTTGTGAACGCTTGTGCATTAGATATCACTAACACCGATTTGAGCTCCCACGTACCTTGGCTATTTGGGGAAACCCCACTAGGATACCTTGTCCATCTGAGAAAAACCCTTTCCTCGTCTTATGTGGAGCAATACACTGAAAACAACATTCGGAGAGATTATTACACACGAACTCTTGTGGTACATCACAATTTGAACCTACTTAACAATCCCAGTGAGAGACCAACTATTCTAAACATGTCTTATCACTTAAGATTGCTTGTGACCTTTATCTCTGTGTAGGTTTCTTTGCATGCTTGTCCCCTTTTCTTACCTAGATTAGATAACTTCAGTCACCACCATGGCTGAACAAATTACGAGGCGTCATTCTTGTAGATTTTAGGGTTTACCTTCTGACTCTCCTCCTACCATGGAAGGACAAGAATGGTTAAACATGGAAAAACCAGCTTTTGCTAATGTTCCCGTAGGGACTACCTTAGCTAGTGAAACCAGAGAGGATTTCATTGTTTATATAAATCCTTTGGTTCAATTTCCTCCTGCATCTGATGCGTATGTGCATTCATCATTGGAAGGATGTATCAATAGTCCTATTCAAGTAGAGTTTTTCCATGATGCTCCCTTTTAGAGTACTTCTATGGGCCAAGCCATTTCTGAGTTCAGGGTTATTAGACGTTCGCCAAGGAACCCTCTTTTAAGATAAGAGAAACATAGAAGAATTAATGTATCTCTTGATCAATATCATAACTTTTCAGAGAGATTAGATAGAATCATTCCTCTGCTTTCATCTCATCATGAAACTATTTCAGCTCGTTTACCTCGTTTATGAGATCCATGGCCCGGTGGATATCGTTCACTAGATCAAGTTTTAGGTCCTATTGAAGAAGTTCCATTTCAAGGTAATCCAAGACAAAATAACAATCCTATAGTTTCACATCCTCGCTCTGTTACTAGGCCTTCCATACCAGTCATGTTTTAAGGGGAATCCATAAATCAAGAAATGTCAACAAATTATAATTTCATGGGGATACCCTCAGCGCGCGTTGCATCATCTGTTAGTGGAATTATTTCTAGTTCAGGAAAATTTTCATCTGTAGCACAACTTGCAGTAGTTATTCCTCCCACCAATATCAATGTTGTGAATCCACCATCTAGTTCATACCAACCCTTAAGGGTGCACCATGTCAATAATATAGCTTCTTGGGATTATACTTATATGAAAATCCATCCACCTATGTCTAATCAAGTTTATCAACAACCACTGCCAGCAACTATTTATCCTGGAATGCCCTACACTGGGAATGCTTTTGTACCTTGGGGACAACCAAATTGGTCCAATGTCTCATCATATGGAGGATATTTTGTAAATACTATTGGGGGCTATAGTGGACCACCGTGAGGCCCTACAGGACATAGAGGTCCTGGAGGTCCTAGAGGACCTGGTGGACCATTTGGAGTACCACCACTACCACCCTCTAGAGTTGGAGGACCACTGCATAGAGGACCACAACCACCACCATATGGAGGACCACCACCACCTTTCTAAAGGCCCCATCCCTCGGGTGACCCACCTCCCAATGGAAATTCTAGAAATCAACAACCTTTTCAACAAGATTTGAGGACATCATCCATACCCATCTATCATAATATTCATATGGTCCTACTGGTCAGCAAATGCCATACGAGTACTACTAGTATCTGTAACCAAATCAACAACTATCATTTTTGTCTACTTTAGATCTTCCATAGATGTCATGATTGATAAATGACCCCATCCATCATGACCCCTCTTGGCCTGCCATTCCTGTAAGCTTCCTTCAGATATACCCAAGTTTGATGGTAAACCCGGTGAGGATCCAAAAAAACATGTGATGACATTTCACTTATGGTGTTCATCCAACTCTTTGATGGACGGCTCAATCCATCTATGTATTTTTCAAATAACCCTCACTAGTATTTCCGCAAAGTGGTATATCGAATTGCCACAACAATATTTTTGGGATTTCAATGCCTTAGCAATGACGTTTTAACAGACTTTAAATTTTCAATCTGATATGAAACAAGTATACGCCTTCTGACCTCTCTTTGACAAACCACATCAACTCACATCTCCGATCATATCCATGAATGGAGAAGAAGATGAAGGTTTATTAAAACCCCTATTCTTGATTCATTACTTGTTGATTGGTTTACAAAGTATTTACTCCCACCTATTGCTTAGGACGTTGCCATGGGTGATTCTATCACTAAGAATCAAACTATTAATCATGCTCAGTACCTAGACTTGGTCTACTCCTAGTCAATTAATTTATATGATTTGATTCCCCATGCTCCTCGACCTACAATAGATCCATCAAGACCTATAGCTGAACCACCTATTGTTGCCATACTCGGTTTAGTTCAAACACAAATGACGACAAAATATTCTAAGAATCAAAATCAAACTGCCACTCTGTCAAATCAACAAGCACCATCTACCAAAATTGCACCCTCTCCTATTGCTTCCACTGAAGTAAACACGATCCAATCAACTGAATATTCAGGTGGAAAAAATAAAGAAAAAAATAAATCTAAAAAACCTGATAACCAACAAAATGGAAATAAAACACAGAACTCATTTGATGATTCAAAAAGGTAAGCAAAAGGTAAAATACCCTTGTTTAATCTATGAAGGTTACCATTTTACGAAAGAATGTCCTCGTCGTGAGGAAGTTAGTAAGTTTTTGAAAACCTCACCCACCCTATAGTTCTTAAAGATCCTTTCCATTCCCAACAACACTTAATTTCTCATAAGTCCTTGAACTAAAATTATTCGTCCACTCACGAAGTTAGAATGATGTCTAGTGAAATGGTTAACTTGAACACAAGATCACAAAGTTATGACCCTCCTCCAGAAAAGAAACCTGATGATGTTCCATCCGAAAAACCCTCAACTTCCACACCTCCTAATAATAATGGTCTTCACATTGAAAAACCTATCCAGAAGCAATTTTCTGCCCACCAAAGGGTACTCTACATAAGTCCATAATCAATCCTAACACTCATGTTGCCCAATATTATAATATTGTCAAAGATTTGTCTCAAGCACCCTACGCTATGTCAGATCTAGAGGTACTTCAAACCTTCCGAACTCAATGGAAAAACTTTCTTACTGCTCTTGGAGCCATGGATCCTAAGAACAGTAATATCATCACTTTCAAACTGGATGATTTCAAGATGAAACTCTCACATCAATTAGCTTTCCATATATTAACCAAAATTTCTATAAAGATTATCAATCATATTTTTTTGGATGAAGGTGCCTCTACATCACTCATGTCTTTATCTTGCTCAAGAGCCATTGGTTCTCCAAAAATCAACCATTCACCTACAACCCTCAAGGCTTTTGATGGTTGCAGATTTCAACCCTATGGATTACTACTTGCCATCCATATTGAACTAGGTGGAAATTCAATCTCCATTCACATTGAAGTTGTTGACACTCCTTTTCATTACAACTTACTCCTACGTCGTAACTGGTTTTATGCTATGCAAGTTGTAGAATCCACCCTTTTCCGGGTCCTCTAGTTTTATAGTGGATTTCACCACTCTAGCTGAATCACACTTTGTATGGCCTTCCCCTGTCCTGCTGCAGACTCCTTAGACCCTATGGACCACTTTTTGTCCTTTGATGTTTCCTTGATCATCCCTAAAAACACATGAAAAATGATATACGTGACTTTTCACCTTATAAGCACGTACATACGCGGGTTTGAACACTAAAACTGCGTACATCGGGATGTGTAAATAATCCAAATCCTTTTGGACTTTTCCTTGAAATGGATTCGACTCATTTGACTCCTCGCCTTTAATATTCCTTGAGATCGCTTGGATTCGACCTTTCATTACCCCTTTGAAAAGCTATATAAGGAACCCCTTGGTACATTGAACGCATAAGAGAGAATTGAGAGCAACGAAACTATAGTCCATTGTTGCCAGAACTTATGCTTGAGTCTACATCCCTTTGTCCCTTGGAGCACTTTTGTGTTCTTCCCAAGCTTGGATTTTGCTTGTGAGCTTGCTATCGAGAGATGGAGGATTGAAGTGGTGGAGGCCCAAGTGGGGGATTTAGTTTCTCCAGTTCGCAGACGTGCCTTCAGAGGTTGTATCTTGTCATCTCTGATTTATATTAATAGAACTATCTTTTCCTATCCATTGATGTGTATTTGAATGAATATTTTATCTATGGGATTATGTCAAATTCTTTTACATTATTGATTATATATGCTAGAATAGATATAACACCATGTTATATAGTATGCTTGTATTGTTTACTTGTTGTTGAGGAAGTGTTATAGCAATTCAAGCTAAAGATTGGAAATCTCAACGGGGATCTACTTCAACCATCCGAATAAGGTACGAGGTCTAATCCTTTAGTGTTAGACATTTAATTTCTATTGCATATTGGAAAGGATTGATTTCTGGAGACAAGTTGTCTATTGTGGTACCCCAAGCCATAGGAATTTCTCTCCGTAACAGAATTGGTGACTCCGCTGGGGATGTTACTTGTTTTTCTATGGGGTTGGGGGCATAATGGGATTGATATTCTTGACTTGCTCTCTGTTTCTCCCTGTTTCTATGTTGCATTTTATAGTATGTTCATCCATTAATACTCCCCTTTATTTGTTTGACCCTTGGCCTGCTTTTTACCACTTCCTTCTCTGTATACACAGGTTTTTGGCCAAAAGTTGTGTACATATGCCTATATAGGTAGGTTTTTGGCCAAAAGTCATGTACATATTCCCATCCACATGGGCTTTTGGCCAAAAGTCACATATATACACAGCTGTTCTTTAAACAGTCACGTGCATCCTCCCTTTTGGTGAGTTTGATGTTATGGGAAGTTGCTAGGTGGGTTGTAAGTGTGGTTGGGTCTTCCTTGGGTCTGATGTTGTCTGTTGGATGCTTCTTTCATGACCAGAGACTACTTTTTCATTGATTTTTCTTTGAAAGTAGTTTTAGTCATTTATCCTTTTTTGTTTTTCCATTAGTGCATTACTCTTTTTGTCTTGGTGTCTTGTTGGGCTTGTCTTTTATACTTGCTGCAGAGACTGAGAGTTTTAGATGACTTTTATTGCATTTTTCATTCTTTTATATTGAAAAATACAAAGTAGTTGCACTCTTAGTTGCATCTTAGATATGGATTTGAGGAGGTACTTGGATTGGATTGCTTGGATGAGAGTTTTTTTTAGGCTTTCATATAGGAAGGATTGCATTGGAATTCGGAAAGGAATATATATTTATGCATCTCATGTAATGGCATACCCTATTTTTCATTTGACAAATATTGCACTTAGCATTGTTTGTTATGGTGTGCACTTTTATTTCACTGCTGAGTGTTCATATCACTAGTTGCACGGCCATTTCCCTTTGAGTAATTAAAGACAATTAAAATCAACGCTTAATAAAAATGAATTACACTCTTTTCTTTTCTAGGGTGCACCAACAAGCTTAGGTTTTAGGATCTCGGAATAGTTCATTGTAAGTCAATTCTCCAAGAACAATAAACAACAACATCTAGGTGTCTGTCCAGGTGAGTGTGTGAAATTCTTGGTATAACCAATGTTCTCAGGATCCTCCTCTCAAAAGGGAGTTAAGCACGAGGCAGTGTGAGCGGTTATTGATTGGGATGACCCCTAGTCATAACTGAGTAGCACCAGAGATATTTCCAGGATTGTATTCATATCTGGGGGCTCTTTTGAGAGTTTCGGGATTTTCTACCCTGCCCATACGGTCAATCCCACCTGCGAATGTTCACCTGAGCATTGATTATATTGAGGTGACCTTAGTTTCCTTACCTAGGTTATCGAGGGGGTACTCTATAGGGGTTATTCTGCAGGTGTCCTAGCCAGGTAGAGGTCAGACATCACATTTTCTTTATGCGTTGAAGCTGAGGGCCACTATAATTGGTTACATACCTCCACTTGTAGTGTATGGGAGTTTCGAGCCTCTCCTAGGTGAGACATACCTGCTATATTTGGGAGCTCACATATCCTCCCCTTGGTTTTCTTGTATTTTGGTTGTATATTTTCTTAGGAGTGTGCTCTTTGTGTGCTAGTTGGCCTTTGGGATCATGGTTACTTGAGTATATTTATGCTCTCTTGAGTTCAGGTCTTTTTATTTTCAGCATGCCTGGTATCCTATCACCCATCTTGGTCCTAGTACGGACTCTGGTGTCGGACTCTGGGGCATCACAGCCCCTTTCCATGCTCATAGATTTGGGAATGGTCATATTCCATCCTCTACTCCATTTGAGGAGGATTTTTATTTTTTTCACTCGGTCTTTACACCAGTGGTCACCCTCATGGGGGTTGTAGTGGATGCATGAACGTTGGGTCTGCACCTTACTTTCCTTTTTATGTCCCATCATTCACCGCATTGTTGCCTTTGGGTGCATTTGTCATGATCATTCCTCCCTATAGTTTGGATTCTTTATTGACTATTTTGGGTTGTTTTGGACTAATATGGTTTTCATGTAGGGTCAACGTTTTGTACACTCTCTTCGAGGTTTTGACCTGTTCGTTCCTATCACGGGGACTTCAGTTAGTGAACCTCTCACATAGCACGTGTGATCGTGGGATATTAAAGAATATCCTTAATTTTGAGATATATTGACCCAAACTCTTTTTGTTGAAACCCCCTCCCAATACTTAAAACCTCCTCCCCACCCCTTTTTATACCTAAATCCTTATAAACCACCCTACCCACCCCCACCTTAAACCCCTCATCCCCCCAATACCTGCAATATATTGGTTCGATTTTTTATAATTTTAAAACCCACAATATGAACTAACGTGATAGGATATTTCCCAACAAGTGAAGCCCCTGTGGTTCCTATCTCAGGTATCATGACTAAACTGGAATATAGGTTAGGTTTCATCACCGTTTGCATTTTGCATGACCTTATGACCATATCACCATGTCCTTAGGTACAAACCCACTCTATTATGTCACATAACCTTCTTGCTGCTCTAGAAGTGGCATGATGTGAGTGGTAGAGCTTCACCTTACATGGGTACCCTAGTTATCTCCCCTTTACATTTGGTGCCCTCACCGTGAGTCCTCTCTTACGTCCGAGAGTCTGTTGTATAGTATTGCCATGACATTTTTCAAGAGCCTCATACTCCTCTTGATCTTATGCTAGCCTATTTCCCTCAAGACTCCCTCATGTCAAGTTGTGAATGAATTATCATGAGCTTTGCCTACATCATTGAGCTTTATGTTGGCTTCCCTGACATTGCGTTTCAACCATATAGCCCGAGCTTGTCTCATGTCTAGCCGTGCAGAGCCATTTTTTCTATCCTTTGTAGCTTGATTCCCTTTTTACAGGGAGGGGATTTTCCCCCGAGTGTCGATATCCTACACATGTATCCTTGAATTGAGCATAGGTATGTTCCACTGCTTGGAACTAGTTTGTTTTCCCTTATGACACTCGCCTCCTCCTAGTTTGTAACTATAAAGCTAGTTTATTCTTTTTTCAAGCTTTTCAAATAACGGAAAAATTCCAAAAAAATGAAAAAACCAAAAAGCCGGACAAGGAAAGATGTTGTCTTTGGGAGCTATCGAGTCGTGTCGTCTTCAAAAAGAGCCCTATATATCACATCCATTGGTTGGGTTATAGTTTGACTTTAGGAGCTGTACTCGTTTATCTGAGTTTATCTATACCGACTGGTTAAGCTTCCAGTCCCTATGGAGCCTTTGTTGATGCCTCCTATGTCACAGAGATGTCCCAGTTTGTATATTGAGTCTATGCTATCTTCATTCAGTCACCATATGCCATTATGCTCTTGTTCAAAGGAAGTTTAAACCTGAGTCATACATTCCTCAGTTATCTTGACTTTTCATGTCGGCCATTCCCACTACAGTTACTGGTTCGTGCACCTTATGATCGAGTCCTTCCACATTATACAGCTTTGCTGAATACCTCGTGTTGGATGACAGGGGATGCATTAATGTCCTTTTTCCAGTGGATTTCATCCCATCGACTTCAGATCATTTATTATTGGATTGGAATCTAGAGTCATTTTGAGTGCCTTGAGACTTGCAGTCATCAATGGCAGGTTCTCTCGACATCGACAGTTTCTTGGGAATACATCAATGTCCCTTGATCAATGGATCCCCTCAAGTGTTCGACCTCAATGCATTTATTCACACTTGTTAGTTTGCACTCTAGTGCCTTGATTCCCATTTTCATCATCGGTGGGTGATCTCGCGTCTATTAATGGTATACATTAATAACCGGTAATCAGACGATGGACTACTATGTTCGACCTCGACACCTCTATTCACATAGTAGGACATGTACTCATAGTGGTTTGTGTGGAAGATTTTCCAGATTGGTGGCGTCTCTTATATGCTAACTCCTTGATCGTGCCAGTGTTCATGAGATTTCATCTCTCGTGACTCGATTCCAATATATGTCAGACATTTCTAGCCATTATGGAGATCTTGATCAATTATATATCTTCAGCCATTTTGGACATCATGGTCCTTTGTATATATTCATCATGGAGATTCTGATCTATGTATATTGTACATGGTGATGACCACATATGTGACATCATCTATCATGCCTATTCATGGCCATTGTACTCTTATGTATCTGGGGCTGCTATATGTACTTGTATCTATATGCAGAGTTGTATTATTGTACTATGCTGATTGGGTGGCTGGTCTTCCATTTGGGATCCTTCATCACTCCACTTGTAGACTGGAATTATAATGTATTTCAGCCATTGTATAATCCCTCTGACCTCACACATTAGAGGGCATCTGTTATAGTGGATTTCACCACTCTAGGTGAATCACACTTTGTATGGCCTTCCCTTGTCCCGTTTCAGACTCCTTAGACCCTATGGACCACTTTTTGTTCTTTGATGTTTCCTTGATCATCCCTAAAAACACATGAAAAATTATATACGCAACTTTTAACCTTATAAGGGCGTACATACGTAGGTTTGACCACTAAAACCGCGTAGATCGGGATGTGTAAATAATCCAAATCCTTTTGGAGTTTTCCTTGACATGGATCCGACTCATTTGACTCCTAGCCTTCCATATGCCTTGAGATCGCTCAGATTCGACCTTTCATTAACCCTTTGAAAAGCTATATAAGGAACCCCTTGGTACATTGAAGGCATAAGAGAGAATTGAGAGCAACGAAACTATATTCCATTGTTGCCAGAACTTATGCTTGAGTCTGCATCCCTTTGTCCCTTGGAGCACTTTTGTTTTTTTCCCAAGCTTTCCTTTTTCTTGTGAGCTTGCTATCGAGAGATGGAGGATTGAAGTGGTGGAGGCCCAAGTGGGGGATTCAGTTTCTCCGGTTCGCAGACGTGCCATCAAAGGTTGTATCTTGTCATCTCTGATTTTTATTAATAGAAATATATTTTCCTGTCCAATGATGTGTATTTGAATGAATATTTTATCCATGGGATTATGTCAAATGCTTTTACATTATTGATTATATATGCTAGAATAGATCTAACACCATGTTATATAGTATGCTTGTATTGTTTACTTGTTGTTGAGGAAGTGTTATAGCAATTCAAGCTGAAGATTGGAAAGCTCAACGGGGATCTACTTCAACTGTCCAGATAAGGTACGAGGTCTGGTACTTTAGTGTTAGAAATTTAATTTCTATTGCATATTGGAAAGGATTGATTTCTGGAGTCAAGCTACCTGTTGTGGTAGCCCAAGCCATAGGAATTTTTCTCCATAACAGAATTCTTGACCCGAAGAGGTTCAATCATACACAACCCTTTTCAAGGATTTTAGAGTTGTCTTCGCATGGACATATGAATAAATGCCAAGGATTGATCCCTCTATCATTGTTCACGAGATAAAAACTTACCCTGATGCCAATCTAATCCGCCAGAAACTACGATAGGTCCATCTAATAAAAGCAGTCGCTATTAAAGAAGAAGTTGAGAAACTTCTAAAATTTGGTTTCATTTAAGGTGTACCATTAACTGAATGGGTGTCCAACATAGTCCCTATGAACAAGAAACATGGCACTATTATGGTTTGTATTGACTTTCCGGATTTAATTAGAGCTTGTCCAGAAGACAACTTTCCCACTCCCTATATCGTTCAGATAATCGAAAACTGTGTCGAAAGCATTATTTTTTCCTTTATGGATGGCTTCTCTGGCTATAATCAGATTGAGATTATCCCGTCAAACCAGCACAAGATGGCATTAATTTTCCCTTGGGGGACTTTTGCTTATCACAAACTGCCTTTCGGTTTAAATAATGTTTATGCAACATTCCAATGTGCCATGTCATATGATTTTCAGGACATTAAACATGTTTTAAAACCTTATCTTGAGGACCTGCCTGCTCACTCCAAGTTTCAGGATATCCGTATTTATCATCTAAGAGCCATTTTTCTTCGGTGTCATCATTTTAATATTTGTCTAAATCCCCATAAATGTGTTTTTTGTGTCAAAGCTGGCCGACATATTGGATTTATTGTTTCTAAAGACAAAATCTACATAGATCCCTTGAAAATTGAAGCTATCTTAGCCCTACCTACTACCACGAACATAACTGAAATCCAAAGTTTGCAATGAAAGGAAAAATTTCTACGTCGTTTCATCTGCAATTACGCAGAAAGGACACATGGTTTCATGAGGTTGCTAAAAAAGATACCCCTTTTTTCTTGGATGATTTCACACAATGCACATTTGATAATCTTAAACATGAACTTACCCATGCACCACTGTTGCAACCACCTAATTATGCTAAGGACTATTCCTTGTATGTGGCTGCATCCTTATCTACCATAGGCATGGTCCGTGTTCATACAGATGAACATGACTAGGAACATGTGATTTATTACGCCAATAAGAATCCTCTCGACTCTAAAACTCGATACTCACATGTGAAGAAACTCGCTCTGGACACGGTCATCACGGTATAGAAGTTTCAACATTATATTTTTCTCCACACCACCACTGTTTACACGGATTCCAACCCCATGTACTACGTTCTTACACAAAAAGTTCTTGGGGGGAAATACTCATGTTGGATTGGGATTCTCTAGGAATTTGAGTTACAAATTGATAAAATCACTTCTCAAAAGTCTCTCATTTTTGCAAAGCTTATATGTGACCTTCCTCGTACTACAGAGGATATAGATCCCTTCCATTCGTTACTCGATGAACAATTGTTTCTCATCAGTATGATTGATCCATGTTACAGAGATATCATTTTGTATCTCTAGACCTTATGATACCAGCCTATTGCTTCTTGAGATGAACATTGTCGTGTTCGCCACAAAGCCAAAAGTTATCTTATCCTGAATGATACCCTATACTACCATGGTGTTGAGTCCATATTACGACGTTTCCTTACACATGAAGAGGATGAGATCATTTTAAGTGATTGCCACGCTGGAGCTTGTGGCGGTCTTCTATCTGGGTTGGCTACTACCAAGAAAATCTTGCGTGTTAGGTATTTCTGGCCTTCTATTTTTAAAAATTGCATTCAAAAAATCAATAAATTCCCACCATGTCAAATTTTCACTTCAAATATATGCACCCAGCAATCTCTACTCCATCCCATTGTAGCAGTTGGCCCCTTTGCAAAATGGGGCATAGACTTCATGCACTGTAGACTTGCCTCAATCGAGGGGCATGGCTACATCATTGTGGCTATGGACTATTTCACAAAATGGGCTGAGGTAATGCCCACATATGCCAAAGTTAGAAAGACTACTACACTATTCTTATTCGGCCATATCATTACTAGATTCAGGATTCCTAGGGCCATTGTGACCGATCATGGATCACATTTTGAAAACAAAATGATGGCAAAGCTCAGTGTAAAATTAGGGTTTCATCATGATAGCTCTACACCTTACTATACTCAGGCTAGTAGCCAATTTGAGGCTATAAACAAAGTATTAAAAACAATTCTTGAGTGGATGGTAGGGAAATACAAGTCAAATTGGCATTTGCATCTTTTCTCTGCACTTTGGGCCTATAGGACTACTGTCAAAACTTCCATCGGTTTTACACCTTTCCAATTAGTATAAGGGATGGAAGCAAATCTCCCAATAGAGTGTGAGATCCCTTATTTAAAACTTGTTGTGGAACTATTTCCCAACACTACTATAGACGGAAAAAGATTCATGTATCTAAAAAAACTTGATGAAACTCGACGCGATGCTTCCTTAGCTAATGAGGCAGATAAATGGAGAATGATATTTCAATATGACAAGACTGTCCAACCCCGTTCCTTCAATGAAGGAGACTTGGTCTTGAATTATGATCAGAAGCATGAAAAGCTGGGGTAGGAAAATTTGAGTCTATGTGGCATGGGCCCTATATTGTTTGTCGTGTTTTAGAGAAAGGGGCATATGAATTGGTTGATTATGACGAGATACCTTTGGGTGGGCCCTGAAATGGGCTCTACCTCAATATGCCTAGATCATCTAGCATAGGGTCTTTCTGTAAATATTTTTTATTGTTTGCTGTGTGTCTTTTGTGCGATTTAAAATTTGTTTTTCATAAAACCCTACTTATGTATGTCTTATTTCTGATGGACAGATGACTTCTTTCACTAGTTTTGTTGATGGTGATAATTGATATACACTTAACATTGCATCAAGAGCCTAGGTATTGTACTCTCCTACAAGTGAGATGGTGAGTTTAGGGGGTGTTATTTTAGGTTCCTCCACCAACAATGTAGTGGAATACCAAGCCGTGATTGGATTGTTGATAGAAGCCCTAGCTAATGATGTAAGGGAAATTAGGGTTTACCTAGAATCCAAACTAGTTGTTCAATAGATTAATCGATTCTACACCATCTGAAATCCCCTACTTCTTCATACTTTATGAAGAGTTAGGTTGTTAGAGAGGTCTTTTGAGAAATTGACATATCAACACATTCTGAGACATTTAAATTTTGTGGCAGATTCCCTAGCTAATTTTGTCTTAGATTGACATATTGCTCATACTTAAAAATCCTTTTGAAGCATAAACAATACATCTAAGTTCATAAGTAGATGATCTTCTCACACATCACATTTGTCGCACACACAACTGTAAATATAAAATTTTGTCATATATAAAAACTGTAGCACCAAGATACAAAATTAAGCTAAAGCATCTCTAGCTTTTAGTGCCCTCAAAGTTCAGGACTGTAAAAAGTTTGGAATATACATATACATCGGGAAAAATATGAATCTTCGAAGCTTTCAGTAATACATATACAAAAAGTGAATATCAAAGAAGACTAATCCTCGTGATGCGCATGATAGCATGCAATATCTTGAGCCACTTTACAGAGTATCCTAGAGAATCATCCGAAGACACCTACAGTATGGCACTCATAACGCCTAGGTACCTCATCAGTAGTCATATCATGGATACCCACAGTCAAATGTTGTAGGTTCTCCTTGATATCTCTAATGTCTTCATCAGCTTCGAAGTGATATAGAATCATGTACTTGGTACCTACTCGCCTAGCAATAGGTGACATCCCTGTTGGACGTACAGATCCAATGTCTGCATTGAAACATTTTCGCTTATCTCAGTACTATGAAATAAAAATGAAATAAATACAAAAATTAAAAAAAACACAAGTGGATACTGTATTTTCTTACCTTGGTCATCCCATACTTCTCCTTTAGGTAAGACAAGCTCCAGGTCATCATGGAAGTCTGACCCCTCATAGGTATAGCCTGCCACCATGAGTAACTGGTTTTTCAACCAGTGAAAGAATCAAGACCTATAACTCACTTTGGGTCCTCTACCACCAAGGCAAGGCATGGTTGTAACCCATGCAACCATCCTGGGATCCTTAGGATCAAGCTTTGTAATAGTCACCTGTGGTATCATATGAGGCACCCAGTGTAAGATAAAAGACACTCTCAATGCTTCGTAGCCAAATTATTTCAGTGATCCTCTCTTGCATTTGTTTAACTTTTTATTTAGACATACCAGCATGCCTTCACACCATTTAAAGACAATGGGTTCCATACAGTGCAAAGCATATAGCATATGTGATCTAGTGGTAAGGTGGGAACACCTAGTTCCTTCCACCTTGCTGATAGTGGACACCACTATCCTCAAGCATAGATCTACTATGGACTTTATCTGTATCTTCCCAGATTGAGACTCTGTACCTGATGCACAGTGCTGGTCAATAATATCATCTAAAGAGGTATGTCCTTCTCGTTCCCATGATAGAACTACTAGACTTCCCCTCATGGAAAATCCGGTCTGAAAATAGATATCCTCAACCTCTATGGGTAGTATATGGATTCCCACCACAAAATGATCCTGGTCAGTTTCCCACATCCCTATGATATAGTGTAACAGTTGGATATGTGCTTTCATACTGGGTACCCGAAAGTATTTTAGAAACCCACAGTTTTGTAGAGCCTCAATAGTGGTTGGATCATTAGTGGCCTAGTTTTCTGGAACTTCATGTTCTCTTTCCTTCCAAATGACCATAATGCACCTGTTACACACAAATTTTATAATTAGGAAACATATCATGGCTGAAATGAGGAAACCATTTAAAATGATAAATTTTGAAGCAAGAAAAGGCATAAAAATAGGTTTTTGATGGATTAGGGTTTTTGGTCTTTTTTGTAAGGAAGCAATGGTGCTGCTACCCTTTTTCCACAGAGAACCGATGGAACTATTTTCTATTGCTTGTAGAGCACCGATCACTTGTTAGTTGTGGAAAGAGCGTCATAGCGTGCTTTATCCGAAATCTAGAAACCCTATGGTAAATTTTTTTTTTTGGCTTTCTATGCCAATAAAAACCCCTTTTGAGATGGTCGATTTCCTATTCTACATTTCTAATTAACAATTTACCTAAACTATTGGCTTTAAAACAACTAAAAAATCATCTTATGAACATGAATTAAACAACAGAAGAGGAAATAAAATGATATTTCTTGAACATAAAAGAAAAAAGATAAAAACACTTACCTCTTCCATGTAGAATGAAGGAACAATGAGTGAGGGACCCTTGCAAAAACACTGGTGGAAACTCTTGCTATCAATCCAACTACTAAAACTCTCAATGGTAAAAATAAAATGGTAAATAATTCTTACCTATTCTTTCAATTTATAGAATATTTGGAGTTTTCAAAAATTCAGTGGAATTTATTTATTTTGAAATCCAAATTATTTCATTGAAAGTGGGTTTTTATTTTTTACTTTATATAGTTTTGGTAAAATGGATTTTAATGGTGTTTTTGGAGTTTTTTAAGGTCAACATTGAGTTATGGCTACAATGTAAGACTTTTAGTATTTTTTGAGCTTAGAGAAAGAATGAAAAAGTATCGAGCGTCATTATACACTTTTTACATGCTCGTTAAAATTCTAGTAAAAAGGTGTCAAGTCTATTTTTTTTCTTTCTCAGACTCGTTAAAAGTGGATTATGAAAAATTAAGCTCATTAGGGAGTTATATTTAATTTCTTTTTAGTCTCCTCAAAACACAAAATTTATTTACAAGCGAACTTGTTATGTTCCCACTTGTAAAAGAATCAGAACGATTGACTAGTCATGGGTAGGTGATCTCTTTTCTAGACCGACTGGCCCTATTTATGAAAAAGGACCTTTTGGGGTGTTCTTAGTCATTTCAAAATCTCTAAACATGAAATGACAAAATAATTTTATTCCATAGGACTCGTAAAACCAAACAATGAAGGACCCTATTTGGGAATGAACCCCTCATTTCTTAGGTTGGTAAAAAGTATGAGAATGGACTCATCATTTCATGAGCTTTAACGAGTGTTTGATACCCTCTTTGGACTCGTAAAAATGAACATAGGAAATCACCTGTTGAGGTGGGGAAATTAAAGGAAAGGGGAATGGTTTTCATTTTTTTTTATGGCAGTAATCTACAGTCCACCTTTGAAGATGGCAGTTGTCTACATTTGCATATCTGAACAGCTGGGTTTTCAGCTTGTGTCCGAGTCGATCCACTTTTGTGAGTCACCTGACTCCATTGAGCAAATTCAAAAAATGCTCTGTAATATTCCTTTCATTACACCTAACTCTATTCTCATTCAATTCAATGCTGCTAATTCATGTGTCTTGTCATTAAATTGTTCAAAGGATGTCTCTCCCAGAAAAATAACTCATCAGTAACTTTACTTTTCCTTAAAGAGTCAGTCATGTCTAAGTCAGTTCCATTACTTCAAATCAAATTTTGTTCCTGGTTTCATGTCACTGATGTGGGAATCATCATGGACCTACAGTGTCAAGGTCTATTCTTATTGACTTCAAATCATTATCGAGGAATTAGACCAAGAAATCTAAAAAGTACCTTCAAGCTTACATGCCTCAATGGCATGTTTTCTCGTTTTCAATAGTAGGTTTTCATAAATGGCCTTTGATTGGAAAATTATGTCAAGTTTTTGACCTCAAAACATTTATTTGCACATGACGGAATGTACTATGATACCTTGGGGATCATTGACATCAATGGTTATTTCCCTCGCACTTGTTAACAGTTGACATCAACGACTGGTAATCAAGTGGTTTCTTCCATGTTCGACGTCAACACATCTACTCACATGGTTAGAATCATATTACTTAGGGATTGGAATGAAGACATTGAGTGGTTAGGCTTTACCATCATCATTTCCTATGCTCAGGTTGCATTTGGAGATCATTTAGAGTCATGACACGGATCCACATTGTATGTTTGGTGGCTATGTTCTGTATCTGAGGTCAAGATACATGGATCTACTTTGAATGTTTCGTATATGTGTCCTACCTCCTATAGAAGTTATTCATGGATATACAATGTATCACTGGTAGCCATGACGTGGTCATCATCATATATCTATAGTGTATTGGTCCACCACTATGACTAGTTTGGATAAATTCAGTTACTGGTCCTCTATGATTTTATCTCTCTCTTCCTATGTATCAAACGAAAAACTTGGAAACTGTTTCACCTATCACTTCCTTCTAGCTTCATAATTTGGGGGGAATTCTGTTGCATCTAGAAATCTCACATTCCTTGTCATCCTTCATGAGAATTTCACATTTCCTTTCAACCTTCGAGAAACCCTAGCTTGAGTAACCTTGGTCATGTTTTTTCCATACCTAGAAGGGTCATTTCCTTTATGCATTTTACACAGAGCACCGGTAGTGCTCCTCATAGTGGACCCATAAAAATTTTTCCTTCTTTACTTGACAAAAATGCTTGGTCCGCGCCTTTGTCATTTCTACTAGGAGCGTCAATGGTCAAAAAATGAGAGAAAAAGAAGTTTTTGGAAGCTTCCATGCAGAAGCCTCCATGGATTTAGTTCCTACATGCTTAGGATATGCGGCATTCACCTCCCTCACATGTTGGGATCATATCTTATCCATTTTCCAAGTCATCTCTTAAGTTCTAGGCCTATAAATGAATCCTTCATGATGAGAGTTGAGGAGGCTACAAAAAGAACCCTTATGTTGTTAGTTTGAAGTCTGAATCAAAGGAAAAATAGAGTTAGCTTATGGTTGGAGAGGTCTTCATAGCTATAGAGGATTGTAGACATTCTTGTAGAGATCAAAGCCATCGAAATCAAGGATTTTTGGTTGTACTTATTTCTTTTTCATATTTAATACAAAGACATTACCCTTTCCTATATTTGATGTATTGATTTTAATTAGATATTATCAGATTTCTTATCACTGATATGAATAATCAATTTATCATGATGCTCTCATTTTGCTTGATTGTCTTTTGATATGTCTTGCAGGTACTGAACCATTGAAGGTAATTTTAGAAGAGAAGACAAAAATACCCAAGGTTGAGGTATATTGCATTTAATGTTAGTTAATTTTATTTTTTACGGAAAGGATATGATGTTGTGTCTTTTTGTTTTGTATTTGTGATTTACATGGGAAAGGACCAAACAGTGTCCGCAATGATTGAGAATTCATGAAAATAGTGTATCACTCCCCATTGGTCAACAAATAACTGCATAATTATCCCAATTGGAGGACGGCCAATCGAGTAATTCACATGAGTATGACCACATTTCAGATCTCATACAACGAGGTTCGACTATTATGTTGATAGTTTTGAAATTTTTGATGACTAGTTGCGTTTAGTTAGCTAACTCCTAGGTCTAGACTTTATTTTATGCAGGGAACATATCTGTAGTGGTTTACTTGAGGGACAATGAATGGCACATTGACTACTACCTGGTACGTTGCTTGGATGGGAAGCCGACCCTCATTGTCTCATTAAGTGAATCCGAGGGAAATGGTTTTTCAATTGGGTTGATGGTTATCAAAGGAGAATATTTAACAAAGGTTTCCCGTGAAGGAAAGAAAAAAGGTTATGTATTTGAAGATTATAGACTAGGTCAAATTGTATACCATTATATAAACTTATTTATTGGCAAAAACCTCCAACTGCAAACAATGCTAAACAAGAACTCATCAAAGTCATGATACGTGTTGCCTTACTCTAAGATTGAGAGGATAAAGGATATCATTGCTATTAAGGGTGATCTCGTTGGTCGAGTAAAATGACCATAGGTATCTAGTCACGTATGTGGTAGTCAAATATTTTGGTTTCATGGTCTCATTGATTATTTACAATTTGATAGATTGAGTGCTTAATAGATTGATAAATTCAATAGAATTCTACAACTTGATAATTGCACCTAAGTTTCATCATGGATTTTTTGTATTATATTAATAATTGCATGAATCATGCATTATATCCCAAGATCGTTATCTACCACTCTATATGGGATATTTCTATTGCATTTTCCTTGAATCTCGAAGTTGATCCTATAAGTAAATATCCTTGAATCTGATAATTATATCCTTGACTCCGATAGTTTGTTTCTCCATGGGATCTATGACATTAAGGAGTGGTAATCCTAGACTAATAAACATTTCCAATCCTAGATTAAAAACCCTATATCCAATCCTATTAACTCAAGTTTGCACCGTAAACCATATTTTGCATTCTAAACCATAGAAACCATAGTTTGCTCACTAAGGGAATGCCAAATTTTTGCACATAGGGGTCAACTTCACATATTGCTCGACCATGAATGTGTGGATGTTGCTCCCACTTGGAAATTTCCTAAACATTCTTGCATGACCCACCAAAACCTCATTTTGATGCACAGTTTCCATTCTATGCCCTAGTTAGGGATCTAAAAGCCTTTAGGAGGTGGGATTCAACATGTGATAGAATCATGTTCACTGATCAAATTGACAAACCGTCAACTCTATTGGATTGGAGACATCGGGATAGTTCTATGGGAGTCCCTCTAATATGGTTTCGTAGAAAAGGGATCATTTTTTGGTTAATTTTGGAAAGTAGGATTTTGCTTAGTAAGTGAATGTGAAATATTTGCACATGGGGGTCAACATCACATATTGATCGACCATGAACATGTGGCTAGATTTACCACATGGAAAATGCCTAAAGACTCTTGTATGACCTACTGGAAGCCCATTTGGATGCACGGTTTCCATTCAATGCCCCGAGTAGGGATTAAAAAAGTGTCTGTGAAAGCCTGTAGGGGGTGGGATTCAACATGCAATAAAATGATGGCCATTTCTTGGAACGACAAACTGTCGAATCTGTTGGATTCAAGAAATTGATACAATTCTATGGGTGACCCTCTACTATGGTTCCATGTATAAGTGATCATTTGTTTGGTCAATTTTGGAAACTAGGGTTTTGCTTAGTACGGGAAAGTCCAATTTTTGCACATAGGGGTCAGCTTTGCAAATTCCTCGAACGTGAATTTTGGGATAGAATTCCCACATGGAACCTACCTAAATAAACTTTCATAAACCACTGAAAGCCCATTTTATTGCAGATTTTCCATTCTATGCCATGTGCAGGGATTCAATAGGTGTCCATGAAAGGCTGCAGGAGGTGGGATTCAACGTGCGGTAAAATGATGGTCATTTCTTAGATCAACAAACTGTTTACTCCATTTGACACAGGATATCAATATAGTGCTAGGGGTGGCCCTCTACTATAGGTCCATGGATAAGGGATTTTTTTTCGGTCAATTTTGGAAAATAGGGTTTTTCTCACTAAGGGAATCTCCAATTTTTGCACATAGGGGTCATCTTTGGAAACTCCTTGACCATGAACATGTGGCTAGCATTCCCACATGGAATTTTCCTAAACATGCTTTCATGACTCACCAGAAGCCCGTTTTGATGCACGGTTTCCATTCTATGCCCTGGGAAGGGATTCAACATGTGTCCCTAATGCGATAGAATGATGGTCATTGCTTGGATAGACAAACCATCAACTCTGTTGGATTCAATACATTGGGATAGTGCTAAGGTGTCCCTATACTCCGGTTCCATGGATAAGGGATCATTTTTCTTTTCAATTTTGGAATCTAGGGTTTTTCTTAGTAAGTGAAAGTGAAATTTTTTCACATAGAGCTCAGCTTGAAGGTGATTGTAAATATTCCCCTCTTGAAAAAATACTTGTTGCAAAGTATTCTTCCATGTGTAGCTGTTGAGAATTCAGTTCCCTGTTGTGAGGTGTTAAGCCTAACTTATTTCCCATCATTGTCAGGAAAGAAATATTCTTTGTTTTTTTTAAACAAGGAGAAAGGATTTGTCAATATATATGTGGAGGTGAATTGATATTAGGATCTCATATCCTTTGTGAGACTATAAATTTGAAAGAAGGTTGTCTCTCATATTAATTTAGCTTGGTCATCCAAGAGATGTGAGCATTTGTATGATGAATTGTAGGACGATACAACGTCATTACATCATTAACCATGTAATGGAACATGCTTATGTTTAGAAACAAGTCGCCAAACTATTACGCCATTATTACAAAATATATGAATCTTCACACTATGAATTTTTTGAATAATACTCCATAAACATAAATTTATAAAACAAGATTCAGAATAGTACTTCTTGAATCAATTTGAACTATAATAAAATCAAACATATTTTTTTCTCTTTCAAAGTTGTTCCTTGAGGCCATTCATCAAATTCCATGTACATTAGCAAAATGATAAAATGATGTGCAGGATATAGTCATAACCATTATCTTAAATCAACCTTATAATACTTGGATACTTTTAGGTTTGATGTGTATCCCATGTATTTGTTAGATGAAAGACATCATGCCAAACACTAATTTTATTTATGTAGACCACACAGGTGCATCACTTAGGTTCGTCAACTTCATTCATCCTTTAAAAGTTTGTTAGGTTGCTATCTTGGTAAGGTGCTTTTGTATTCCACTTAATTGGATCAATTACTTAGCTGTGTTGGGTGCTTATGTGTGTTAGGTATGTTCCATCTTTGTGAATACAATTTAACATTGTTAATATAACACTGTATATGCAATTGGACCATGGTAAACTAAAAATGAAATGTACATTTTTTTTATTACATAATATTGTAATTGTGAATTGTTCTCAAATTTATAACTTTTATCTCCATGCAATCTTAAAATCTATAAAAAATTGGGAACATTACACATAGAAACATTCTTGGCCACATGTGTATCATCACACTTAAAATACTGAACCATGAATATCTCAAGAGCCTTGATATGAAATGTTTTTTATATCATGAAAGTTATAATACAAAAATACAAGGCCCGTCCATAGCTTGTTAATGTATATGTATAAAAAACATCTTTTATGTACATGTGCAAACAAAAGTACACATGTCCTCGACCGCACCCCTATACTCTAACTTCGTATTGTACAAAAAAATACATATTTTTCTTGGACTAACACATCAAAAAAATAACTTTCTCTTGTTTTTCCCAGACCTTGATGCGTGTTTCCTCTTTCAACGACCAATGTGCATCTCTGGAGACTACAAATCAATGACAATATTTCTTGATTAGGTAACTGAAGTAGTATTGTTCAGCAATAATAATGTTTGAAAATTTAAAATATGCCTCATTTGTACATAAAACAAAGACTCACTACATTCGTTCGGGGTATTCGTGCCTCTGGTGTCCTCCTCATTGCAGACAGTCTCTCTATAACACTTCTCTGAGAATAAAAAAAAAATGTCATTTATCTCAACAATTATCAACATGTATATGAATGAGAAAGTACTACTCAATTGCGTTAAAAATGAACATCTCACTGAAAAAACCATTTCTAGGGGAAGATGCTGGGACTCTTTAGTAGTAAGAGGAGTCGTAGGTTTAACATAAACCTCAGTTGCATGCACTAATGGACGAAGCTATGACTACATTCACCAAATGATAAAATAGTTAGACATCATGCATGTCCATAAACATTACAAATGAACTGTACAATTACAAATGTTCAAGTAGATGTACCTCATTGTGACTTATCCCTATTGTAGATGCAGCATTGAGCACAGCATCAACAACCCCACTAAGGTCTGGCATGGATGACTCTACATCCTGATGATGTAAACATGCAAAAATAACATTGAGAAAAACTAGTTGTGAAGCAAATTCAAAGCTAACCAGCAACTACCATTTGAAGTGTTTACATTATCGTGTGATCAGTAGGTTGATCCTCAAGAACACCCACTCTTTTCAAGGAAGAGGGTCATCTGGTGTAAACAAAACCCTTATCTACATTTGGAATATGGGGAGATCCAAACCAAAGAGGTTGTGCAGGTATTTGCGATGATGTCTGCAGTCATAAAGTGTTATCATAGTTAGACATGGAATTGAATGGATGGAATAATATGTTCTGAAAAACTAACATGTTGTAATATACTTACCCATACCTGGGACATATCTCCCACATGAGAGTGAATGCTTTCATCAATTTATTTCCCCTCTTCAAATGCTGATAGCATCTGCAAGTTTAAAAATTATAAATATTAGCAATCTATAAAGGAGTGTAGAGAAAGAAATTTAAAAAATTTGAACAAGATTTAGTCATTAACTATGTACTTACATTCTTCAAGTAATTTTAAATTCCATCTTCGATTATTTTGCTAAGATCAATGTCTCCAGCATCACGTTCTAAGTGGGGTTCCTGCAACTTCAAAAATTGTAAATATTAGAGAATTTAACAAATTAATCAATACTAACACATGCATTAACAAAATGATATGTAATAACAAAATGACAAATGTTTAAATATTACCTTAATGGTGGTTGTTTGGGCCCCGGGTACAACCACATCGGGTGTAGTACCACCCCCCTGAGAAGCATCAATCTCCTGCAAGAGTAAATATTGCATATATTATGAATCTTTTAATATGTTACTTACAGTATGGAAAAATTAAAAATTGGACAATAATAGAGTTTTAACAATTTCCTTACGTGACCACCAGTCATCGTACAGGTACCATGTCTTTGTCCAGGACCATAACTTGGTTGACCACATGATGTGCATACGTGTGGCTCTCTCTGAGGTGCATGGGATGTCGTTCTATCCCTACCAATAGATGTTCCTCTACCACAAGAAGCTAGTGGTTGTATCCCAGCAGAGGAAGAGGGCACTGTCTAGTTAATAGTGGTCATGTGTCGAGAGACCATCTTATCTAGAGTCAAAAATGCCTCCTGAGTCTGGGAAACCATGTCATGTGAAGGAGGGATTTCTTCCCTCGGTAGGTGGGAACATGGTGCAGGTATTTGTGGATTGGCATCTCTATGCCCAGCATTGGGTTGGTGTTTTCGAATCCCCCTACAAATTCCATGGAAACCCAACATGTCAAAATAGTTGACATGTTTTCACATCACAAACTTTGCATATAAATTTTGGAGGACGTACAATGGTACTTCCCTATTGTTGGGCAGGGAAATCTCAAAAACCATGTACCACCTATCCATCCAATGGGTGGAAAGGTGTGCCACTCAATAGAAATATGTGTCCTTGTGATCTTAGGAATGCCATCCATCCTAGGGACTCTAAACAATGTATAGATGTGTTCTTTTGTTATTTTCATCTTCTTTACCTTGTTGTAGCTCAACCCATCAGCGTATTGTTGTCGTTTCCTCTCCCTGTACGATGTGATGCTCTACAAACCATCATTCAATATTGTGATCGTATCAACAATAGTCAACATTAATCTGACAAGGAGTGGCGGAGCTCATATACACCCCTCCAAGCATAACCACTCTCTCTTAGATGGCCAATAACCCTCAGTATCTCAGTATTGTTATCCATAGTAGCCACTGCAATCCTAAATACAAATAAAATATGATTAGAAATATAAACACCTAATATATTGACATCTCTAAGAACTGAAAACTGCATAACTAATGTACGACAAATAACAACATAAAATAAATCTATTATGTAAATTAAACTTTTGATCTTGAATTTTACAGTAAAGTATAAACATTTAACATTTCTTCATTTTATATTTATGTCCTAAATTCAAGTATTAATTCCAATTTCCATATGCATGTGTACATAAAATATCTTAAGTGCATATGTTGATTGTGAAGATCCTCTAGCTTATTTTAATGCATGTATTATGAAGTTTCATTGAAATTGTGCGGTGGTGAATAATTCCCTTGCAGGACCAGCTCCTAGATTTTGGGTAGAGAAAACGTCTAGACCCTAGAATACACAGCATAATATGCTATTGATGAATAAAATCCTAGTATAGGCAACGGTTTTGTTAGATATGTACTTATTTGTTGTAGCATGATGTCTTTTGGACTCCAAAGTCTATTTAACAGATCTTTGTTTATATGTAATTTGGGCCATGTATGGATTCCACTTGATGTTATTTTAGTTCGATGCCCTCTTTCTATATACCCATGAGAGACTTTAGATGCACAATTGTGTCTAGTAGATTTTATGGTTGCAGGGGTTCCACTGGATTATATCATGTATGGTAGTATGTGATTGGCATGTAATGAAATACATCAACCTACCTATGTATCTTCATGTTCATCGAGCCTATTGTTGAACTTCATTGTCTTTATCTTAACCAAAAATTACCCTCTAGTCAAGAGGAAATTTTTTCTAAAAGCATGGGAAGATTCTATACCTTATTTTAACACTTAGATTAGGAAGTTTCATCAAACTTATAAGGTGATTATTGATGTTCTTGGATGACCAAATTTGATATTACAGATAGGGGAAAAGGATTTACCATGTTTAATTATGTATTTTAGGGAAGATATGAATTCCACTTGATTTTTTTTTTAGTTGTACATGCAAGCTTGCAATATAATTGACAAACTTTGCATATTTGATCATTTTGGTTTGAATTCACAATTATGCTTGTGAATATACATATGGAAAAAGTGAAGTTCATTTGTTTTTTATGAGTTAATTAGGGTTTTGGTTTACATTGGGCATGTAAATTACTTATGCAAACTTGCAATGTGCTTGACAAACTATGCAGATTTGTGAATTTTGGTATGGATTCACAATGATGCTTTTGAATATGAATATGGAAATAGTGAAACTAATATGTTTTTTATGAGTTAATTTGGGTTTTTGTTTCCATTAGGCATGTGAATTTTGGGTATGAATTTTGGTCAATAATCAAAATTATTTGATTTTTATGATTAAATTTGGATTTCTGTTTCCATTGGAGTTTTGGTTTTCAATGGCCAATTCCATTGGGTTTTTGGTTTCTATTGGTTTCCATTGGCCATAAATTAATTTATTTTGCTTTAATTTCAAATTAGGGTAAATAAATTAATGAATTTAGGGAAAAATTCATGAGAAGAAATAAGGAAAATATGAAAAGAATTGAGTAAAATACCTAACAAAGAGGAGTTTGATCCAAAGGTAGAGGTGGATGGCTTTAGCACACCCAAAATACGTTCTCTGACTCACCTTCTGCTCCATTGAAGCTCCAATAGCGTTGTGATGTGGAAAAAATGATGGGCTCAACCCATTTAAAAAAAAAAACAAGGTTTTACAAATGCAGGTGCATTTATGAAAAGGAAAATGGGGGCACAATTTCATTCAATAAAACGGAGGCACATTTTGTTCTACTATCCTAATTGGCATGCATGTTAGCTGCCTTGGGACTAGGCTTCAAAGGGTTGGGATTGCTTGGCATGATTTCTAATTTATGGATCAAGAGTGATTGACTTCACTCTACCATTGCATCTAAAAGGTCCCTCAACTTTGTGCACTCACCCTTTCCATGTTTTTAGAAGTCACTTATGGTAGTCATTTTTAACCCATATCAAAAGTGGTTCTCATATAATGCCACTTTTTTGGCTTAAAATTAGAACATTTTTTTAAATAAACCCTTCAATTGAAAAGAGTTATTACTAGCAAAAGTGTTTTTTTAGTATAAAATTACTTATTTTTTAATTATAACCTTAAAAATCCATATTATTACAAAGAAAATCCCTAAAATAGAATGTTTTTTGGAATAATAATAATAATAAATAACAACAAAATTCTAAAAATCTATACGGTTACAAACAAAATCCCAAAAATACAATAAAATTATTTTGAAAAAAAAATAATAATCAATAGAAAAAACAAGAACCTTGCAAATAGATAAAAACCACATATAAATGAAAGTATAAAATTATATGAGAGAAATGAAGAAAATTTTAAGATCCCTTACTGACCCAACCACCCAATACTGACCCAACCACCCAACCATCAATGCATATGCAATGGTTGGGTTTCAAGATCCATGTTTTTTTTTCAATATATATATATATATATATATATATAGATAGTAGATCAAGTGCTAATTTAATATGTGAATAATAATTGAGTATCAAAATCCATGTTTTCTTTCTAAAATTAATATTTATCTTTTCTTAGAACATACTAATGACCTAGACTTATCCTATTTTTTTAATAACCCTTTGACCTCCATCTTAACTAATTATACACAAATATTTCCCCAAAATTTATTACACATGAGTTTCTTTGCAAGTTCCTTACATCCCTAAGAGAGAGGGTAAGGGTATACCACGAGGGTTGTCCCTTGTAAATTATTACTAACCATTAATAAATGCTAGATTTAGTAAATTGAAAACAATTATCCAGCAATCAGTAAGATCTGTTTGAGTGATGTAGATTAAAACTCAAAACACAATGCATACTTAGTAATGGAGATTAATCCTCAAAACACATTGTTTAGAATTAGCCCTAAATATAAGACTAAAGTTGTCGACTCTATGATTAAAAAACTAGTTACTAACAACATGCCCCCTCGCACATTTATCAATAGCCATGAAAGATAAAAGTAAAATGAGCAATGTAGGGTTACATCAATCAAACATGTAAATGGAGAATTCATTAATCCATAAAATATAATGACATCACAATGGATCCTAGGTAACCCGTAGTAAGGGAGCTAGGTAATGAATCATGCTTTCTATCTCAATTTAGACATTTATTGTTGATATTTAACACTGTTTTGTAAAATTACATGGCATCTAGCTCATGTATCAATAGCCGCGAAAGATGAAAGTAAAGGGATCATTATAGGGTTACACCAATCAAACATGCAAAGGGACATTCATCAATCCATTATACAAACATGTAAAAGGATTATTCGCAAATCCATAAAATATAATGGGATCACAATGGATCCTATGTAACTCATGGTAAGGGATATAATGGGATCATGGTAAGGGAGCAAATGGGATTACAATGGATCTTAGTTAATTTCCTTAACTCATGGTAAGGAAGCTAAGTAATTAAACATGCTTTTTATGTTAATTTAGACATTTGTATTAGATAGGTTACCATATTCTATAAAACTATGTTTGAGTTTTTACAACTTTTTATGTTAGCTAAATCAAATTTCTAGTATGTTATTCTAATTCAAAAGGTAGATTTTATTTTTTTACCAATTTAAGATGCCTTTCAAAAAAATATAATCAAAATTTTAATAATAAACAATATATTTAAAAGTATGTTATTCCACTTCAAAAATATAGATTTTTTTTTTACCAATTTAAGATGCCTCTCAAAAAAAATGATCAAAATTTTAACAATAAACAATATATTTAGAAATGGAAAACTTAAAAGAGTGGATATATAAATACACTCTACTGAAAGTGGGTTTTCTAATTAAATCTCCTTAAACATCAAAAGTCTATACACATATAGCTATAGTTTTCCCTTTTGAAACGCGATTTTTATATTGAATTAGATCCTTTAAATTTTTTATTATAATATTTTTTATATATGAACAAAATATATATTTTGGTGGGAGAAACATTGCACACTTTTTTAAAATCTTTCAAAGGTGATGAAAATTTATTCATAATATAATTGGGTGACCCTTGCCTATGCATCTGAAACCAGGCGAAAGAAAGATAGGACGGGTCTCGATCTTTAACCAGAAGGGACGGCAAGCATTTATAGTTTACTTCCTCGTTTATGCAATCCAGCCCAGATTTATACTATCATCTGTCCATGAATAAAGCAAGGACCGACCTTCTTTTAGGAAGGAACTAACTACAGCCAGACTATCTTGGAATGGCTTATTTAGTGGGTGGTCACTTTGAACCGTTGTTTTACCTTTTTAGGAGCCTACTTGCATTACTTCATGTCCCACAACAGAGCAGCAACCAACTAACCACCTGACATCAGAAAACAAACCAATCAACGTAATCACAAAAAACATTCATAAATAGACATTTTAAACTAAAATATTTATGGTTTTATTATGCAATCACGATGTTGGCCACAAAGCTTATCCATCTATCAATGATTTATGAAGCAATTTCCATGGAAAATTTAATGAGGGAATGAAAGGGGATGCACCACTTGCTTCGACCCAAGCTACTTGAAGAAGTATTCCAAATCTCTAACTCTGATGTTGTTTACATCACTTCTTCCAAATCCTACTCCAATGTTGATCTATTTTTTATTATATATTTGTCCGTCTCCATAAAATAAATCAAAATATTTATGTCAAATGTCTTGATATCCAAAACCTCCTTAGATGGACTTGGGCACCTCTAGTAAACCTCCACCAATTTCAAAATCAATGTCGTCTTTATTACAAACCTCAATTCTTCAACACACAATCAAATTTTTGATTTGGTCATAAACTTCAATATCCAAGTAGTTAATCCTCTAGTAGTTTCTTGATGTTCACCTCTTTTTGCATTGCAAAGAACACAACTTGTAAAAACAATGGAAGAAAGGTATTAATTGATAGCATGAAATCAATTTTCAATCGAATTGCAGTGCAAGGCTTCAATTTCAAATGAAAAATTATGTGTTGAGCACACTTTTCTACTTATTGTGTCATAGCAAATATTTTCCTGAATCAATCTAATATGCCTCTATGCACACACAAAGGTTTTGAAAAATTGTGGTTACATGAACACCTTGCATTGGGCCATCTATCATGGAGATCATGCTTACAATCAAATTTTGGGTGATTGCACAACTTAATTCTCATAATTCTTTGACACTTGTGTTTATTCCTTAGGGAAAGAAAAGGTGGGAATCCTCCTTCCTTAATGATGAGCTCCCTCATTGCATTGTTGTTATTAATTCCTATCCATGAATAGAACAAAGAAAGGATTACACAAAACTCCACAAGTACTGCAATTATTCTCGTGGACTTCATCATCCAGTGCAAGACTCGTGAGCATGTTGAAGACCATGATAGCATGACATGTGTCAATGTCTCTTATATTGAGGATTATGAGAACTTATTCTAGGACTATATTAAATTTATTTCATATTTATTGTTATCATACAAAAAAGACATTATGAATTCCATGGACTCGGAGATGGCCATTAATGGATTGCACTCTAGTTTTTCTTGAACAATTTAGATATGACCTTTGTAGTTTATATTTAAATGTCCTACTCATAGTGGTTCTTAAAATTCAACATATCAACCAACCTATTAACAACATTTCTCATGGTTCTGATTGGCCTCAATGTCTCTTCAAAAAAACCAATTAGTGTTTGAAACAAAAAACAATACCTCATCCCCAATTCATTGTCCCTCACCACTGTTGGATTGTGACAACACTACCCTTTTCCTTCGGTTTCAATAATATATTATTAAATAGAGTAAATATTAATCTAGAATATTTTGTCATATATATTTGAGCATAATAATACCTTTATGACAACCGCAAATTAAAAAGGGAGTGAGTTAATAAGTGGACAATATTTTGGTTTTTTTGGCAAAAGAAAATTTTGTATTGTTTTACTTAATTCTTTAAAATTCAAATATCTAAGTGATCTAAAAACCAGGTAAAACCGATGAGAAAAAATCTCTGTTGTTAAATTATCATCGCTTAAGGGAAACTATAACTTCTCACAAAATTCTTGTTGAATTTGGGAGACGATTTCCAAAAAAAAAATTGTATTTAACTACTTGTTAGGTTACTTCATTAAAAATAACCATAATATATAACACAATAATTTCAATAATAAATCATTATAGTATTTTAAAATGATTCAACAAAGTGTTTATGGTCAAATTCAATATGATAATATTTCAAAATTAAGTAAGCTAATAAGTGAACAAACTCAAATTTTTTCCAACATAAATTCTCCTAAATTTTAGTAGGATTTTAGTTGCAAGTCATAATTCCACATGAGTGATAGGAACTTTGACCATGAAACTTCTCCATTTAGAATTTTTTAAATATTTTAAGATAACCCAAACCATAAAAAAATTGAAAAAATGAATGTCGCAAGCTAAAATTTTACTACATACAAAAAATAAAGTAATTAACGATTTTGAATTTGCGGCTCCTTAACTTGCTCTAGTTTTTAAATTTATTAACATCATTATGATAATTAACTACACCAAGTAGGATATAAAGGATGGTGTAAGTATGAACTATTTACTAATAGCACGACCACCTCACTCAACGTTTGTAGCTGTCGCTTTCTCGTGTAGCCACCTCATGCAACCTTCGCAATTGGAAACACCTCCCACGTCTTTGGAAACTCTAGCCACCTCCCACCACAATAGACTTTGAGCCCAAAATCCGATGGTTGCCATGTATGAAATTCAACAGACACGTGTCAATTATTCGACAACTTCAGTTTTTTTTGGTCGTCGGTGGGAATTTGATGGATATTCGACCCCTTGTCTTACACCACCGAATTTTCAACAGAGAATGAAGCTAACATGCCGAATGATTCCACCCACTATGTCACCGTATTTCTGAGAGGAAGCTTGTTGAATTGCAGATGAAGGGTCATCGAATTTCAAATGACAAGGTTGTCGAATTTCAGACGAACTGTCATCGAATTTCAGACGACAAGGTTGTCCAATTTTAGATGACAAGGTTTTCAAAATTTCAAATGACAAGTTTATCGAATTTCAGACAGATAAGTTGTCGAATTTCAAATGAGAATGTTGTCGAATTTCAGACAAACTATGGTCAAAAGTCTGATGGCATCTCGTCAAATATTCCTTGTCGGAGCCACGACATCATCATCGGATTGACATGAAATCCAATAATAGCTTCTAGTCATTGAACGTCAGATAACTAACGGGGTACTGTATATTAATAAAAAAAATTGCAAATTCAAATGATTTTCAGAATTTTATATTGATGAAAATTTCTCAGTTTGTATGGTTTTCAAAATTGAAAATTCAATGATTTCCATATCAACGCGAGCTTATATCTTGGGGTCGCCATGATATAAATAAGAGAAAATAAAACCCTTTTATTAAACCATTTGTCGTAAACCAATTAAAAATATGATTATGTCAACTTGAGGGTTTATGTTATGACTGATAAAAGTTCCTTTATGACGCAAGTCAGATTCTATCAATGAAGAATTCAACACTTAGGGTTCTAGAGTTGAGACCAATTACATTCAAGTGAGTATAGGGTCTATCCATACAATTCTACTGATTATATTAAAGCATATTCAAGCATATTTAATATTGTTATAGGATTCAATGTGACTCTTATCTTGAAAATAAACACACTTTTGAAATTGACCTCATAGAGAACAAGAAAAGGTAGAATGCTACAAGACTGCATCAATTTTAGCACTAGAAACCTCAACCTCGATTATGGACAAAGAGTCAAATCTTGTATATGTATTCATGACAAGTGGAAATACTATCCTTTTGGAGAACATATCAATACAATTTTGCATAAAATAACAAAATACTATCACCATGGTTATTTCAATTCCACAAAATTATAATATTCCAGTTCCTATTATTCTAAGATTCATACCTCATATCTAAATAACTTTGGTACCTCATATTTAAATAAATTTCAAATATTTCATTATGTGAAAATTTTATTGTTTTGCGCATTTAGAGAATTTTGTCATTTTTATATCTTTATGCAACATGCATTGATTGTTCAAATTTCATCTCAACACCATGGTTGATTTAGGATTTGAAAAATTCTATCATGGAATTTCGTTTACTACTCAAAAGTTATTTGGAAAAATTATTATTCAATATCTTGCGCTTGAATCATTCACAAGATACATGATTGGGATGTGTGACAATATTTGTGACATTTTTTGAGTAGCGTTGTGGACATTTTTTTCACTTGGATGGTCATTAGACTTGACATTATTAATTTGCATGTCAAACTTGAATCCAATTTATTTTTAATGATTTGTTCTCATTAAATGTTAAAGTTCACATCAATTAACTTCAAGGATTTTGGATCACGTGTTTAAAAACCGATATTTTCCAAATTATATTAATTTTCAACATCAAAATTTGACATGCTCATGCTTGTGTCCATGCTTGCAAAACATGTGTGAGTCTAGGTGCAAATATTGTGTGAGTTTAGCAAAATATATGCTCCCTACTCTTGGCCTCTCAAGTGAAGGTCAAATTCCATAGCATGGCAAGCTATTTCCCATTGAATATCTTATGTAGCCTAGTTGTTGCTTGCATGTTGACAAAAAATGCCGTCAAAAAAATATATGTCGAAAGAGGGATGTAAACAATATGTCAACAAAAGTATTTCTTGATCACTCTATTACTATCTCCTTTTATGGAGAGAAGGTGATAAGGGACATCTAAAGTGTACTTAAAGGGGAGGTTATGGTCAATGTGATACTTACAGCTTGTAGGAGTTGACAGGCTCACCTTTTCTCCTAAAGAATATGAGAGGTAATCAACCATAATCTCCTTAGACAAACAAGAAGTGAGGATGCCTCCTCCTTCTTGAGACATAGTCATGGACAAATTGGAGTCTATGAAGATAATAAATAAACCTAAAGATGCTCTCAAGACAAGGGGTTTGGTCACAAAACTCAATCTGGACAATATTTTTAGGAACAATTTGTTTGCTACATATTAGAATGGTTTGTACTCTCCACATGTGCCTAGTCAATAGACCTCAAGCTTCCCCAACATCGAATCCATAGGGAATAGTCTGTTAAAAATATGTATCTTCATGGGAATTCTTGAGCTGCATAACAATAGTGGTCCTCCCCTATGTAAATTTAAAATGAGCTCCATGGGTCCCCATTATATGTTTTCTTTTAAATTTCAGTACCAGAGGTCCCAAAGAACATACACTCCACAACCATTGTAGGTTCGAACGACAAATATTAGTTCCATGCTATGCAAACAATATAGCCCCACCACTTACTTGCATTAACAAAGAAAATGATATTATGTATTATGACCCTTGTGAGGAAACACAACCTAAGGTTTCTAGGTTTGTTTTCTCTCTTATCACCTCTCTCCCAATAATTACACTTGATTGAGGACAACTAACATAAGTATTATCGATGAAGGATCTTCCTATATTTTAGATTGTTGGGTGATGTCCAACATATCAAAGATCATTCTATGCTATTTTTAAATAATATTCCTTGGTGACACTATGGTTTATCTATGAACACTGAGACTATGTGCTCACTTATACCAAAATGACCTATAAAGGGAGTGTAACATATCGAATTACTTATTAAGGTAGTCATGTCTCTGATGTCCTAACTATAGGACAATCTCCTTGACTGCAAATTACCATACCTTTGAACCATTTAAGAATATGTTAAGAAAAAATTGAGTGAGCCTAACAGTTAAGAACATGTGATTCATAAGAGATAAGGATATGGCCTATTTGTCTCGCCAGCATGGACATTTCTCTAAGGATTCAAAATTGTATGTCTCTGCAATCACAATCAGTTAAGATCTTGCTTCTTCGATATGAATTAATTACCATAAATTACTCACTCTGTAAAAATTTGGTTTCAATGATTCTTTTAATTGTTTGTAGTGGCAAGACCAATTCCCAAAGGAATGAAGCATGCTCTATTTCAATCGTTGAAAATAAAACATAATAAAAAAATCTAAATGGTTAATCCTAGCACTTTTATCAACAACGCATCAACCCACCCATTATATAGTCAAGTCATGAACATAATACAGTGCATTATATATATTTTGGATTCTCTAATCCATAATAGATATCCCCATTTATTTTATATGCAAGCAATAACAAGATAGAATTATTTCTAACGTCTCATTACTACCACTGTAACCATGAGATTGTCTAAGATGGCCCCCTTGTCATTTTAGATCATTAAATTAAATTTCTTTTAAGAAACAAATTTTTGGAATGTCTGATACATTTTGATATTGCAACAAGAAAATATTTTATAAATTACATCCAATCAAATGTATATGAAAATCTTGCAACATTAGGGCTTCATGTGTCTATACAGACTCAAATTATTCAATTCTGATTCAATCCACTTGTAATGCCCCGGTTTTGACCCCGTTGCATTAGATGTATATGATGATGTATATATTGTAAATGATCATGGTGTGGAGCTAAAGGCCAAGGCCCCACCATTGATTGGTTATGTTATGTTTTGGATTTGAATTGTCACCGATGGTATATCGGGGCATGCGGCATATATTATGACGGTCATCATGTGAATATGCATCTATAATTAAAAATGAACCCGACCAGCTATGATCGCGGCAACTAAAATAAGAAAGGGGCATGATTTTCACAAGGATAAGGATGTGGGGAAATTTGTCAAACCTTGGGGCCAAGAAGGAAAATACCCATGTGTCTTCTTCCCTTGCTTATTCCAACCACTTTCATTAAGAAAGGCTACTGGTAGTTGAGGCAGTTAATGGTTTTGGGAGTGGGGTGGCAGGACTGTCAGTCCTCACCCACACACACACTCCACTAGCAAGAAGCTCTCACACACTCTTCACTCACGCAGGAAATACCATTCTCCTCTCCACAACTGTGCTGAAGGCTCATGCACTTCTAATTTTCATGTCCTTCCTGTTGTTTGTTCATCCATGGACAAAAACGGAGCTGTTTTTCCTCACGCAGGACCTCCATTGTCTGTTCATTCCTCACAGGGTCTAATTGTTTTCCACGCACAGGATTTTCCTAGTTTTTATCCACATATTTTTCCTCTGCTGATCTACGGATGGTTTGGCTATATTCTTCCCTCACGAACTGATTCGTGGGTCCTGCATTGTCATTTTCACTCACACCCAAGCTGGGGAACTATAATATCTTTCCCAGCATGGTCTATGTATGTTTTCCCGGTGACTTCATTGCCTAAAGACGGGTTGAGTTTTCCCCACGTTGTGAGCTGCGTCCACTGATGCATTTCGGGGGCTGTTAATTTCCCCAGGCCATGAGATGTGTTTGCTGTTACGTTTGGGGACTACTGTAGATGGTTTGAAGTCGTTTTCCCTGGTTTAAGATGTGATAGCTAAATTGATTGCTTGAGTGCAATGGTTGGTATTCAGACTGTATTGGGAGCAAGGATGGGGGCTTAGTTTTGCTTGATAAACCTGGTGGCTAAAAACCACATAGACAGAGCTAGAGGGCTGGCCTTCTTCTCCATCACCCCTGAATAGCACTGGAAGGGAATGCAGGTCCTGAGGGACTGTGTAGCACAGAAGGGACTAATTCCTTGTGTTGGGTGTGTTTGGGTGTCTTAGAGGTCAGGCTAGTTCTAGTGTAGGTGTTCTTGGCTCTGTAATGAGCTCACCAGCTTAGAATTTAGCCTTTCCCACTCCTTCATGGCCTGATAAACCCAACTGTGTTGGCTTGGTTGTGTTTTGTATATCCCTGGCTATGTGTAAGCCTGCTAGTTCCCTTATTCCTTGGAGAATCATGCCCAGCTCGAGGGTGGCAGCGCTACTAAGAGATTAAGGAGCATGCTGGCCTATGGTTGGGTGGAACGTTGCAGTGACGTAGCTGGTTGCGGATCGTGTTCATCATAAGATAAGTGATTTTGTCCATTTTACTTCTGCAACTGTAAATTATGTTAATGAAAATGATGAACATGTTAAATGAATGCTTGCTTAAATGTATGATGCTTCTGCTGTGCCTGATAGATGTTTGCATCTGTGCATGATAAATGTTCATGTGTGTATGTTTAAGCATTCTGTTTTAGAAATTTTGTGAATGCACATGTTCATGGGGCTCTTAGCCCGCTGTGATTAAAGTTTGGGTCGCGTCCTCTACACTGGTCGGAGGCATGGGGACGTGACACCACTCATATCCAAATGCAATGGATATATTAGAACTTTACACATTTGGATAATACAACATCTAGGCACAAAGATAATAAATGAAAATACCATCATTTCAGGTAACTTCATCCTAACCAACTTATATTTCAATTTGTAGGGATTTGAGAATGACTAGATATCACCAGAATAAAATCTTAATTTGCACACCTTTATATTACCAACCTGCAATGTCTGCCATTTTTTATTAATTTGATGTTATATAAATTTACCATGAATATCCTTAAAAACTGTCTTGTTTTGGGATAAGGTAAATGGAAAATTACAGAACAAAACTGAACCCTTAGGAGCTGATCAATTTCATCTCTTTGTTTTAGTAGCTTCATCTTGAGTTCATATGAAAGACAAGAAAATATAGAAGCATTATAACCCTTGGTTGTGTTTGGAAATGAAGTTCCATGCTCATCCTCTAAAGCTAACTGTAAACCAATTGAAACTGTGCCAGGAGCTTGTTGGCTTAGGTCTGATAACTTCATTAAAGATGGTATTTTAGACTACAAAGACAGCAGGTGTACTGCGTCTCTTGCTCTTTTTATTTTGCATGCCTGATCTTCAGGAGCATGAAAAAAAACTGGATTTGTTGAAAGTAATCATTGACCATGATTAGTGTTGAGTGTTGCAAAATTAAATTAGAGAAAAATATGTTGAGAAAACCTAAGGTTCAGAAAATGAGAAACATTTATACATCCAAATTCTGCAATTTATTACAAAAAATCAAATATAAATTCATTATATCATCTGTATTGAACATACATGGCTGTATGTGCATCCCAGCTACTTGATATTCATCTAAAAGAGATGCCAAACCAAACCTAACTCCCAGTAAGCTCTTATAATCACTAACTTGCTCATTCATGCTAAAATACACATATAGAAAAATCATGTATGAGAAAGGCTATATGAAATATAGTTTAGGAATCAACCTGTAACCCATAATCAAACATAATGTATTGTTAAAAGCTAAAGATGAACCTTAATGTTATAATCACAATTCTCATGAGTAAACAAAATACATGCAACACCACCTTAAAAATTGAACCAGAATTCTTGTATAAAGTTGACACAGAATGACCAAATATAATATTAATCCAGGAGGCATACTTTTGAAAAATAATAAGCAAGGAAATTGAAATGGGCCATAACTTCAAATGGACATAGTTAATCCTGTGACCTAATCCACTGTAAATTGAACATTAAAAAGAAATGTTGAGTTTTGTTTCTATATCATGATAATGTTAAAATAAATATGCAACAAACCTAAATGGATCATAACTATGAAGCTTAAACATACAAAATGTTAACGATGAAATACAAATTAAATAATTCAACCTTGTAGAGATCCAAACAAGAACCTGTGCAACCTAAAATAAATCTTGCAAATCCAAAGAACCGCAAAAGAAAATACTTTGCACTCTCTATCTCGAAAAACCCAACCCGATAACACAACAATGAGAAAACCATCCAGATCCTAAGGGATAGAGTGCGCATGCAAAAACTAGAGATACGATACTAAATGGATATCCTAAAACAATCATTCTCCCAGAAATGTCAATGGGGTGTTGTTTCATCACTAGGATCGATAAATTATTATGACATCCACCACGGTTCCATTCTTGGTGTTGTTTGCCTCATACAAGTTTAGTAGAAGACTTGTTCCTTATACTTGGTAATTGCTCCAATAAAATCCCACCCTATGCATGGTAGTGCTTCATGGTGTGTTTCGCAAAGCAATTTCAAAAACTAAATGCATGTCATGAAAATCCCAATAGAACTTAATCCCAAAACATATTCCTTCAGAAGCTTAAACATAGTTGAAACAATGATGATCTAATTGGAGGGAAAAGAAATAAAACCCTAAAAAATGCCAAAATTCCTAAATATTCAAACCAAAACTCACCAAAGCTTCAATTTTATTCATTACCATTTCAAGGGTTACGTCAGACCATTCAAACAATGAAGGGTTTGTGGGAAGATAAAAACTGAACATAGATTGGGTGTGTATTTGTGAAAAGGGACAAGATATCAACCTCGTTCTGAAATCAAGAAGCAGGACATTGGAAGTATATTGAGCCTGTAGAGCCATAGTCCACTAGACTAATCATGTAGCTTCGCTATGCTCTGGATCCAGAAAGCAAAAAAAAAACTAGAACTTCGAAATGAATAATAGGAGCTATGAAATTCTATTTATATGGAGGATAAACTGCTATTAAAGTGAGCATTATTGTGAATGGAACTATATACAAGGAATACATGCCAATTCCTTCTCCAAAAGGAAACTTTTTTCCTGCAAAACTGATGGATGAATTAAAGAGGGGGTGGGAAAGCGGTTGTGAAGGGAATCACTCAAAGGGTTCGTTACAACAAACAAATGGGTGAATTAAGAGCATGTGTTCAATGGATTCAAAGCTGGCTATTCATTTACGACAAATGTTATTCATGAATATAGGACAGCACAGATCACACACAACCTAATCTCCATTTTCTATACAACATGGCAGTATGTGCAAGGAATCAAATGACTGCCATGGTTTTAAGGAGAGGAGGTGGGAGTTGTGACCATCATAAATTAATCCACCTCTCTCCAAACTAACATCGACCCAGTTCACATACAACAACCCTAAACCCCACCCATGATGCAACACCTTTTGCATCAATCCCCATCCCTCCCGCATTCCCTATATCCCTTTTTGGTATCTTGTTTGTTTTTGGTAGTAGTTGAGAAAAGGGACAAGTACCTCCATAAGTAAAAAAATAATATGCTACAAGGAGATATTAGTAGATGAGACATGCAAACTCCGCCCCTCTTCTATGAATTTTCTTTGAACGTCATTGTATCTATATAGATGAATGGGTTTCACATCTCAATTTACATTGATAGTTACACTCTCACCCTTCCCAAGACACAACATTGATTTAATCACTTGCTGATTTATATAGCTCAATCCTTTTAGCACATGCTTGCCTATGTTCCATCAAGTATGGATCTTCATCTAACAAAGATGCAAGATGCTTACCCTATTTTACAGTTAAGAAATAATTAATCATATCAATCGTTTACACATGGGGTCTTCACTTGTTTACCAATATCCTATCACGTTAGTTCATATTGTGGTTTTTAAAATTATAAAAAATCAAACCAATATATTGCAGGTATTGGGGGGATGAAGGGTTTAAGGTGGGGGTGGGTAGGGTGGTTTATAAGGATTGAGGTATAAAATGGGGTGGGGAGGAAGTTTTAAGTATTGGGAGGGGGTTTCAACAAAAAGAGTTTGGGTCAATATCTATTGAAATTAAGGGTATTCTTTAATATCCCACGATTGCACGTGCTATGTGAGAGGTTCACTAAGTGAAGTCCCCGTGCGTTTACATCACCCTTTAATTACGAGTATAAATAATCCAAGAAGGATAGATATTTCTATCCCAAAGCACTTACTTCCTTTCTTCCCACATGAGTATAAAAGTGGTTGAGCAAAGATTTCTTGGCCTCATGAACTTGACAATACACCATAGTTTTAGAGATAGAACTCTTTAGTGTCTCACACACCATGACCACGTAAGCATAAACATTGGAACCTAAAAATTAACATAAATATGAGTGTCACAAATAAACAGAATTGTCGGTACGAAATAAAATGTGTAAATAATGCTTGGGGATATGTCCTAGCACACCTATTCTTCTGAGATGAGCCTCTGTATAATGATCCATGGAAGATGCTGTAGAATTTCCATTTTTCTCCACCTCTTGAGGAAGCTTATGGAAAAAAACAACCGTCAACTAACTTGACTCCATTTCCACTAATCTTAGTGCAATTTTACTTCCATCCTCATGTAACATTTCTAAAGCTTCATTTGTAGCAACAGCTACATATGCTTGAAGAGTGGGGAAGTGCTTCAGCTCTTGCAAATGTTGGAAAAAAATTAATCCCTTCTAAAATCCACATCATGATTGTCGAAATCCAAGACTGTTCATGAAATTAGACACAGCAAAAAATTTGACCCTTTCATGTGTTTCATTTAAAGATTTGCAAATAAGTTCCTTCAATATAAAGTGCACCTGTAATAAACCGACAATATTTAACAAACAAATAAAAATTACTTTACTGTTAACAATCCTAAATAAACTATTATGTGAAAGTGAAATCAAAGTTACATTACCGCATCAACAAATGCTTCAGCGGGGCCTTTGAAATAGCCAAGAGGACGATCAATAAGTCTTAGATATCCTTTCTTAGGAGCTATCAAGTGAGTTTGATAACCATCAGCCTCATAGACCACCTTTCTAGCATTATGCAAAAAAAAGGTGTCAGTCAAAAGGTAATTTTTTCAAAGTTGTTGGGAGTTGGTTATCAAAAACTCCATAAATAGGCTCCCCTCCAGGTCATCTGAAACACAAATGCATAAATTCATTGAGTCTATCACAAAAACAATTTTCCAGAAAAAATAATTTTTCAACTTCTAGGCTAGCACATTCAAAGTTATTGTAATCAAACTATCTACGAAGTTTAAAGGAAACACAAGAACATAATATTAAAATACCTCTAAGACTTCTTCCATTATTAGATAATCTTAAAGAGTTGACTTTAAGAGGGTTCACATCATATGTCTTAAAATGGTACCTGGAATAGGGATGCATCTCCTGTCCCTAGTGCAAGTCCATGGACACTTGTTTCGCATCCTAGTGCAGGACAATATCCCAAAGTAGTAAGTGATGCACCCTACACAACCCAACTGAAAACAATGGATTTCCCTTCGATACAATGGACATTTCTCAAATACAAAATCAACCAAAAACTAAAGCACGACTCGCACAAAAACCCATGGAAGCCAACCCCACCCTAAGGTATGAATTTAAACATCCACTTAAGTTCTTTTCATTCCATTCCCTTATCTTTCAACATTTTTCAGTCACTGTTTCTCTCTGTTACCTCACCCCCGTTACTCCTGTCTCTTTTCCTCTTGCATTAGCATTTGTTTACAACTCCATCCACCTTCACTAGGCCTTTCATAATTGAGAAATTTCTAAGCGAAACCATATTAAATTGGTAGTTATGCCTTTTCCTCGAGGCTAATATGCAAGGTTTTCCTTGGGGAAAAAAATATGCCTTTCAATTTTGGTATGTCTCCTGATGCAAAAGATCAGTAATGGCATGATAATCTATAGTATTGCACTCTTTTGGACTCCTAACATATATTCCCTTTCTTGATAGCCTTTGTTTTAAAGCATCTTGCTTACTATAGGTAGGGGTGTTATTATTTGTTAGTAGAATAATATTTGTTCCATGACCTGCAGAAAATGCAATCTAGGCACTTCTTTGCATTTGGAATGGACAATGGAACATTTTTGTCCTCAATATAAATTTACTTTTCTATGGAAAAAAGAGAACGATACTTGTGGAAAAAATAGGCAAAGACTAATTTTTTTCCTAAAATCTCGGCCAGCAGAAAAAACAAATGTTTACCTAAGCACACTTCCTTTGAAATCAGAGATTTTTTGCACACGTTGCTCCTCCATGGGATGGCATTTGAGAAGTTGCTGCATTTGAGAAGTTGCTGCTATATGAATATTATCAATATTATCAACATTATGTTATATTGATATTAAGAACATTATGGAATGAAATAAATAATATTTTCAACATTATGTTATGTGGTTGTAATCCAAAATTAACTAACATTTTTTAACAATATAGTATAGAGTGCTTGTAATCCATCAAAATTAACTACATTCATTGTTTTTCATGTCCATAGGTCACTTTGATCAAATATGTTTGACTTTAGTTTGATCACAACCACGGTTAACTTTAGAGAGTCATGTTTGACTTTAATAAACTATGGTTGACATTGGTTAACAATGCTTGACATTAGTTTGACCATAGTTGACCATGTTCTACTTTCAAGAGTCATGATTGAATTTCATTAGATGAAATTTCAACTCAAAATGGGCCTTTTAACTCTAATTCAAATTCCATGTCATCATGTGCTAGGCAATGAAATTGCTTTAAATTTGAAATACCGTATACGTCTTAAAGACTTTTTTATATAAATTTGGGGATAGGTATCATTAAAAAAACTACATTTTTTATTTGTATTTTTGACATATATTTCCGTGTTTTTACTCAAATTTCGATCCGAAGAGTTCATTGGAAATCTAGCTAATATACAATTAATAATACATGTTTAGGTTTTCCATATAGATATAATTAGGTTAAAAAATAAAAAATAGCTTAGTTAACATCTCACAAGTACATTTCGTCATAGTTGGAAAAAACAAAGTTCAGCTTCAACTATTCTATTACTAGATACAACTATTCAATTATTAGCTTAAATAGATTGATGATACAACTATTAGCTTAACTTCAACTCCCATCATGACTTTTTCTAGAATTGCAATAGCCAATGTATTAAATTATTAGTTTATCTTCAACTCTAATCATTATATTGCTTAAATATTAGATTAACTCCAATGATTCTACAACGATTAGCTTAACTATAAGTATTAAATTGTTTCAATAGTGATACAACTACTAAAATAAATTTCCATGAATTTCATCTCTTAGCATGAGATTGCATTGGAACCATGCACAACGAACAATAATTTATGCACATTGTAGTTAAATTGTACCATATGGAGATTACAATGTGCAAATTATGTGACAATTTAACTCCATATGGTACTTAAAAGTCTAGTTACTTAATGTGCATAGTGTAATCTTTATATTAACTTTTAAATCAACTATTAGATAGAACTATTAGCTTAACTACAATGATGATGCCACTATGAGCCTAGCTTCAACTATGGGCTTAACAACCATAAATTAAGTTGTTGTTATATTAGCTTAACTATTAGTTACAAGTAATTGACACATTATTTAGTAAAAAACATTATCAATATGTCAAATATATACTTTGGTGCTGGTTTTGTATTTGAAGAATATAGCAATCAACAAATCTTTTCAGTTTTACAAAACACAAAACCTGGTTAGTATTATACATGCAAGAATATAATTCTAATTCAACAAATATTTTAAAGAATATAATTATAATTCAAAAACAATTATTTTTAATGACAACTCAAAGAATTATCATACGCAATGGCTCCTCGAATGTCATGAAGACAAAGAACCTTTGGTTCCTAGCTCTCAAATCAAACAATAATCAAATGGATATGATTCAGGTCAAAATCATGGATAAAAATCTGCTAGCCCAATTGTGCACTTCTTGACGAACTTAGTATGATGACTAAGTAACGACCAAATAAGGCCGTCTTGATTGGGTTTGTATGCGAACCATGTTATTACAAATAGAAGAATTATAACACGCTTTGATAGTTTGATACCTCCTTGAGGATGCACATATTGAGCACAATTTTCCACAAGAATTATGATACAAAACCAAAGAGAACAATCTGTGGTAGACCAGAGAATTCACAGGCTCTACAAATATAAAATGAAGAGTCTGCGCCCATTTCAACCAGATTTTTTTTATGAGCAAGCGTATGGTCGTTGATAAATCGAGCGTGGAGGTAATAAATCAATATATGAAAAAAGGAATATTGAATTCTTATGTTTCTTTCTTGCACACCGAAATAAAAACCCAATTCTAGCTTCCAAAAGTGAGATTTAACAAATGTTACAAAGATCACGTTTCATAAGCAAATTACCTGTTCATCTAACAAATCTAATAAATACCCCTTAAATTAACAACCAAAAAAGTTGTATTCAAAATTTTAACTATCAGCACAAGTTTTAATAAAAATCATTTCATTAATACAAAAAAATTCTGGCATCCTAACGTGCATGGGACTAATGGTGGGCAACGAGAAGTTTCACATAATATACCAAGGCACCATTACGAAGGAATTAATTTATGGCACCTTGAAATAGCCAGGGGACACCTGGAGGTAGGGGTCAAGTTATGACAATCTATGGCAAGAACCCATCAACAAGGTCTGGCCTTGCTTTATATTGATGGACGGCAGGATCCACACCACCACATCAATAACGTGACACCACCCCATCTTCTCTTGAAGGCCTTCCATTTGGATGAAGGTCCGTCATCAATCACTTCATTAAATTAATTTAGTAAAATGGCATCCGTGCCCAAATTACTGCCAAATGATAGTTGAGTCGTCCTTATACATACCACCTCTTCATCAGAGACACCAAAATTTTAGTTTTAGCTTATGGCAAAGAAAGCTCGTGCTTCACCCCATTCTCTCTGGCCTAGCTTCAGGCCTCTGAACAGAAACTCCTTTGCCCGTGTGCTACTCCAAAGAATGAGAACTGGGAGCTCTTCCTTGGACAACCCTCTGTTAGCTCCTTCACCCAGATCTACACCAGTTCTAAGCGCTAAAGCTGACCTTGCATCGATGAAGCTGATGATGGATAAAAATTGTGATGCTAATTGAAACAGATCGTAGTTGTACAATTGTCATGTATTCCTGAATCTTGTCAATCCTTTCTTTGAAGTCTTATTTTTCAAAAATAAAAAGTATTAAGTCTATTGATGTAATAAATAAATTTAACCAAATTTAATACTTTTAATTATTATAATAAATTTATAACATTTTTTTTTAATCATTATATATAGTTTTTCTTTAATGTTTTTATAATAAAAAGTTATATGTACATTTCACCATTAAGTCATTTGTATGAACCAATTTTAAAATTTTTAGTCATTATAATAATTTTATAACATTTATTTATTTTTAATCATTATATATATATAGTTATTTTTAAATATTTTTATAATAAATAATTATATGTATATTCCCCATTAAGTCAGTTGTAATATCCATAATCCTCCACTTAATCAAAAAAATAAAATTCAATTTATAATACATTAATTTTTTCAATTATATATATATATATATTTCAAAAATAATACATAAAGATGCAATTGATATTCGTTTCAATAATACATAAAGATGCAATTGAATCATATTATCATACAAAAGATCATGTCATGAGAAACATGATCAAATAAGAAATTATTGACTTAATCAATGATAAAAACTAACCACAGCAAAGATTGGAAGATCTGTTTTCTCTTGCAACCAACAAAATATCAGACAACAGTTCCCAAAATAAAATATAATTACCATGTTTTGTCAACATTTTGCATCAACCAATTTCTTTTCATTGTTTTTTTGTAATTCATATATCTTTTTCAGAATCTAGACTTGTCGAGATCATCAAAGTAAGGGTGGTTCAAGGCTTCCCTTGCTGAAATTCTCCTTGCAGGATTTAACTGCAGCATTTTCTGCGAAGCCATGCCGAAGTTTGTTAGCATCCTAATCCTTTCAACGAGGCAATAACAGTTTAAAAATTTGATGAATCTCATGGGTTAGAAAGATAGGGAATAACATACACTCAAAAGATCGACACCACTTGGGGAAAGATCTGGAACTTCTGCGGCTAGGTTCATGGGCTCCCATCGAGGATAGATATGCCAGTGTTTTAGACTTTGTACTCCTGGCCACATTTCTTCGGTTGGGGTTCCAAACAACCTAATTTCAATCCAAAATGCAAATCAATTCAATCCATTTTGTGATAGAATAAGATACATAAGAAGTTTTCAAACCAATCTGTAACCTTACTCGAAGATAAGAAGCAGCTGATCAATTTCTGAATCACCAGGGAGAAATGCTTTTCCTGTTACCATTTCAGCTAAAAGGAACAAAGAAAAAGATGGACATCATTTCCTTAATAAGAAAACAAAATGAGAATTCTGAACATTCCATTACAAGTGCCACTCACCAAAAATGCATCCAAGAGACCAAATGTCTACATGCGTTGAATAGTGGGTCGATCCCAGCAATAGTTCTGGAGCTCTATACCATCCGGTGACAACCTGCCACATACAGGTCAGAGATTAAATCGAAATCTAAAGCACGCTTGCGTGATATAATGACAAAGAATTAAAGAAATACCTTTCTGTTATTCTTGATAGGTAGAGTCCGAAAATTTATGGCAAGGCCGAAATCTGCAATTTTAAGTAACCCTTCATTTTTGCGCAACAATATATTCTCTGGCTTTAAATCCCTGGTAAAATAAACTCGCATTGAATATTATTACGAAAACAACCCTCTGAAAGCAACCCTTCTTTATTTCAACTCACACATCTTTATAAGATTGAATAAATGAATTACAAGAAGATTTTTAACAAAACTACAATATGAATTTATAATGAAGCATCACCTGTGCATTACTCGACGGCTGTGACATTGAGCTACTGCTTTGCACAGTTGATACATATAACTCTATACTCAGAAACATTAGTACAGAAATCAGAGCCCTACACTTGCAAATACTGCGAATACAATGCAATATTGAGAATGAGAATAGCACACATAGAGTACACGGCCAAAAACATACCTGAGTTATTTTCAGCGGTATCTTACAACCCTTGAAATTGCGTCCGTACGGGTAAATGATCTTCTTGAGATCTGTGTCCAGATACTCCATGACAATGTAAATACTTTGG